>NW_026843948.1:0-265000 GCF_029531705.1 Pantherophis guttatus | reverse complement strand
TGGTGCTTGTGTTGCAGTACCTATTTCATTCTGTCATCACAGAAAAATACAGGTACAAGTAGTCTTTGACCGGTCACTTTAGTGATGGTTGGAAATTACACTGGACTTCTTGAGTATACCTACTGTAAGAACCAGTTGTCTGAAAGTTGGATCATGGCAACTGGACTTTTCTTGGTTTCTAAACATTTTGCTGCTTGTTAAGGACTGAAGCTTCCTGTATAAGTAGCGAAAGGTTCAAATCGGCAAAAGGAATCCAGTTGCCATTACTCAACTTCCAAACGACTCTTATCGAATGACTGAATTTTCATCGCCATTAAAATCCATCCAGTTTCGAAGTTCTGACTGGTTTCCCTCCTGCAGTTAGGCATTTATGGCTGTCTGCAGTATCATGTGACCATGTTCTATGAGTTTTGTCAAAACCAATGTTTCTGGTTTTTGGCAAATCTCTGATTGCTTTAACTGTTGTGTTTGCATAGTCACCACAAGCCAAAACTAGGTTAATCATATAGCAATAGGGCTTAGCCTTCACAGTGGTTTCAAGCCCTCTAAGCAGTTTATAGAGTGGGCATCTTGCCCCCAACAGTTGGGGTTCCCATTTTATCTACCTTGGAAGGATTGAAGGCTGAGTCAAGCTTGAACCAGTCAGGATCAAACTGCTGGCAGTGAGCAGTGAGTTAGCCTGCAATACTGCATTTTAACGACTGCATCGCCAAGTGGGTGACGATGTAGCTTAGTCATGAGTCACTACTGATGGGCAAGCTCCATTACAGTTGTTAACTCAAGGTCTTTGCATGTACTATATATGCAACACCCAGCTCCCCACGTATGAGCATGCGTGCGAGGGGTGGGATTAAAAAATGTGAGCAACCTGCACCACAGCGGGAAGGAGGGTGTTTGCCCTCCCCAGGCTCCGGAGGCTTTTCTTGAGCCTCTGGGAAGACAAAAACGGCCTCCCCTGGGCTCTGGAGGCTGGAAACTGGCCCGTTTCCGGACTTCTGGAACTCCTGGGAGGCCTATTTTTCGCCCTCCCCAGGCTCTGGAGGCTTTCCCCAAGCCTCCAGGAGGGTGAAAACTGCCTCTCCGAGGCTCTGGAAACCCTCCGGAAGCTGGAAAGTAGCCCATTTCCGCACTTAGAAAGCATGCATGTAGCTTCCCCGTGCATGTGTGCGCATCTCTGGTATGTACCCCAGCCTCTGCGCATTCCGAAAATCAGCTGGCCAGTGGGAGGCGGGCATATGTGCAGTGGACATGAACTGGGCAACTGCTCATGTGCCCGCAGAGAGGGCTCTGCGTGCCAGGTGTGGCACGTGTGCCATAGGTTCACCTTCACGGCTATAGAGCATGGAAAATAATCTTTGCTTTAGACATTTCTTGCATCTGCTGATGAATGGACAGAAAGATTGAAGCAAAAGGAGTCAAGCCACGAATGCAGCAGCATCAACGGGACATAAGTAAAGTGCACATAACCAATTTTAGCAAGTCATAAAAGAACATTAGGCATTTTTAAACTCCTTGAAATACACAAAGGGGTAAGGACGAAAGGCCCAGAGTGAATTTGTAAACACCAAAGTAAAAATCTTACTACGTGACTTACCACTCCCAACACTGTAAAGCCAAAAATAACTTAAACCGTCAAGTCAGAGCTTCTGGAGGGTGCTAACCATGGCCTGCTGAGCTTAACTGCACATGTGCACTTTTGCATCACGTGACATGTTTATGATGCCTTTGAAACTGGCACATCCTGAATTTCAACAATCGCATCAGGTATCCCTTTTATCGCAAATTGGACAGCAAAAGACTTAATCTTCCTGGGCTAGAGCCTATTTTAGGAGTTCTAATTCTGGGCGTTGGAGTTAAAAGACTGAAAAAAAAAAAACCAAGTTCAGAGGGCTGTGACAACTTGGATAAAACAGGGAGTATAGACCAGTGATGGCTAACCTTTTTGCCCAAAGAGGGGGGAGTGCGGGGAGGTTGCGTGCGCACATGCCCAAACCCATAATTCAAGGCGCCCCGTCTCCCGCACATGTGCACCTGACCCTGCACTCCCCTTGCTTTTGGCACGTGATGGCATGGTGGGGCTGGTAGGCCTGTTTTTCGCCCTCCCCAGGCTCCAGACGCTTTCTAGGAGCCTGGGGAGGGCGAAAATGGTCTTTTCCACCCCTCCAGAGGCCCTCTGGAGGCCGGAAACAGCCTGTTTCCCAACTTCTGGTGGGCCCAGAAGACCTGAAAATCAGCTGGTCGACACGTGCATGTGCGCTGCAGCTGAGCTAGAGCAATGCTTGCATGCCCACCGATATGGCTCCACGTGCCACCTGTGGCACATGTGCCATAGGTTCGCCATCACGGGTATAGACAGTCCTTGACTTACACAACCACAATAAGAGCCCACACAGTTGAGCCCATCGTTGGTTGCTTATCAAGCAAGCTCACTCGAGGTCAATAAATGTGTACCCTCGAAATATTTGGATTGCTATTAGACTAAGCACACAGGTAGTCCTCAATCTTATCTCTAATTTTAAAAATATAGCCATTTTAACATTTAAACAAAATTCTTAATTCAAATAATACTACATAATACTAAGTAATATATATTACTTACGTAATAAGGGAAGGATTTATATTCCTTGTGTCAACTTGCAAAGCTTTCAAGTTGCCAAGAGCAGGAGGGAGGGAGAACTGATAGAGCTGATTGATTTCCCTAACTGAAGCTGCATTCCATAGATGCTTTCTTACCGCAATCAGTCGGAGGGTGTTGGGTTTCACAGCCAGCCAAAGGGGTGAATTGGAGAATGTGATTTATGACATGGCCAGAGAGGAGGGGAGAGACAGGGTCATAGGGGAACGTAAATCTACGTAGGATCAGTCCTAACTGCATCCGAGTATTGCCGGAAGCTGCTCCTAATAAATGACTGTATTTCTTTTGAAGTTCGGCTCATGGCTCATGAATTAATTAGGGCATCTTTCGGAAACTTCACACCTTGCAGACAGCTAGTCATTTATAATAAACCTTTCCCCACTATCCAGTCAGAGCTGAAGAAGCTTCTCGGATGAGAAGTGAAACGTCTTCAAAACCAGAAAGTCTAGTTTCCTATTGGAAAAAAAAAAACACCTTTGGCACAGAGATTGACGTGTCCTAAGGCCAGAAGTCCGAGTGACCCATCTTAAATTTTAAATTGTTTCTTGTTCTGCCCTCAGGAGCTTTGGAAAATACATTGTCCCCCCCCCACTCTTCTTTGGGGCAGACCCTCAAATAACACCCTTAAAATGCTCAGTTCTCAGTAAGTTTTTATTAACATTTCTACACTTCATTTCTGACATGTTCGTTTCGATTAAGACAATAATTCTTCCTTGAAGACAGTAACGGATTTGGAGGTGGGTGGGGGAAATACAGGTAGTCCTCGACTTACGACCACAATGGACCCCCTACATTCCATTGCTAAGCAAGATAGTTGTTCCCAGAGAGGGTCCTGCAAATAATGGGGTTCACCATCTTGAATAACGGGGGTTCACACTTTGGCAGCCAATGTGGCTTTGAAGGAACGATATCCTTTACAAACCAGCTGCAGCTTCTGGATACTCTTCAAGGGCAGCCCCACAAAGAGTGCATTGCAGTAATCCAGCCAGGAGATGGCCGAAGCATCCGTGACTGCCTGTTCCCGGAAAGGACACAATGGACACACACAACCCCAGTTGTGCAAAAGCCTTTCTGGCTGTCACACCTTCCTTTTCCTCTCTTTCTCCTTCCTCTGGAAAATTCTAAATTTGGAAAATTCATAAATGGTTTGACATTCCGTTACCCTTTTAAAGAGACTCCTTGGTTTATGTTCACCACTGGTCGTATTTCCGTTGCTAAGCGAGACAAGTTGTGCAGTGAGTTTTTCGCCCCATTTTACGACCTTGCATGCCACAGTTGTTAAGTGAATCACTGCAGAGGTTAAGTTAGAAACAGGGTTGTTAAGTGAATCTGGCTACCCTACTGACTTTGTCAGAAGGTCGCAAAAGGAGATCATGTGACCCTGGGACATTGCGACCGTCATAAATATGAACCAGTTGGCCAGTATTTGAATTTCGATCACTCAACCTCAGGGAATTCTGGGAGGGGAAGTCTATCTCTCTTAAAACATGCTGACTGGGGAATTCTGGGAGTGGAAGTCCACCCATCTTAAAGCATGGCTGACTGGGGAATTCTGGGAATGGACGTCCACCCCTCTTAAAGCATGCTGACTGGGGGATTCTGGGAGTGGAAGTCTATCTCTCTTAAAACATGCTGACTGGGGAATTCTGGGAGTGGACGTCCACCCGTCTTAAAGCATGGCTGACTGGGGAATTCTGGGAATGGACGTCCACCCCTCTTAAAGCATGCTGGCTAGGGCATTCTGGGAGTGGAAGCCCACCCCTCTTAAAGCATGCTGACTGGGGGATTCTGGGAGTGGAAGCCCACCCCTCTTAAAGCATGCTGGCTGGGGAATTCTGGGAGGGGAAGTCTATCTCTCTTAAAACATGCTGACTGGGGAATTCTGGGAGTGGAAGTCCACCCATCTTAAAGCATGGCTGACTGGGGAATTCTGGGAATGGACGTCCACCCCTCTTAAAGCATGCTGACTGGGGGATTCTGGGAGTGGAAGTCTATCTCTCTTAAAACATGCTGACTGGGGAATTCTGGGAGTGGACGTCCACCCGTCTTAAAGCATGGCTGACTGGGGAATTCTGGGAATGGAAGTCTATCTCTCTTAAAACATGCTGACTGGGGAATTCTGGGAGTGGACGTCCACCCGTCTTAAAGCATGCTGACTGGGGGATTCTGGGAGTGGAAGTCTATCTCTCTTAAAGCATGCTGACTGGGGGATTCTGGGAGTGGAAGTCTATCTCTCTTAAAACATGCTGACTGGGGAATTCTGGGAGTGGACGTCCACCCGTCTTAAAGCATGGCTGACTGGGGAATTCTGGGAATGGACGTCCACCCCTCTTAAAGCATGCTGACTGGGGGATTCTGGGAGTGGAAGTCTATCTCTCTTAAAGCATGCTGACTGGGGGATTCTGGGAGTGGACGTCCACCCCTCTTAAAGCATGGCTGACTGGGGAATTCTGGGAATGGACGTCCACCCCTCTTAAAGCATGCTGACTGGGGATTCTGGGAGTGGAAGCCCACCCCTCTTAAAGCATGCTGACTGGGGGATTCTGGGAGTGGAAATACTCCCCTCTTAAAGCATGATGGCTGGGGAATTCTGGGAGTGGAAGTCTATCTCTCTTAAAACATGCTGACTGGGGAATTCTGGGAGTGGAAGTCCACTCCTCTTAAAGCATGGCTGACTGGGGGATTCTGGGAGTGGAAGTCCACTCCTCTTAAAGCATGGCTGACTGGGGAATTCTGGGAATGGAAGTCCACCCCTCTTAAAGCATGCTGGCTGGGGAATTCTGGGAGTTGAAGTCCACCTGTTTTAAAGCAGGCTGACTGGGGGATTCTGGGAGTGGAAGTCCACTCCTCTTAAAGCATGGCTGACTGGGGAATTCTGGGAATGGAAGTCCACCCCTCTAAAAGCATGCTGGCTAGGGAATTCTGGGAGTTGAAGTCCACCTGTTTTAAAGCAGGCTGGCTGGGGAATTCTGGGAGTGGAAGTCCACCCCTCTTAAAGTCACCAAAATTGGAAAAATACTGAGCTAGTGTGATACAGAGATTTATCATGAAATAAGGAAGTCAACTGAGGTCCGCAGGAGTTGATACCAAGAAGACAATACACGGAAAGTGAGATGTGGGAAGCTTGTTTATTTAAAGAAAAAAAATAGCCATAACTGAGTTCTCCCTTGGGCTAAGCCAAGCCACAAACCTGGTTTCATTCATGCATCTTGTGAAACATTTTTTCCCCTTCTCTGAGAACAGGAATTGTTGTGGTCCATCTGAAACAAATAGGGTTTTTTTCCCTTTTGTTTTCTTTATCAGCAGCTGGGAAGTAAATCAACCCTACACAATATTTTCTCCGATCAAAATATATCGCTGTGTTGGAAGGCAGCCCAGAAAAACAAGCCATTAATTTTGACCATCCTGCATTTTCCCAGAAACGGGTCAGCTAATGCAGCCCTTGGCGAAAGGAATGTTGAGGATACGTCATTATATCAAATATTACGATGAAACACACGGATTCAGAAAAGGGGGTATGTGTTATGGTAAAGAAGGTATATCGGACGATGCACTTTGCTAAATGAATTAAAGAAAATAACCTCTTCCATGGCTGTAGCTAAAAGCTGCAAAAATGATGGTTGTGTTGTCAGGGGAGCTATTTCCAACTTAACTATTGTAAAATGGGTGGACTTCAGTTCCCAGAATTCCCAAGGCAACATGGCTGCCCAGGAGATTCTGGGAGTGGAAGTCCACTCCTCTTAAAGCATGCTGGCTGGGGGATTCTGGGAGTGGAAGTCCACCCCTCTTAAAGCATGCTGGATGGGGAATTCTGGGAGTGGAAGTCCACCCCTCTTAAAGCATGCTGGCTGGGGGATTCTGGGAGTGGAAATCCACCCCTCTTAAAGCATGCTGGCTGGGGGATTCTGGGAGTGGAAGTCCACCCCTCTTAAAGCATGCTGGCTGGGGGATTCTGGGAGTGGAAGTCCACCCCTCTTAAAGCATGCTGGCTGGGGGATTCTGGGAGTGGAAGTCCACCCCTCTTAAAGCATGCTGGCTGGGGAATTCTGGGAGTGGAAGTACGCCTATCTTAAAGCATGCTGGCTGGGGAATTCTGGGAGTGGAAGTCCACCCCTCTTAAAACCTGCTGGCTGGGGAATTCTGGGAGTCAAAGCCCACCGGTCTTAAGGCAGGCTGGCTGGGGAATTCTGGGAGCTGAAGTCCACCCATCTTAAATTGACTAAAAATGGGAAACACCACTATAGGATCAAAATGACATCCCCTGGCCTTATTTGACAACTGCCCATTTTAGCAGAAATAAACGTCAGGTAGTCCTCAACTTACAATCACAATTGAGCCCAATTTTTTTTTGTTTTCCGAAGCGAGACATTTGTGAAGTGAATTTTGCTCCATTTTACCGCCTTTCTTGCCACCGTCGTTAAGTGAATTACTGCAGTTTGTTAAATTAGGAACACGGTTGGTAAGTGAATCTGGGTTTTTCCCATGGACTTTGCTTGTCAGAAGGTCGCAAAAGGAGATCACATGACCCTGGGACTCTGCAACCGTCATAAATATGAGACAGTTGCCATAGGTCTGAATTTTGATGATGTGACCCTGGGGATGCTGCAACGGACATAAGCATGAAAAACGACCCTTAAGTCACTTTTATCAGTGCTGTTTTACTTTGAATTGTTGCTAAATGAACTTTTGTAAGGCAAGGACTATCTCTAAACTGCCGTTAAATTTTAAGGGATTTCCTGCCCTTAAAAAGTTTCCAGCTTTGAAGGCCCATGCTAAACTCCAGCAAATTGGCCCATCCTGTTTGCAAAATATCTTTGAGTCTCCATTTAAAAGAGAGACATTCTGTTGTGGCCCGTACGCGGCCTGTGCAGATTGTAGCTGATTCCGACAGCGAGGAGGCTGGTATGGTGCTGCACCAGCAGCCTGTGCAGCTGGCATTCGAGTCGGACAGTGAGGAGGCTGGAGAAGATGTGGTGCCAGAGGCAAGGATTCAGCCAGGGCCTTCAGAACCTCCAGAAGCTCCCTTAAGTGAAGAGGAAGAAGAGGAGGAGCCTCTTCTCGATGCACGGGCGCGCAGAGCTGCCAAAAGACAGGAGTGGTTCCTCAGGAGGAGGTCTCCTCGAGAGTAAGGCTTGGGGCTAATTGGCCATACCCTTAGCCTATTTAAGGAGTAACGCTGACTGAAGCAATTTGTAGGGAACAACTTCAATTCACTCTACTTCGCGTCTGGATTCTCTGCAAATTGCTTCTGGGCTTTCTGCCAACCTTAGGTAAGATTGTGATTACTTTATCTTTGTTTTCTTGTAAGCTGTTAAGGAAGTTTCTTAACAGCCTTTGTTTGGAAAGGACTGAGTTATTTTAGTAAATTTAAGTTTTGTTCAGACTTTGTGCGTGCTGTGTTCTTTGGAGTCCTTAGCTAGGGCAGAACAAATTCACAGAGTGGAATCCTGCAAACCCTTCCTGGGTTCAGTGTCACTTCCTCAAAAAGGAGAAAATATAAGTCACAAGGGAGGACAATCACTAAATGTCTATGGGACTTTTCCGTCATCCAGGTCATGGTTATCCCAAAGATGCCTTGTCAAGGGGCACCTGGACTTTCTGGCTTTTCTTTTGAAGACGTTTCGCTTCTCATCCAAGAAGCTTCTTCCGCTCTGACTGGATGGTGGGGAATGGAAGGATTTATGCACCTTGCAGACAACTGGTCTTTTGCATCCTTTTAGAAAGTCGTTGAGGCCACTTGGAGGTTTGTCTGTGTCCTCAGACACAGACCCTGAGAGTTTGTGACCCTGAGGACAGAGACAAACTTTTAAGTGGCCTCAACTGTTTTCTAAAACAATTGTTGTTAGGATATGGTTTGAGCCTAACAAGTTGTCCAGGCAATATATGTGTTCTGTGACTTTAATATGAATATGTATTGTGTGACTTTAAAGTTTTCCTGCTGATTCAATGTAATGCTGCGTCATGTTGTAATTAGATAATCACTGGTTGTGAATGTATTTAAGAAAGGTACTGTAAAGTATTCAGTTGATGATAAGCTACCATTGTGTGTGGAGTTGCTACCATTGTGCTATCATCGTTGGATGGATCTGCTACCATTGTGGTTTGTGAACCAGAGTGAGTTTGTTATTCTAACCAACTACTGTTTGTGTGGAAGAGTTTTTGTATCACTGGACTGATTTAACTGGCAAAGATTTGGATTGATTTAAAGACTATGAGATTGTTTTTTCACTATAAAGTAAACTTTTGATAAACCAGTTTGCACATCTCTTATTCATTGCTCTCAGCAACGTTTCTCTGTGCTCTACACTCTGCTGGTTGGTAACACAACAACAATATCCTTAACAATTGTATTGTATTGTATTGTATTGTATTGTATTGTATTGTATTGTATTGTATTGTATTGTATTGTTTTGTTTTATTTTATTTTATTTTATTTTATTTTATTTTATTTTATTTTATTTTATTTTATTTTATTTTATTTTATTTTATTTTATTTTATTTTATTATTGTATTGCCTTGCCTTGCCTTGCCTTGCCTTTTATTGTATTGTATATTGTATAGTATTGTATGTATTTCATTTCATTTTATGCAAGAACTTCCTTGCTCTTACTGTTAAGGAATTTGCAGAGTAACCCTTGAATAGCAAGGTGTGTACATGAAAGCGATTGAGAGTAGGTACGAATAAACATAGTCAACACACAGATACACTGAGTTGTGTTTACTGTCAGGAAATAGTAAGGCACAGTCCAATGAACAATCCAGGTCATACACATATAAAGCAGGAGATAGCAAAATTACCATCCACGGATAATCCAATAACAAAGTCTTCTTACCAGTCGTCGTAGTCATTCACAATAAACAGTTCTTCTGGATTTGCAAACAGTAGCATACAGAGATATCACAGAACAAGAACAACAAAAGAGAAACAAACCATGTTTCTAGCTCCCTCTTAAGGAGATTGGCTACAGAGCTAACCAATCAGGACACAGTATGATGCAATACAGCAGTCTTAAAGCTATATTGATGGTTTATATATTGCCAACCCAAAAAGGTAGGTAATACTCATTTCCTAACACTTACTCTACAATTTTCATTCCCCCTCCCGTCTAATGAAGACCAATTCTAGGTCTCCTGATTTCCCCCCCACATTTGCAAAATAATAATAATAAAAAAATTGGTCGCTTTCTCCTCCTTAAGGACTAGACACTTACATCGATATTTGATCCTTACATGTTAGTGCACAAAGCATGAGGCCGCTGTCTGATCCTCTCCGCCCCCCCCCCAGGGCCCCAAAGGAGCCCTCAAAAACCTTTCTGATCCTTAC
The DNA here is from genome assembly GCF_029531705.1 of Pantherophis guttatus. The sequence continues at coordinate 255,041 of NW_026843948.1, read as the reverse complement.
CGCATCCCTTTTGCACATTTTTGTTTCTTTTTGTTTCCTTTTCGCCTCTTTCCTTTCAAAAAAAATCACATCTGAGATTTTAGCAAATATCCATTTGATTCTATGGGAACCTCCCCGTGGGGGATTTCACATGACAAGCTTAAGACCGGGGACAAAAAGATTCTCTCGCAAGGATCAAAAAAAAGGAGAAGAAACAACTCACAAGCCTGGGGACTCTTTTCCCACTTGAGACAGGCAGTGGTTGAACGCAGAGAAGTCAGCTATGTTCTCGGTGTCTCTAGAATAGAATAGAATTCTTTCTTGGCCAAGTGTGATTGGACACACAAGGAATTTGTCTTCAGTGCATAAGCTCTCGATGTGCACAAAAGCTGTAAGTGATTAATCACGATCATAGTCATCATAAAAATACATTCATTGTGAATCATAAGATACAACACTTAGAATAGTCATAGGATAGTAAATAAGCCATCAACATAAACCCTACTAGGAAACTACCGTATTTTTCGGAGTATAAGACGCACCTACCATTTTTGGTGAGGAAAAGAAGAAAAAGAAATCTGCCTCTGCCTGTGCCTCTGAGCAATTTTGCCTCCTTGCAGCAAACAGCCTGCTTTACTTTCAGTGTCGTTTTCAGCATAGCTTGATTAGCACAAGGAAAAAAAAAATCTGCTCCAGCAATTTACCTCCTTGGAGCAAGCAGCAGAGCCCTGCGCAAAACAGCTGAGAGCAAATCAGCTGAGAGTCGGGAGGCCGATCTAATCAACTTGTGCTAATTAGGCTGGGCTGAAGCTGAAAGGAGCTGTTTCTTCTTGCTGTTTGCTTGCAAGGAGGTAAACTGCTGGGAAGCAGAGGCCAAAGGGTGGGGGCCAGTGGGTGGGCGGGGCTACATTCGGTGCATAAGGCGCACCTAAATTTTCACCCTCTTTTAGGGGGCAAAAAGCTCCATCTTATACTCCAAAAAATATGGTAAATAAAACAATATACTGTATTTTTCACTCCGTAAGATGCCCCTGACAAATTCCTGTTTTCGGCCTCCGTGTGTCCTTTTTTTGGCCTCCACATGTCCCATTTTGGCCTCTGCGTGCCCCGTTATCGGCCTCTGCGAAAGTCCTGTGCAGAAGCCGAAACCAGAATGTGTGGATGCCAAAAATGGGGCACGCGGAGGCCAAAAATGAGGTGCGCAGAGCTGAAAATGGGGCACACGGAGGCCGAAAGCGGGATGTGTGGAGGCCAAAAACGGGACATGTGGAGGTCGAAAACGGGACACATGGAGGCCGAAAACGGCCAGTGGGTGGGGCCGGCCGATGGGTGGGGCTTTGGCAATATTCACTCCATAAGATGCATAGACATTTCCACCCACTTTTGGGAGACAAAAAAGTGCGCCTTATGGAGTGAAAAATACAGGTAAATCGTAAAGATACAAGCAACAAAGTTAGAGTCATAAGTAGATAAGGAGATCGGTAATGGGAAGGACGAGAAGAATAATACTAATTATTAAATAGTTTGACAGTGTTGTGGGAATGAATTGTTCAGCAGAGGGATGGCATCAGTGGTGAAATACCATTTTTTTTTTACAACCGGTTCTGTGGGCGTGGCTTGGTGGGCGTGGCAGGGGAAGGATACTGCAAAATCTCCATTCCCTCCCCACTCCAGGGAAAGGATACTGCATCCCCACCCTTTTGGCCTTCCGAAAAGCGGTGAAGACCTGGCTTTTCCGGCAGGCCTGGGGCCGTTGATCTCGCTTTGCGATCTGACGAGATCCGGCCATGAATGTTATGAATGGGTTTTAATGTTTTTAATTTTTAAATGTTTTTATAATGATTTTTTAAAATGTATTGTGAGCCGCCCTGAGTCTTCGGAGAGGGGCGGCATATAAATTGAATGAATAAAATAAAATAAATAAAATCCTCATTCCCTTCCCACTCCTTGGGGAAAGATACTGCAAAATCTCCATTCCCATCCCACTCTGGGACCAGCCAGAGGTGATATTTGCCGGCCTTCCAAACTACTCAACATTTCCGCTACCGGTTCTCCAGAACCTGTCAGAACCTGCTGGATTTCACCCCCTGGATGGCACGGGGGGAGGAAAAAAACTGTCCTTGTGTCTAATTGTTCTGGTGTGCAGTGCCCTATATAACGTCGTTTTGAAGGGTTGAAGTTGAAACAATTGATGCCCAGGATATTAATCTGGAAGACCAAAACCTGCTGGAATAATGTGGAAGAATAATATAGAACAATGAAATTGGATATAAAAGTGATATAATCCTGGGGTCAGCCTAGAGGATCTCTGAAGGGCCCCTTTTCTTTAGTACTGGGTTCAAAAAGTGAAACCGCAGAAATAACAAACCTTCCTCAGCTGGAAAGTTCAGGAAACACCGTCATGAGCAAAATATCATACCTAGCCAAGCAGAGGTGACCACAGACATAAAGGCAGGAAACTTAGGCAGGAACTTAGATAAGTTTGCAAGAACACCTGTGTCCTACTTAAGAGGGAACACACATTAGTAAGCTTGTAGTATAGCAGCAAAGGGGGGGAGGAATTGTCGCTGTGGGCTGTCAGAACTGTAACCAATCAATCATAAGATGTCAAAAGTATGGATAAGAATAACTGCATCAGAGTCCTTTGTTGCTCAGTCTTTACTTCTTGTGTTGCACTGAAACTTGCGCAATAAACCTCTCTGATCACCCACGGAAAATCTTGTGAGTCTTAATTTCCATAACAATGGAAATTCTCCTCCTCCTCCTCCTCCTCTTCCTCATCCTCATCACCATCACCATCCTCTTGTTGTAGAGATGTTTGTGGAGATGAGAAATTTAAGAAAACATCCCAATTAGGGCAGACAGAATCAGTTTAATTATTTATTGCAATAAAGGATCAGATAGGTATTGATACCTCAAGATCTGAACCAAGTTATGATCATGAGACTCCAGTTTTATACATTTTCAAACAAAGGATTCTGTGAGGTCAGCAATTCATATGGTCCTATACATTTATCAATTTTAGTTGACATTTCCTAATTACAGAGTTTCTTTGCAAAACAGTCATAATTCTTTTTGTAGATTACTGAAGCATATCTTTTATCTTTTGTAGAAACAACAAAGTGGACATCTCTGTCACTTTAACCTCAAGGTGTAAATCACGTAGACTGTTCTTATTTGTGACAACTGAGAGGCCTTGAAGTAAGCATCCTGGCAAAGGAATGTCCCTGCCTGTGTTCTGAATATAATTGCAAGCAATTTCTCTCTTACAATATTAAGAACAAAAGAGGGCCCTTCAGTGACTATCTAACTGGACTCGTGTTTTTTATTTATTTTATTTTATTTGTTACCTGTCCCACCATCCTCTTGTCTTCTTCCTCTTCCTTGTCTTCTTGCTCTTCCTGTCAGATATTTTCACAGCCCTCTGTGAAAACCTAACACAAACCTAACCCAGGGGACAAAAACATTCTCGCAAAGTTTAAAAAAAAAAAAAAAAGGAGAATAAATACCTCCCAAGCCTGTGGACCCTGTTTTTTTTGCGACTTGAGACCGTCAGTGGTTGAACGCAGAGAAACTAGCTATGTTCTCAGTGTCTCTAACCACACTCTTGAGACGGAGACCCCTTTCCTAGAAGAATGAAATATTTTAGTGTTGGAAGAAACATCCTTCTGGGTTCTGCTCCAAGTGGGGAAACAGACACTGGAGACATGGAGACTGCTTGGAAAGATGGTTTAATGGTGGACAGGATCACATGGCTTGAGTTCCTGAACAGAAAAGGGGGCAGATACAGAAAATCCTTGGGTTTTTATGCTCTCTCTGGCTCTGCATTTCTTGGGGGCCCGAAAGAATATCCTGATTGGTTGTCAGACTTCCAGGGGGTGGGGGTCTTGCTGGCAGATGCAATCTTCCCAGGTGCCATGTGGCAAGCCTCTGTCTAGATGGGTCCCATTGTGTTAGTTTCTGTTGCTATTGTGTTGCAAATGTCCTTTGACAAAGGATTGGGTTTCTGCCTCTGTCTCATTAACAAAGGGTGGGGGGCAGGAAGGTGGGAGCTGCTTTGTCTGTAAAACATGCTTCTCCCAGGGAAATATAATATTCTGCCCTTTTCATATTTCCTAAAATATTTCACTCTTCCAGGAAAGGGGTGGGTGCTAACTTCCTATATTAGGAAATATGAAAAAGGCAGAATATAATGTTTCCCTGGAGGAGAGATGGAGAAGCATGTTTTAAAGACAAAGCAACTCCCACCTTCCTTTGTCAATGGGCCAGAGGCAGAAACTCAATCTTTGACAATAGGACCCATCTGCCACACAATAGCAACAGAAACTCACCCCATGGCACCTGGGAAGATTACATCAGCCAGCAAGGCTAGCTAAGACCCCCATCCCCTGGGAGTCTGACAACCAATCTGGATACTCTTTCGGGGGGCCCAGGAAGTTCAAAGCCAGAGAAAGCATAAAACCCGAAAACCCGCTGTATCTCTTCCCTTTTTCTGTTCAGAACTCAAGCCATGTGATCCTGTCCACCATTAAACCATCTTTCCAGTGCCTTTTTTTCCCCACTTGGAGCTGACAGAGCGATGCCCACATCTGACAGCTTGGCCTTTTGATCTCATTTGTCTTCTGACGCTGGGAACTCCCAGACGTTTCCTCTACCTCCTTCTCAGTAACGTTTACAACATCCTAGCTGGCAGAGATACTCCAGGCTTCCCTGCGCTGGGTGGAACCTCTGTTCTTCCTCCGTGCCTCCACCGAATCATCTTGCGGTGGGGAGGTTGTGGCGAAGGTTGCACAGACCCAAAAAATCACGTCCATTTCTCGGATTCACCTGCTAAACTCGATCGCTGAAGATCCCTGCAAAGGATTCTAAAGATTTGGAGGGCAATTAGGCATTGTGGGAACCAACTTGTCGGTGAGTATCTTCTTAATAATCCAAATAACCTTCTCCAAACCCTAAAATAAGACCATTTGGCTCATGAATGAGATGCCTTTTAGAGCATGTGCAGAGGGCATCTTTGGTGACAGGATCAACACTGACTTACATTTTCACTTTAGAAACTGTAAGTCAGAAAAATAGGCTGTTTATTTTTTGCTGCGCTGCTATTGGGATGTATTTCATTTAAACGGGCAGTGCAGTTATTTAGGGGAGGAGACTGAACCTGCTGGATTTCTGCCTGATGCCAAACCCATTCTCCTCTTTTCCAGGGCCAGGTAGGTAAGAATGGGTCCATTTGAATCAGAGCTTCTTCCGTCTCGTTCCTAAGGTTTATATTGATGGATATTTGTGTTAAAATTGACACCGCTGTCCGATGGGGTTTTGATATTGGATTATTTTTCAACACGGGCTGACCAATCATTCTGAGTTGGCGGATCTCTGAAAGGATCTTAAGGGACCCCTCCCACCCACCCAGCCAGCCAGGCAGGCAGGCAGGCAGGCAGGCAGGCATCCTAAAACCACATTTTAAGAAATAATGGATTTGGAAGCTTGTTTATTTATTGAAAATAAATTGAAATTTATTTTCAAATTGCCCAGGAATTTTTTTTTTAAAAGAATTGTAATTACATAATCTTCTCCCACTCTCAAATGAGGGTCGAGAGTGTTTAGGTTAAGCTTATGGATTGGAAATATTTTTTCTGCCGGTGGAAACTGGGTGGGGTGGCAGAAAGGCATGCCGGAGCTGAGATCCCTGCAACAATTTGTTGCTGATCTCTCTTCCTTCCGCTTGTGTTTGCGGCTGCACACACAGACACACAGACACACACTGCAGGAAAATTGCAAGTCCACAAGGAAGAAGCATCAGGGGTTTTTGTAATGGAGCCGAGGCTTCTTCGGTTGGGGGTGGGGAGGGGAGAGAAGGGAGGGGGGGGGCTTCTCTCAGGAAGAGGAATTGCGAAGTTGCCACCCAAAGTCACGAGCTGCCAAAGACTGAAGTTCCTCAAATGATTTGTTCTCTTGAAGAAGGGATGGGGTGGGGGTTTTTTCCCCCCAGTTGGCTGAGGACTAGCAGCTTGGATACTTCTCCCTGTCTGCCTTCTCCTTTGTTGTTCCTTTCTTCCATCCCCATTGTTTCATTTTTTCTCCTTTCAACTCCTCCCTCCCTCCCTCCCTCCCTTCTTTCTTTTTCCTTTCCTCTCTCTTTCTCATCCTTTCTTCTTAAAATCCAGACCAACCGACTTTCCTTCCTTCCTTCCTTCCTTTTCCTCTCTCTTTCCCATCCTTTCTTCTTAAGCTCCAGACCTTCCTTCTTCCCTCCCTTCCTTCCTCCCTTCCTTTTCCTCTCTCTTTCCCATCCTTTCTTCTTAAGCTCCAGTCCTTCCTTCCTTCCTTCCTTTTCCTCTCTCTTTCCCATCCTTTCTTCTTAAGCTCCAGTCCTTCCTTCCTTCCTTCCTTTTCCTCTCTCTTTCCCATCCTTTCTTCTTAAGCTCCAGATCTTCCTTCCTTCCTTCCTTCCTTCCTTTTCCTCTCTCTTTCCCATCCTTTCTTCTTAAGCTCCAGATCTTCCTTCCTTCCTTCCTTCCTTCCTTTTCCTCTCTCTTTCCCATCCTTTCTTCTTAAGCTCCAGACCTTCCTCCCTCCCTCCCTCCCTCCCTCCCTCCCTCCCTCCCTTCCTTTTCCTCTCTCTTTCCCATCCTTTCTTCTTAAGCTCCAGTCCTTCCTTCCTTCCTTCCTTCCTTCCTTCCTTCCTTCCTTCTCCTCTCTCTTTCCCATCCTTTCTTCTTAAGCTCCAGTCCTTCCTTCCTTCCTTCCTCTCTCTTTCCCATCATTTCTTCTTAACCTCCATACCTTCCTTCCTTCCTTCCTTTTCCTCTCTCTTTCCCATTCTTTCTTCTTAAGCTCCAGACCTTCCTCCATCCCTCCCTCCCTCCCTCCCTTCCTTTTCCTCTCTCTTTCCCATCCTTTCTTCTTAAGCTCCAGACCGACCTTCCTTCTTCCTTCCTTCCTTCCTTTTCCTCTCTCTTTCCCATCCTTTCTTCTTAAGCTCCAGTCCTTCCTTCCTTCCTTCCTTCCTTCCTTCCTTCCTTCCTTCCTTCCTTCCTTCCTTCCTTTTCCTCTCTCTTTCCCATCCTTTCTTCTTAAGCTCCAGATCTTCCTTCCTTCCTTCTTTCATTTTCCTTCTTCCCTCCCATCCTTCTTTCTTTAACTCCAGACTTTCCTTCCTTCCTCAGACCTTCTTTCTTTCCTTCCTTCCTCCCTCCCTCCCTCCTTTTCTTTCTCCTTCCCCCTCTCTTCCTCCTCCCCCTCCCCCTCCTCCCACCTTCTCAATGGGACAGTTAGCAGTCGCGACAGGTTCTTGGTGCTCTCTGAGGTTGCTTGTTTTATTGCAGGACATTTCATGATATGTAACATCATCAGCGCTAGTAAGGACCAAACAGCACTCCTTACTAGCACTGATGATGTTACCTACTTTGGTCATGAAACGTCTGCAAGAAAACAAGCAAGCTCAGAGGGCGCCAAGGATCCCGCATGTCAACCCTGAGCTACAAATATTCTCCTTTATTAGTAATTAGTCAATTAGTATGTCCTGACTAAGTGGCCACGTTTAAGAAACACTCTTCTAACCAGTGGTGAAACGTAAAATTTATTGCTACTGGTTCTGTGGGCGTGGCTTGGGTGGGGGTGGCTTGGGTGGGGGTGTCATGTGACTGGGTGGGCGTGGCCAACTTTTTTTTTCTTTTTTAAAGCATTTTTTTACGAGCGGTTCGGCCAAATAGGTAGTAAAAAAATGCTTTAAAAAGGGGGATCCGACAATCACAGCTGTGATTGTCGGATAGCATTTCACTCCTGTTTCTAACTGATGCTCCGACCCCCTGCATGTCCTGGAAAACAGACCAGGGGTGGGTTCTAAATTTTTTTACTACCGGTTCTGTGGGCGTGACTTATTTTGTGGGCGTGGTTTGATGGTCATGTGACAATTCTTTAGGATTTAGCAGAAGTACTGGTCTACCGGGCTTTTAACTGCTTGCAGAGCTGTACTGGTCTACTCATTTGTTTTTGTAGGCATCGGTCTACCCATTTTTTTTGGAGGCACCGGTCTACTCATTTGTTTTTGCAGGCACCGGTCTACTCATTTGTTTTTGTAGGCATCGGTCTACTCATTTGTTTTTGCAGGCACTGGTCTACCACCACACTGCCTTTTAACACTGATCAGCTGTAGGGCGGCCCTTTGAAGTCCCGCGGCAAGAGTTTAAACAGTTTTTTCCTTCTAGCCAATCAGCTGGGACTCAGGAGGCAGCAATAGATTGGGGGTGGGGCCAAATAAAAGGTAAGAATAACATGGGGGAGGGGGAGGGTAGAACCGGTTCGGTGATGTCGTATCACTGCTACCGGCTCGGTGGAACGGGGCCGAACCGGGGGGAACGCACCACTGACACAGACACAGACCCATCTTTAGGACGTGTTCTGTTCTGTTCTGTTCTGTTCTATTCTGTTCTGTTCTGTTCTGTTCTACTCTGTTCTGTTCTGTTCTGTTCTATCCCATTCCATTCCATTCCATTCTATCCCATTCCATTTTCTATTCTATCCCATTTTTCTATTCTACTCTATTCTGTTCTGTTCTGTTCTGTTCTACTATGTTCTGTTCTGTTCTGTTCTATCCCATTCCATTCCATTCCATTCCATTCCATTCCATTCCAAACAGGAGCCAGTTGCGAATTTTAATCACATGACCACATAGATGCTGTAATGGTCATAAGTGTGAAAAACGGTCGTAAATTAGTGCCATTATAACTTCGAATGGTCACTAAATGAATGGTTGTAAGTTGAGGATTACTTATATTGCCTCTCCTCCTCCTCCTCTTCCTTCTCCATTCTGTTTGCTTGCCAGTTTTACAACCTCCTCTTCTCCTGAAAGAAGGTGGACTGACCCTCCCGGACCACCATATCTAACCCAACCCCTTCCCCACAACTCCCCCCCCACCTTTGGTCCAGTTTTGCCGGCCGTCTGGGTCAGCCCTTGTCCCATTTGCCATTGTCACCCTGCCAGCCTCCCAACCTGGACGATGAAGAAATCCCCGTTTGTCCTGGAGACGGATGATGGCCTTGGAGAGGATCTGAACGCAGCCGCGAAGGGGGCAGCTGGGACGGACCATGGACCGCCACCCTTGGAGACCCCTTTCCAGAAGGAAGCACCTCCCTCCCCCCGGATTCGGGTGAATCTGAATTACCGGCCGGGACTCGTCAAGTAAGTTATTTATCACTGATACCGGTGAGAATTATTTTGCAGAATTTCACCACCAGAAAGAACGTTCGCGTTGATCTCTGTCAAAGGTTCATGGGTTGCCTTGCGGTCCAATGCAGGAATCTTGGAGTTGGGCTTATCTTGAATTAGATGACCTACAAGGTCCCTTCCAACACAGTTATTCTGTTATCTTAAAGCAGTGTTTCCCAAACTTTTGACATATGTGTACCCCTTCTATAATTTTCGTAACGCTGAGTACCCCTCATAAAAAACATATGCTTTAATAAAAATCAAAATATATTTATTTTTTCTTTTTTTTGGTACATACACAAAATAGACGAAAGTTATATTATAAAGAACATTTATTTGATTCAATGAGAAGGATGAAATTGTTTATGTTGAGATGACAGATCATCATAATTTGGTTCCCTGGTTGTTAATTTTAATCTGAGATGCGGTTCCACGTCCAATAGTCTGTTCCTTTTTTCGACTTAATGTCTACAAATGCAGAAAAAGCAACTTCGCATAAATATGAAGTTGGAAAAGGCAAGATGTATTTCAGGACTTTTTCTGTTAAAACCGGATACACATGTTGCATTTGTAACCGGAATGATGTTAAAGTACACTCCTTATGTTTATTTCTCAAGAATCCGTCCGAAGCTAACTCCAACAATTGCTCTTCTTCCGCATGCGACAAACCTTCTGGCATGGATGTTGTGTTAATGTTGAACGGATATCTTACAATAATCAATAATTATAATAAATAATCAAAATCAGTGGAACTTACTAAAGCACGATAACAGGCGCCCGGAACTAACTATTAAAGAAGTAAGTTGTCTCTGTAACGAAGTGCGGTATATTCATGCCGTGTCACGCCTCACAAGACTGTCTAACCGTTAGATAACACTGCAATTCTCTGGCGTTTAAACAGCTTCGCGGCTCAACGTCAACTGTTAATGTTCCTGCAGTTTAAAAATGGCCGAACCCGAGCTGCGCGAAGGATGCGCAGAAGTTCCCGCCATAATGAGTTGCGATACGATGTACGATGGGCCCAGTTCCCGTGTAAAAACTGCGATACGCGCCTATTTCTTTCCTTGTTCTGTGGGCGCAGCTAAGCACGGTGCAGTGGATATTCCCACGTGATCCCCACCAAACTCCGGTGCAACGCGTACCCCCACCAAACTCTTCCTGTACCCCTGGGGGTACACGTACCACACTTTGGGAAACACTGTCTTAAAGCGATGCAGGACACAATTATTTGCTTTTATCATTTGTTTCCTGCCTTTGTTATTTTTACAAATAACTCAAGACGGTGAACTCATCCGAGGTACCTTCCTCTTTCTATTTTCACCATGTTGGGTTGGGCTGAGAGAGAGAGGGACCAGCTTTCGTGCCTAAGGCAGGACTAGAACTCACCATCTCCTGGTGATTGGCTCAAAGGCACCGAGCCTTCCAACCTATTATTAACCTTATTAACCTATTATTAATCTTCCAACTTTATTAATTCTATGAGCCAGCTTTCATGGTTAAGGTGGGACTAGAACTCACTGTCTCCTGGTGATTGGCCATAAATCACCCAACTGGCTTTCATGCCTAAGGTGGGACTAGAACTCAGAGTCTCCTGGTGATTGGCCAAAAATCACCCAGCCGGCTTTCATGCCTAAAATGGGACTAGAACTCACCGTCTCCTGGTGATTGGCCCAAAAGCACCCAGCCAGCTTTCATGCCTAAAGCAGGACTAGAACTCAGTGTCTCCTGGTGATTGGCCCAAAGGAACCCAGCCGTCTTTCATGCCTAAAGCGGGACTAGAACTCACAATCTCCTGCTTTCTAGCCTGGTGCCTTAATCCCTAGTCCAAATTGGCTCACATAATTACAGAAAACAAATGCAATCTATTTAGGAATAAACACATGTGATCATCTCTCAGCTTTAACTGATTGGCAATGATTGCGTCAAGAATACTTAAACTGTTTATATCCCAACTTGGGTTTTTATGAAGTGGGGTGTCACAAGTTTATTTATTTATTTATTTATTTATTTATTTATTTATTTATTTATTTATTTATTTATTTAAATTTTTATACCGCCCTTCTCCTGCAGGACTCGGGGCGGTGAACAGCCAAGAATAAAAAACATCCAATACAAAATTTAGAGTTATTAAAAGAATTAAACAAATTTTGGTCCAGATTTAAAAACATCCCAATTAAAATCCATTACAATTAAAATATCTAAGTTGCTGGATTCCTCCTCCCTCCCCACTTCCCTTTCCTTGTGTGTCTTGTCCAATAACTTAGAATTTGGCAGGCAGGCACATTATTTTGCTATGGCTCAGAGAAATAAAAGAACACCTGTCCAATAATAAGTTCACGAAACAAAAATCTTCATTGCTTAACATTTGGGCCAGCCCTGCAAACCAATGTCAAGCTGCTACTGTTCTCTGAATGAGATCAAGCAAATAAAATGGTTATTGGGACACTGTTGTGGCTCCGTTGCCTGAGCCTGGGCTATCAACAGATGCAGATTCTGAGAATGAGGGAGAGGAGTTGGCAAGGCCTCCCTCTCCAGGACCCTCCTCTCTGGCAATGCCTCCGGAGGACACCGAAGGCCAAGAGATAGGCCCAGAGCCAAGCACGTCCCCGCAGCCACAGGTGGACAGCGACGAAGGAGATAAGTGCTGGCTGGATCCTTGGCAGCGGCGCAGGGAGAAGCGTGCGCAGCAGAGGGGAAGGCGTGCCAGAGATTAGCTGAGTCAGTGGACCACACCCCACAGGTGTGGTGGGTGTGGTGGGTGTGGTGGCCAGTTCAGTTTGTGGTGTGGTGGGTGTGGTGGCCGGTTAAGTTTGTGATGAGCAAAAACTAGAAATAACCCATGATCTCTGTGTTACTGGACTTCTGCCTGCCTTGTCGGACTGCATTTGGACTAATCCTTGTATTGCTGAAACTTTGCCTGCTTTATCGGAATGCTTGTAGTCTAATCTTTGTTTCGTGTGAGTAAAGTCTGAATTGGCAGCTAGCCACTGGGTTGCTGCCAGCTTTATCTTCAAAGATTTTGTCGTGTGGCTTATTAACTCCGGGCCGTCTGTGGGGGTGCGTGTGTGGGACGGGAACAGAACAGGCACATTCCTGCAGCAGACAAGAGGATCTCTAGATGGCCCTTGGCAGGGTGAAATCTACTTACCTTCCCTACCAGTTCGGAAGTGCACACACCGGGCGGACTCTCTGTGCATGCACATAATCCTTCTGCGCATGTGCAGAGGGTAAAAAACAGGTTACTTCCTGGTTAAAACTGAATCCCGCCTGGATCCTTTTCCTTTCTCTTCTGCAGACCGGATGATCCAAATCGCTTCGACAGGGAACGTATTTTTCAAGCCGTGGTTGCGGGAGATCCTGAACTGCTTAACGGCCTAACTGATTATCTGTGGAAAACATCCAGCTTTCTCACCGACACTAAATATAGAGGTAGATCGCGTCTTGCTGACTCTCGTGCCTTTATGAACGAGTGTAAAAAATGGATAAGCTTCATAAAACTACCAACAGAAGAGTGTGGTCCTTGGTGCTCTATCAGCTTGGCGGTTTCCTTGAAGACATTTCGTGACCCAGCTAGGTAACATCATCAGTGCTAGAAGGCAATGGGGGGGGAGGAGGAGGAGAGAAGTGTGGATCATTTCTGAGCTTGGTGTGTCAGACTTCGATGCTATCTCAAAATAAATGAATTTCCAAACTGCCAATCTTTAAGGAAATCTTCTCTTTATTTGAGCACAGCAACCAGATCATGACTCGATGCGGACAAGACTGACCTTTTGCCCCCCCAATCCCTCCCTTTCCGACCCCCAATTATCTGCTTCTCATTGGCTATCTTCCAAGTCACTCTCCTGACTTCTTGTCTCGTCATTTCACAGGAATGTCCCCCCTCCCTTCATTTCCACGACGACCCAGCTTCAAAGGAGACCTGGTTGGGCCCAGAGGGAGGGGTCCCTCTGGTAGAAATGTGCCCACCAGGTTTCCACGCATTCCATCAGCCAAGGTCACAGGGGAGGGGTGGGGGAGTAGCGGTTATTATTAGAGAAGGCCTTAGGCCGAGGGAGACCACTGTTCCTCAGACGGCCGGTTGTGAGTCCCTCCTTGTGAAGTGGGGCCACGGGTTCAGATGGGTTTGCTGATCACGTACCTGGCTCCCTGCCACGTGGCGGCAGCCCTGCCCGAGCTACTCAACGTTATTGCCGCGGTGGCGGTTGATACCCCCAGACTTATGGTCATGGGGGATTTCAACCTGCCATCCGTGGGTGAGGCGTCTGAGGTGGCTCGGGAGTTCATGGCTTCCATGACGGCCATGGACCTGACCCAACTAATTCATGGCCCTACGCACACTGGGGGAAACACACTGGACTTGGTTTTTGTCTCTGGACAGTGGTTGAGTGATCTCGAGATAGGGGATATAGTCATCGAGCCCTTGTCATGGTCAGATCACTCGCTCCTTCGCCTTGACCTTCGAACCGCAGCACCCCACCGCAGGGAGGCGGAACCGGTAAGATGGTACCGCCCCAGGCGCCTGATGGAACCTGATAGGTTCCAGATGGAACTTGGGCCAATCCCGGAGGTTCTGGCTCACGCCTCATCTGGGGACCTAGTGGCCGCCTGGGATAGGGAGGCTGCTGGAGCCCTGGATCGAGTCGTGCCTTTGCGGCCTCTGACCCGGCGCCGATCTCGCCTGGCTCCTTGGTTCACCGAGGAGCTGAGGGAGATGAAGCGCCGGAAAAGACGCCTAGAGAGCTGTTGGAGGGCTAGTCTTTCTGAATCTGACCGAACACTGGTAAGATCTTATATTAGGAGTTACCTAGTGGCGATAAAAGCAGCAAAATGTACTCATTTTACTGCTCTTATTGCGTCATCAGATAATCGCCCGGCCACCCTGTTTAGGGTGACCCGCTCCCTGCTCCACCAGGAAGCGCGGGAGGACCCCTTGGAGGGGAGAGCCGAGGATTTTGTTCAATATCTGTATGACAAAATCACTCAGATTCGGGCAGGTCTGGACTCTGACGGGATAGATCCAGCAAGGGTGACGGAGACAGGTCTTGAGACTGTTATCTGGGATGAGTTTGATCCTGTGACCCCAGATGACGTGGACAGGATTCTGGGTAGATTGAACGCGACCACATGTTTGTTGGACCCGTGTCCCTCCTGGTTAGTGCTGGCTTCCCGGGAGGTGACGCGAGGCTGGCTCCAGGGGATTATAAATGCTTCGTTGGGTGAGGGTGTCTTTCCCGCCGCCTTGAAAGAGGCGGTGGTGAGGCCTCTCCTCAAGAAGCCTTCCCTGGACCCGGCAGTATTGGCTAATTATCGTCCAGTCTCCAACCTTTGCTTCGTTGCGAAGGTTGTTGAGAGTGTGGTTGCGCGACAGCTACCCCAGTACCTGGATGAAGCGTCGTATCTAGATCCGTTCCAGTCGGGCTTCAGGCCTGGGTACAGCACGGAAACGGCATTGGTCGCGTTGGTTGATGATCTCTGGAGGGCTCGGGACAGGGGTTGTTCCTCTGTCCTGGTCCTGTTAGACCTCTCAGCGGCTTTTGATACCATCGACCATGGTATCATGCTGCACCGGCTGGAAGGGTTGGGGGTGGGAGGCACCGTTTTACGGTGGTTCTCCTCCTTTCTCTCTGACCGGTCGCAGTCTGTGTTGACAGGGGGGCAGAGATCGACCCCGAGGCCCCTTATATGTGGGGTGCCGCAGGGATCGGTTCTCTCGCCCCTTCTGTTCAACATTTATGTAAAGCCGCTGGGCGAGATCATCCGTGGTTTCGGGGTGAAGTACCATCTGTACGCTGATGACACCCAGCTGTACATCTCCACCCCGGACCACCCCAACGATGCCCTTGAAGTGATGTCCCAGTGCCTGGAGGCCGTACGGATCTGGATGGGGAGAAACGGGCTCAGGCTCAACCCATCCAAGACCGAGTGGCTGTGGTTTCCGACGTCCCGATATAGTCAGCTGGCACCATCGCTGGCTATTGGGGGCGAATCATTGGCCCCCACGGAAAGGGCTCGTAACTTGGGCGTCCTCCTGGACTCACGGCTGTCTTTAGAAGAGCACTTGACGGCCGTGACCGGGAGGATTTTTCATCAGGTTCGCCTGATTCGCCAGTTGCGTCCCTTTCTAGATCGGGACTCGTTACGCACAGTCACTCATGCCCTCGTCACCTCTCGTCTGGACTATTGTAATGCTCTCTACATGGGGCTCCCCTTGAGGTGCACCCGGAGGCTCCAACTGGCGCAGAGTGCGGCCGCGCGGGTGGTTATGGGAGCAACATGGAGCTCCCATGTAACACCTCTCCTGCGCGAGCTGCACTGGCTCCCGGTGGTCTTCCGGGTGCGCTTCAAGGTTCTGGTTACCACCTTTAAAGCGCTCCATGGCTTGGGACCTGGTTACTTACGGGACCGCCTACTACCATCAACAGCCTCCCACCGACCAGTACGCTCCCACAGAGAGGGGCTCCTCCAGGTGCCGTCGGCCAAACAATGTCGGCTGTCGGCCCCTAGGGGGAGAGCCTTTTCTGTGGGGGCACCGACGATCTGGAATGAGCTCCCCCCAGAGATACGGAGGATTCCGGATCTGCGCACCTTCCGCCGCGAGTTGAAGACGCTTTTGTTTCATCAAGCTGGCC
Organism: Pantherophis guttatus; assembly: GCF_029531705.1. The sequence goes on along the minus strand of NW_026843948.1, from coordinate 239,225 downwards.
TCGCCTAAATCTCCTCCCTTCTAAAGTGTAAATTCTAAATTTTTAATGGATTTTAAAATATGGGTATTTTAAATTGGGTATTAATTCAGCCAAATTTATTTAATTCATTTTATTCGATTTTAAATTTTGTATATCTATGTGTTTTATTTCATGGCTGTGCACCGCCCTGAGTCCTTTGGGAGTAGGGCGGTATAGAAATTCAATAAATAAATAAAATAAATAAAATAAAGGGATTTAGCAGGCAAAAGTTCAGGGCTTATCTCTCTCCTCTCTATGCCAGCGGTGAGACGCTGACATGGTGATTTTCTCAGGACTCAGTTAGGTAATGTCGTCAGTGCTAGAAGGGAGGAGGACGACGAGGAGGAGTGCTCTCTGAGCTTGGTGATTTTCTCATGACCCAGTTAGGTAACATCATCAGTGCTAGAAGGGAATGGATGTTGGGAGGAGGAGGACTGTGGGGTTATTGGTGGTTTTCTTGTCGACATTTCGTTACCCAGCTAGGTAACGTCATCAATGCTAGAAGGAGGAGGGTTTGCAGAGAGGAGAAGGATGAGGAAGAGGAAGATGACTGTGGAGTCCTTAGTGCTCTCTGAGCTTGGTGGTTTTCTTGCAGGCGTTTCATGACCCAACTAGATAACATCATCAGTGCTAGAAGGGAGTATGGGATTTGCTCTCTGTTTCTATACAGGGGCCTACATTAAACCCCAGCCTAATCAAGGAACCACCAAGAACATTCCCACCACCACTGACAGGGCAATCCAGTGGTATATATCCCAATGAATTCTGGGAGTTGAAGTCCACCCATCTTCAGTTGGCCAACGTGAAGGAACACCGCTTTAGGAAGATGGAAGACGGGGCAGGCATCATCCAAGCTTCCTTCCCTGGGCTTCTTTCTTCCAGATGGGAAGACCGGTAAGACCTGTTTGATGAAGGCCTTGCTCCATTTGAAAGATGGGAAGAACCCCACCATCCCTGAGCTCTTGAAGATAGACAAGGAGACCCAGAACCCCAAGTCTTTGGTCAACGCCGCTTGCACTGGCAGCTACTACAAAGGTCAGGCTCCTTCATGGGACGTTGAGGGTGGAGGACTCTGTTTTCTAGGGTGGGGTGGCTGGAAGGAGATCTTCAGTTGGGATAGATTGGAACTTCCTTCCTTCCTTCCTTCCTTCCTTCCTTCCTTCCTTCCTTCCTTCCTTCCTTCCTTCCTCCCTCCCTCCCTCCCTCCCTCCCTCCCTCCCTCCCTCTTCCTGAAACTCAGCAGAGTTTAGCCCAGCCAGATGATGATGATGATGGTCTTCTTCTTCTTCTTCTTCTTCTTCTTCTTCTTCTTCTTCTTCTTCTTCTCTTCTTCTTCTTCTTCTTCTTCTTCTTCTTCTTCTTCTTCTTCTTCTTCTCCTCCTCCTCCTCCTCCTCCTCCTCCTCCTCCTCCTCCTCTTCTCCTCCTCCTCCTCCTCCTCCTTTTCATCTTCTCTTCTTCTCCCCCTCCTCCCCCTCCTCCCCCTCTTCCCCCTCCCCTCCCCCCTCTTCTCTTCTCTTCTCTTCTCTTCTCTTCTCTTCTCTTCTCTTCTCTTCTCTTCTCTTCTCTTCTCTTCTCTTCTCTTCTCTTCTCTTCTCTTCTCTTCTCTTCTTTTCCCCTTCTCCTTTTCCTCTTGCAAGATCTTATGGGAATCCCATACTATTTTAGCCAACAAACTTGGTGAATTCTTATGTATTTAATCAATTTCAATGGCCACGTATGTTAACATAAAAACTTGTGTGCATTTCTGAATAGAGAGCCAGGGATGTGATCACAAAAGTCAAGATGGCCACGATCATCACAGAGGACCTTAAGAGGACAATTCTTTTCTTCCTTCCTTCCTGCCTGCCTGCCTGCCTGCCTGCCTGTCTGCCTGCCTTCTTCTCGCTTGCCACTCCTCCTTCCTTCCTCTTCATCTTAGTTCTTCTTCTTCATCTTGTTTCTTCTTCATGGCCCTTTGGCGGCTGCCGCCTTGACTGTTTTGATCTAAACCAGCAGTCTGCAACCTTAAACACTCAAAGAGCCATTTGGACCCGTTTCCCACAGAAAAGAAAACACCGGGAGCCACAAAACACCAGGACCCTGACTATTTCTTGAGCGGCCACAAAACTAGGATATGGAGCTGAATTAAATGTTCTATTTTCTTCTGAAACTTTTCTTTTCTTGGATTTATCCATGGTTGGCTTACCGGAGGTTGAAAAGCTCAATAAATCACGTGCTGACGGGTGTCATACATTGGCGGTTGTGATGCATATTTTAAATGACAGGGAGCCGCAGCAGAGGGATGAAAGAGCCACATGCGGCTCCAGAGCTGCAGGTTGCTGACTCCTAATCTAAATTTTGGATATCCCTGATAAACCCTTCCATCTTTCTCCGGTGCCATTTCTCCCCTTCTCTGCAGGCCACACAGCCCTCCACATCGCCATCGAGAAGAGGAATTTAGATCTTGTGAAGATCCTGGTGGAGAACGAGGCTGATGTCCACGTCAAGGCTTCTGGACGTTTCTTCCAGCCGCACCGCAAAGGGGCCTACTTTTATTTTGGTATGGCAGCAGGAGAAAACTCAGGTTTCATTCCACAGAGATACAAGTGGGTACCCATGGTGGTTTTGAGGGCCAAGCGAAGTTTTTAAAAGCCATGTGAGTTTTTTACATGAAACTCATCAAATTCGGTACGCAACACATTTTAACACGAAATTTGTACTCGTCATTTGTTTGGTATCAATTCACAAGCGAAAACTTGTAGGTGTCAGTTGCGTTGTAACTCATTACATTATTCCTTACGGGAAGAAATTTTTATTTTTTTTAAATTTGATTTATATGCCGCCATTCTCCAGAGACTCAGGGCGTCTTACAATGCATTAAGCAATAGCCTTCATACTTTGGTATATTTATACAAAGTCAGCTTATTGCCCCCACAAACTGGGTCCTCAATTTACCTACCTTAGAAAGGATGGAAGGCTGAGTCGACCTTGAGCCTGGGGAGATTTGAACTTACAGTAATTGCAGACAGCTGGTGTTAATCACAATGCTATCAGTCTGCTGAGCCACCAGGCCCTATATTTGTTGTCTTCTTGGTACTCATCGCAGCTCCCAGAATCAATTAACAATGAGTAGTGAGGAAAGAACACAGTGGCTCAGTGGCTAAGATGCTGAGCTTGTCGATCGAAAGGTCGGCAGTTCAGCGGTTCGAATCCCTAGTGCCGCGTAACGGGGTGAGCTCCCGTTCCTTGTCCCAGCTTCTGCCAACCTAGCAGTTCGAAAGTAGGTAAAAAATGCAAGTAGAAAAATAGGGACCACCTTTGGTGGGAAGGTAACAGCGTTCCGTGCACCTTTGGCATTGAGTCATGCTGGCCACATGACCACGGAGACGTCTTTGGACAGTGCTGGCTCTTCGGCTTTGAAATGGAGATGAGCAGCGCCCTCTAGAGTCAGGAATGACTATCACGTATGTGCAAGGGGAACCTTTACCTTTTACCTTTATTGAGGTACTATTTTAGTTGGAAAAGTTTTGAATTTCTGAGAATGGGTAAAATTGGGTAAGAAGTTCTCCTTAAAGCCAGAATATGGGTGGGTGGGGGGATATTTTGGCTGATTTTCAAGTTGTCCTCAATTTATAATAGTTCATTTAGTCACAGTTCAAAGCTACAATGGCACTGAAAAAAGGGACTTATGATAATTTTTCACACTTAGGACCGTTGCAGCATCCCCATGGTCATGTGATCAAAATTTAGATACTTACTGGTTCATATTTATGACGGTCACTGTGTCCTGGGGTCTCATGATCCCCTTTTGCGACCTTCTGACAAGCAAAGTCAATGGGCAAGCCAGATTCACTTAATGAATTCCTAACTAAACAACTGCAGTGATTCACTTCTTGTTTAATTTGTTTTATTTTGCTTTTAAATTTTGTATTTATGTGTTTTACCTTGTGGCTGTTCACCGACCTGAGTCCTTCCGGAGTAGGGCGGTATATAAATCAAATAAAACTAAACTAAAGACTAAACTAAACTTAACAATGGTGGCAAAATTGGTAGCAAAAGGGGGCAAGATTCACTTAACAACCATCTTGTTTAGCACAGAAATTTTGGGCTCGATTGTGGTTGTAAGTTGAGAGCTACTTGTAGCCATTATTCCATTGTCTCTCAACCTTGGCAAGTTTAAGATGGCTGGACTTCAACTCCCAGAATTCCCCAGCCAGCATGAGTGACTTAAAGACCTGTGGACTTCAACCTTGGCCGCTTGAAGACCTGCTGGCTGGGGAATTCTGGGAGTTATAGACCTGTGGACTTCAACCTTGGCCACTTGAAGACCTGCTGGCTGGGGAATTCTGGGAGTTAAAGACCTGTGGACTTCAACCTTGGCCACTTGAAGACCTGCTGGCTGGGGAATTCTGGGAGTTGAAGTCCACAAGACTTAAAGACCTGTGGACTTCAACAGTGGCCACTTGAAGACCTGTTGTCTGGGGAATTCTGGGAGTTATAGACCTGTGGACTTCAACCTTGGCCACTTGAAGACCTGCTGGCTGGGGAATTCTGGGAGTTGAAGTCCACAAGACTTAAAGACCTGTGGACTTCAACAGTGGCCACTTGAAGACCTGTTGTCTGGGGAATTCTGGGAGTTATAGACCTGTGGACTTCAACCTTGGCCACCTGAAGACCTGCTGGCTGGGGAATTCTGGGAGTTGAAGTCCACAAGACTTAAAGACCTGTGGACTTCAACAGTGGCCACTTGAAGACCTGTTGTCTGGGGAATTCTGGGAGTTATAGACCTCTGGACTTCAACCTTGGTCACTCAATAGACCTGCTGGCTGGGGAATTCTGGGAGTTGAAGTCCACAAGACTTAAAGACCTGTGGACTTCAACAGTGGCCACTTGAAGACCTGTTGTCTGGGGAATTCTGGGAGTTATAGACCTCTGGACTTCAACCTTGGTCACTCAATAGACCTGCTGACTGGGGAATTCTGGGAGTTGAAGTCCACCGGTCTTACAAGTGGCCAAGGTTGGACACCTCTGACCTAGATGCTCAATGCAACCTTGGCCCATCGTCCTCTCTCTTCCAGGTGAACTTCCTCTGTCCTTGGCTGCTTGTACCAACCAGCCAGAGGTCGTCATGTACCTCCTGGATAACCCTCACCAGAAGGCCAGGCTGACTGAACAGGATTCCCTGGGCAACACCATCCTCCATGCGCTGGTGATGGTGGCCAATGATACGGAGAAGAACACCGAGCTCGTGGTCAACATGTACGACATGATCTTGATGAAAGGGGTCGAGATTGACCGTTCCTGCAAATTGGAAGAGATTGTCAACCTGAAAGAGCTGACTCCTTTGAAGCTGGCTGCCAAGACTGGGAAAGTTGAGGTAATCTCTCTCCTCACCAGGATACGTCATCCTCGATTTACAACCATTTGCTTAGGAACCATTTGAAGTACCAATAACAGAGAATATTTGTAGCTCAGGGTTGAAATGAGGGGGTCCTTGGTCAAGCTCAGAGGGCACCAAGGACCGCTCAACCATTTGAAGTTACATTGGCATTTTTCACAATTACGATAGTTGCAGCATTCCTGTGGTCACACGATCAAAATTCAGATGTTTGGCAAGTGACTCATATTTATGACAATTGTGGTGTCCCGGGGTCATGTGATCCTCTTTTGTGATCTTTGGACAAGGAAAACTGATGGAGAAACCAGATTCACTTAATGACCGGGTTACTAACTTATCAGATGCAGTGATTCACTTAACGACAGTGGCAAGGAAGGTCGTAAAACGAGGCAAAACTCAGTGAACAACTGTCTTGCTTAGCAGTGGAAATTTGAGGGCTCCGTTGCGGTAGTAAGACGAGGATGTCCGTGTACACAATTGTATTATTTGTATGACTTTGTTGTGGTGATTGTGTCCCCTTGACTTCATTGTGGTTTCTCACATCTTGATCTTGGAGACAAAGTAGAGAAAAGAGGTGGTGGTCAGGTGAAAGAAGACAAAAGTCCAAAGAGAGTCATGTCTGAGGAAAAGTTTTCTTGATTATGTAGCTTAGTTATCAGAGGTGTCTCCAAGAAGATCAAAAATGTCAACAGGATGGCTGGATATGGAGATCATTTTGATTTGACCTCTAGAGACACTCCTGTCATTAATTGAACCATTTTGGTCTCTTCAGATCCTCAAGCACATGCTCCACCGAGAGATGAAGGACCCCAAGTTCCAGCACCTTTCGCGCAAGTTAACTGAGTGGACCTATGGTCCCGTCCACATCTCCCTCTACGACCTGACCTCCATCGACAGCTGTGAGGAGAACTCAGTGCTGGAGATCCTGGCCTACAGCAGCAACACTCCAGTGAGTGGGTCCAGTCAAGAATGGCTCTTCTCAAGAGTTTCTCTGCTCTTTTCCTCCTTCTCCTTCTCCTTCTTCTTTTCCTCGTCCTCCTCTCCTTCTTTCCTCCCTCTCTCCTTTTCTCTTTTTCTCCTTCCTCCTCCCTCCCTCCCTCCCTTTTCCTCCTTTCTCTTTTTTCTTCCTTCTTTCCTTCTTTCTTTCCTCTTTTTCTCCTTCCTCCCTTTGGGCAAAACTCTTTCTGAAAAAGGTGGTTCAGGTTCTTTTTTTTAAAAAAATGAATAAGGTATTTTATTCTTTTAATTTTCTTTAAACTGCCTTGCGAATAAAGGACAATATTATCTTTGTCCAGTTTCTAAATGTGGGCGTTTAGATAAATTCAATGTTTTATCCATACTGGTCTTGTCTGAAATTTCAGGAGTTATATCTAGAGAGTATCTCCCAACACTTCAGCAACCTAACACAACAGAGGGGTCTCCAAACACTTCATCTTGGGGTTCAATTTTGACCACTTTGGAGACCTGTAGTCTAGTGGGGACTGAACACTACTAACTGAGAACACAGAGCTTTGAATCTCCCTTCCTTCTCTGTTAACATATTTAACAAGTTAGTAGCTGGAGCAGTGGGGTTCTGCCATGAGCCAGGACACACAGTTGTGGTTGATTGTTTGGAGAGTGCTCCTGCATGAGGCAATCTGCATTGTGATTGGTTGTTTTGGGTATGGAGGAGGTATTTCCATTTTCCCCGCCTTTTTTCTGTGTGCCCTGTTTGTTCTGTGGTTTACCTCAAGATGTTCCCGCTATGTCGATTTACCTCATGATGCTCCTGCTGTATTGATTTACCTCAGGGGTGTCAAACTCGCAGGTCGCAGGCTGGATGTCACATGCTGGCCACGCCCACCACCATTTTAGCAAAGGGAGGAAAAGTTGTGACATGTCACATGACGACATGTCATGAGTTTGACAACCCTGATTTACCTCATGATGCTTCTGCTGTGTAGACTTTTACCTCATGATGCTCCTGCTGTGTAGACTTTTACTTCGTGATGCTTCTGCCATGTAGATTTTTACCTCATGATGCTCCTGCTGTTTTGATTTACCTCATGATGCTCCTGCTGTGTAGATTTTTACCTCATGATGCTCCTGCTGTGTTGATTTACCTCATGATGAGGGTGAAGGTTTTCTCTGAGCTTGGGGGCTGGTTTCCGAATGTTTCATTATCAGGCCTGGCAACATCTTCAGCAGAGTTAAGAATTGTTTAGCGCATTGTAAGCCGCCCTGAGTCTCCAGAGAAGGGCGGTATATTGCGAGGTACTTGTGAGACCGCCTTCTGCCACCAATAGCCTCCCACCGGCCAGTACGCTCGCACAGAGAGGGCCTCCTCAGGGTGCCATCCGCCAAACAGTGTCGGCTGGCGACCCCCAGGGAGAGAGCCTTCTCTGTGGCGGTGCCCGCCCTCTGGAACAACCTCCCCCAGAGATACGTACAATACCAGACCTCCGGACTTTTCATCGGGCCCTAAAAACTTATTTATTTCACCTAGCCCGTCTGGCTTGACCCCATAGTTTTTGGTTAATTTTAAATTGATTTTAATTGGGTTTGTTTTAAATTGCGGCCAAAAATATTTAATTATTTTAAATTGTTTTTAAATTTTGTATGTTCTGTTTTATTCTGGCTGTTCACCGCCCTGAGTCCTGTTGGAGAAGGGCGGTATACAAATTAAATAAATAAATAAATAAATCAAATTTAAAAAAAAAAAAGAATTCTCCTAAACTCTGCTGAAGATATTACCAAGCCTGGCAATGAAACATTTGGAAACCAACCCATAAACTTGGAAAATGAACCTTCACCCTCCTCCTACACCCGAGCTACAGATATTTGCCACTGTTACCTCATGATGCTCCTGCTGTATCGATTTACCTCATGATGTTCCTGTTTGCCTGACTACCTTGTTTGCTGTATATATAATTGCAAAATATATTTATTTATATAAAACTACAAGTTTGTGTCAGCGTCTCTGACTCCATTTGGACACCAGCAACTCCACAATTCTATGACATTTTCCCTCTACAGAACCGGTACAAAATGGTGGCCCTGGAGCCTTTGAACAAGCTACTTCAGCACAAGTGGGAATCCTTCATTAGAAAAAGGTTTTCTTGAGTTTATTCCTCCACCTGATTTTCATGCTCATCTACACAGGCACTGCTTATTACCGGCCTCTAAATGGAGAGGTAACTATTTTTTAAACAAATGGATGCTTTTGGTAAAGAGAAGGGGGTGAATTTGAGTTAGTCCCTTTCTGTAAATCCAACTGAACTCTCTCTCTCTCTCAAAAAAGGGAGTGTCAGCACTAGAGTAAATGCAGGTTGAAATGCTTGACAGGGAGAATACTACTGGTAGTCCTTGATTTACGACCACAATTGAGCCCAAAATGTCCGTTGTTAAGTGAGTTTTGACCCATTTTACGACTTTTCCCACCATAGTTGTTAAGGGAATCACCGCAGTTGATACGTTAGTAAGTGAATCTGGCTTCCCCATTGACTTTGTCAGAAGGTCACAAAAAGGGATCAAAGGGACCTTGGGCACAGCAACGGTCATAAATACGAGTCAGTTGCCAAGCTGATGTCAATTGATGCTGATGAGGATGCTGCAAAGGTCATAAGTGTGAAATGATGACAAGTCAAAGCTGTTGTACCTTTGAACAGTTACGAAATGAACTGTTGTAAGTCTAGGACTACCTGTATTGAACTCTGGGGAAAAAAGAAAGATAAAACACTTAAATAAACTATTAACAGTATCAGTCCAAAATAAGAATATGTTTCCAAAGGCTGATGGAGTTGTGTTCAGTGGTAGGCTGCAACCGGTTTCCCAACTGGTTCGGTGAGCGCATGCTTTGCGTCCGCAGGTGTGCGCCTAACGCACTTGCATGCAACGTTCAAAATACAATTTGAAGCGCAGCTGATTACCTTCTAAGGCAGCCCCAATAAGTAGAACAGAGGAAGCGCGGAAATCAGCTGTGCGGAAATCAGCTGTGCCATGCGAATCAGCTGAGCCAGAAAGAAGGAAATATAGGACAGGATAGAGTGGGGGTGGGTGCAGTGGTGAAATGTAAAATTTGTTCCTACCGGTTCTGTGGGCGTGGCTTGGTGTGTGTGTGGGGTAATGTGACTGGGTGGGCGTGGCCAACTTTTTTTTTTTTAACTTTTAAAACCATTTTTTCCTCAACCTCTTCGGCCGAAGAGGTTGTAAAAAAAATGCTTTTAAAAGCCTCTGACGATCCCAGTTGAGTTGCCTGATCATCAGAGACTTTTTTTTTAACTTTTAAAAGCATTTTTTTGGCCGAAGAGGTTGTAGAAAATATGCTTTTAAATTTTTTTTAAAAATCCTCTGATGATTGTGCGGCTCAGCTGGGCATGGGGGGGGGCAGGGATTTTTGCTACCGGTTCTCTGAACCACCTGCCGCCATTGCAACTGGATTGGGTGATCCGGTCCGAACCGGGAGCATTTCACCCCTGGATGGGTGAGCGGGGCCAGCTGATCGTTGGTTCGCCCGAACCACTCCAAACCGGTTGAATCCCACCCCTGATTTTATTGATGTGTTCAGATATTAATGTGTTTGGCAGCCCTGCTACAGTTCACAGGAGCGAGCATGGCTTTGTTATAAGCAAATCACGCGAGACTAATTTCAACAACTTTAGTAGAATTCTTAACTTAGTAGATAGGGGGAATGCTGTAGACATAGTTTACCTGGATTGCCGCAATGCCTCCAAACCTTTATCTCATGATAATCTCTTGCATAAAATGCTAAAATATAAATCATACTATTGATAGACGCTCAGGGAGCTACATGAGTGCACCTGCGGAGGAGATCACGCCAGAGAGGAGGGAAGCTTTGAGAGGAGGATCTTGGTCCTGTGCGTCAATAACTAGGGTGACTGTGCAGAAAGAATTCATCTCTTTGTAAATGACACAAAGCTGAGAAGAATGCAGATACTTTAGATGAAATATAGAAGATGTAGACCACAGGTGTCCAATCTTGGCAACTTTTAAGATTTGTGGACTTCAATTCCCATGGCTGGCTGGGGAATTCTGGGAGTGGAAGTCCACCCCTCTTAAAACATTCTGGCTGGAGAATTCTGGGAGTTGAAGTCCACCCATCTTAAAGCAGGCTGGCTGGGGGATTCTGGGAGTGGAAGTCCACCCCTCTTAAGGCATGCTGGCTGGGGAATTCTGGGAGTTGGAGTCCATCCCTCTTAAAGCAGGCTGACTGGGGAATTCTGGGAGTGGAAGTCCACCCCTCTTAAGGCATGGTGGCTGGGGAATTCTGGGAGTTGAAGTCCAGCCATCTTAAAGCATGCTGACTGGGGAATTATGGGAGTTGAAGTCCACCCATCTTAAAGCATGCTGGCTGGGGGATTCTGGGAGTGGAAGTCCACCCTCTTAAAGCATTCTGGCTGGGGAATTATGGGAGTGGAAGTCCACCCCTCTTAAAGCATGGTGGCTGGGGGATTCTGGGAGTGGAAGTCCACCCCTCTTAAAGCATGGTGGCTGGGGAATTATGGGAGTGGAAGTCCACCCTCTTAAAGCATTCTGGCTGGGGAATTATGGGAGTTGAAGTCCACCCCTCTTAAAGCATGCTGGATGGGGAATTCTGGGAGTGGAAGTCCACCCCTCTTAAAGCATGCTAACTGGGGAATTCTGGGAGTGGAAGTCCACCCCTCTTAAAGCATGCTGGCTGGGGGATTCTGGGAGTGGAAGTCCACCCATCTTAAAGCATGCTGGCTGGGGAATTCTGGGAGTGGAAGTCCACCCTCTTAAAGCATTCTGGCTGGGGAATTATGGGAGTGGAAGTCCACCCCTCTTAAAGCATGGTGGCTGGGGGATTCTGGGAGTGGAAGTCCACCCCTCTTAAAGCATGCTGACTGGGGAATTATGGGAGTTGAAGTCCACCCCTCTTAAAGCATGCTGACTGGGGAATTATGGGAGTGGAAGTCCACCCCTCTTAAAGCATGCTGGCTGGGGAATTCTGGGAGTGGAAGTCCACCCCTCTTAAAGCATGGTGGCTGGGGAATTCTGGGAGTGGAAGTCCACCCCTCTTAAAGCATGCTGACTGGGGAATTATGGGAGTGGAAGTCCACCCCTCTTAAAGCATGCTGACTGGGGGATTCTGGGAGTGGAAGTCCACCCCTCTTAAAGCATGGTGGCTGGGGAATTCTGGGAGTGGAAGTCCACCCTCTTAAAGCATTCTGGCTGGGGAATTATGGGAGTTGAAGTCCACCCCTCTTAAAGCATGCTGGATGGGGAATTCTGGGAGTGGAAGTCCACCCCTCTTAAAGCATGGTGGCTGGGGGATTCTGGGAGTGGAAGTCCACCCCTCTTAAAGCATGCTGACTGGGGAATTATGGGAGTTGAAGTCCACCCCTCTTAAAGCATGCTGGATGGGGAATTCTGGGAGTGGAAGTCCGCCTCTCTTAAAGCATGGTGGCTGGGGGATTCTGGGAGTGGAAGTCCACCCCTCTTAAAGCATGCTGGCTGGGGAATTCTGGGAGTTGAAGTCCACCCCTCTTAAAGCATGGTGGCTGGGGAATTATGGGAGTGGAAGTCCACCCTCTTAAAGCATTCTGGCTGGGGAATTATGGGAGTTGAAGTCCACCCCTCTTAAAGCATGCTGGATGGGGAATTCTGGGAGTGGAAGTCCACCCCTCTTAAAGCATGCGGGTTGGGGGATTCTGGGAGTGGAAGTCCACCCATCTTAAAGCATGCTGGCTGGGGGATTCTGGGAGTGGAAGTCCACCCATCTTAAAGCATGCTGGCTGGGGGATTCTGGGAGTGGAAGTCCACCCTCTTAAAGCATTCTGGCTGGGGAATTATGGGAGTGGAAGTCCACCCCTCTTAAAGCATGGTGGCTGGGGGATTCTGGGAGTGGAAGTCCACCCCTCTTAAAGCATGCTGACTGGGGAATTATGGGAGTTGAAGTCCACCCCTCTTAAAGCATGCTGACTGGGGAATTATGGGAGTGGAAGTCCACCCCTCTTAAAGCATGCTGGATGGGGAATTCTGGGAGTGGAAGTCCACCCCTCTTAAAGCATGGTGGCTGGGGAATTCTGGGAGTGGAAGTCCACCCCTCTTAAAGCATGCTGACTGGGGAATTATGGGAGTGGAAGTCCACCCCTCTTAAAGCATGCTGACTGGGGGATTCTGGGAGTGGAAGTCCACCCCTCTTAAAGCATGGTGGCTGGGGAATTCTGGGAGTGGAAGTCCACCCTCTTAAAGCATTCTGGCTGGGGAATTATGGGAGTTGAAGTCCACCCCTCTTAAAGCATGCTGGATGGGGAATTCTGGGAGTGGAAGTCCACCCCTCTTAAAGCATGGTGGCTGGGGGATTCTGGGAGTGGAAGTCCACCCCTCTTAAAGCATGCTGACTGGGGAATTATGGGAGTTGAAGTCCACCCCTCTTAAAGCATGCTGGATGGGGAATTCTGGGAGTGGAAGTCCGCCTCTCTTAAAGCATGGTGGCTGGGGGATTCTGGGAGTGGAAGTCCACCCCTCTTAAAGCATGCTGGCTGGGGAATTCTGGGAGTTGAAGTCCACCCCTCTTAAAGCATGCTGACTGGGGAATTATGGGAGCTGAAGTCCACCCCTCTTAAAGCATGCTGACTGGGGAATTATGGGAGTGGAAGTCCACCCCTCTTAAAGCATGCAGGATGGGGAATTCTGGGAGTGGAAGTCCACCCCTCTTAAAGCATGGTGGCTGGGGAATTCTGGGAGTGGAAGTCCACCCCTCTTAAAGCATGCTGACTGGGGAATTATGGGAGTGGAAGTCCACCCCTCTTAAAGCATGCTGACTGGGGGATTCTGGGAGTGGAAGTCCACCCCTCTTAAAGCATGGTGGCTGGGGAATTCTGGGAGTGGAAGTCCACCCCTCTTAAAGCATGCTGACTGGGGAATTATGGGAGTTGAAGTCCACCCCTCTTAAAGCATGCTGGCTGGGGAATTATGGGAGTGGAAGTCCACCCCTCTTAAAGCATGCTGGCTGGGGAATTATGGGAGTTGAAGTCCACCCATCTTAAAGCATGCTGGCTGGGGAATTCTGGGAGTGGAAGTCCACCCCTCTTAAAGCATGGCTGACTGGGGAATTATGGGAGTTGAAGTCCACCCCTCTTAAAGCATGCTGGCTGGGGAATTCTGGGAGTGGAAGTCCACCCCTCTTAAAGCATGATGGCTGGGGAATTCTGGGAGTTGAAGTCCACCCCTCTTAAAGCATGCTGGCTGGGGGATTCTGGGGGTTGGAGTCCACCCATTTTAAAGCTGCCAAGGTTGAGGAACACCGCTCTGAAGGATCTGCCATCTTCTCAGTGCCAAAGTCCCTGTCCTTAGCCTGCTCTCTTCCTCTCTTTACAGCCTCTTGTTCCAACAACAGTGACATTCCAGAACTCATTAAGACTTCTTGGAGCTGTGATCGTTTTAATTGGTGGCATTTATCTCTTCATTGCTCAGGTAGGATGCTCCCTTTTTATTTACGGCTCCTCTGACCACACATGCATTTTTTATATATGTAGCCTTTGTTTTACAACTATTCGTTGAACAACCAAGGATGCAAATGACCAGCTGTCTGCAAGGAGTATAAATCCTTCCCTTCCCCACCATCCAGTCAGAGCTGAAGAAGCTTCTTTGATGAGAAGCGAAATGTCTTCAGAGAAAAACCAGAAAGCCCAGTTGCCTTCTGAAAAAGCACTTTTGGGGGACAGCATTGAAAAAAAGTGTCTTATGGTGGATGGGGCATCTTTGGGGGGGTCACATGCAGAGGTGAAATGCTCCCGGCTCAGACCGGATCGGCAGATCCGGTAGCGATGATGGCCGGTAGTTCGGAGAACCGGTAGCGATGGCAGCTGGAGGCTCCATCCACTTGCCCAGAAGTCATGCGCTGGGGCCAAGAGAGGCATGTGCAGCTCCGGGACATCTGCCCTCTCTCCCGGAGTGCTGCCGCCACCCCAGAGCTTGCTTTCGCCTCTGCAGCCCACTGGCCCCTCTTGCCCTTCTCTTTCTGGGTGTAGCGCTTCTGCTTGTTGGGCCACTTCCCCGCAGCGCTTCTGCTGGTGCCACCACACAAGCTTCCCATGAGGAAAAAGAGGGAAAAAGCAAAGCAGCTTTCTGCGGAGCTGCCAGCCTCAGGAACTGGCCCAACAGGCAGAAGCGACGCACCCAGAAAGAGACTCTGGCCTTGCCCCGGAGCCGCTGTTCACTCGCCGCCTGCTTGCCCTTCACCTTGGGTTGGGGCCCGCGGCCCAGGGATGTGCCATTCCTCAAGGCCCCGGAGCCGCCACCTGCTCGCTGCCTGCCTCAACTGGGTCAAGGAATGCACCATTCCTCAATTCTGGCCTTGCCCCGGAGCTGCTGCCCGATGTTCTGTCCCCGTCCCACACACACACACCAACAGACGTCCAAGAGTTAAAAACCAAACCAGCCGACAAAATCCTTTTCCTTATGATAATGGAACTTGGCAGCAATCTAGTGGCTGCCTGCCAAGAGTTTATTACTCACGAAGGGAAGAGATAACTTCTCTCCGCTTCTGGTACATCAAAGTAAAATGTTCAATAATTACAGAGTAAATCAAGTCCAAATATAATCCAGCAAAGCCTATAGCAAAAGTCCGGCAATGCAGAATGGCGTGGAAGCTTTCAGCTTTGTTCGTCACAAGGTTTGACTGGCCACCATGCTCCCTTTTATACCCTGTGGGGTGTGGTCCAGTGACTCAGCCTAATCTCTGGCACGCCTTTTCTTCTGTTGCCCACGCTTATCTCTGCGACGCTGGTGTGGATCCAGCCAAGACTCATCACCCTCATCACTGTCCACCTGTGGCTGCGTGGACATGCTTGGCCCCGGCCCTATCTCTTGCCCTTCGGCGGACACTGAAGGCATTGCCAAAGAGGAGGGTCCTGGAGAGGGAGGCCTTGCCAACTCCTCTCCTTCACTCTCGGAGTCCTCTCCTGCCGATGACACAGGCTCAGGTAACGGAGCCACAACACCCGCTTGCTGCCCGCTCACCGCCCGCTTGCCGCCCACTTGCCACCCACTCGCTCTTCATCTTGGGTCGGGGCCTGAGGCCCAGGGATGCACCATTCCCCAAAGCCCTAGAGCCGCTGCCTGCTCACCGCCCACTCACCCTTGGGTCAGGGGCCGGGGCCCAGGGACGCGCCATGGTGCACTCCCCAACTGGGTTGAGGCAGGCAGCGAGCAGGCGGTTCCGGGACCTCGGGGAATGGTGCATCCCTGGGCCCTGGCCCCCAACCCAAGGTGAAGGATGAGTGGGCAGTGAGCAGCCGGCAAGTGGGTGGCGAGTGGGTGGCGAGCGGGTGGCAAGCAGGCGGCAGAATAGAAATTAAAAACATTTTCCTAGCAGGTTCTTTGGGCGTGGCTTGGTGGGTGGGGGGATCTTGTGACTGAGTGAGCATGGCTGTGAGTGACATCAAGTTGGCCACGCCCACTCAGTCACAGGACATCCTCCCCCACCAAGCCACACCCACAGAACCGGTAGAGAAAAATTATAGATTTCACCCCGTGGTCACATGATCTTCATTTGTGACTTTCCCAGCCAGCTTCCGACAAGCAAAGTCAATGGGGAAGCCAGCAGGGAAGGTGGCAAATTGCACACATGGGGTGTCTCGCTTAACAACCTCACAGTTTAACAACAAATGTTCCGATTCCTATTGTGGTCATAAAATGAGGACTACCT
This sequence comes from Pantherophis guttatus, assembly GCF_029531705.1. Next base: position 223,154 of record NW_026843948.1, on the reverse strand, counting down.
GTATTCATACTTGTACTTCTGCCATTGATATGTGACATGGGGTCTGCTCCAAAACATGACAAACCCTCTGTAGTTACCTAATTGTTCCCTTTATTAGGAGTGCCAGGAGGCCCAGCAAAAAATCTCTCTCTCAGCAGGCTAACAAGTCCTTCCGGCTGGAAGATAAATAGCTGTCTGCCACATCTATTCATCTCTGCCCCCTGCCTTTTATCCCCAGAGCTAGGGGTCAGGCTTCATTAGCAGCAGTGGCTCTTCCATTCCAAGGACCAGCCCATAGATTTCCACTGCTCTCCTCTCCTCTGCCTTCTGCGCATCTGCGTGTCAGGCACCGGACTCAGCTGTTCCTCCTCTTCCTCATCAGCCACTTCCTGTTTTGGTCCACCAGCAGTCTGCGGAGCTGACAGCAGAGTCGGACAGCGATGAGGCTGAGGAAGAACATGGGCCAGTCCTGGAGGCTGGGGAAGGCCGGATGACTCTTCATCTGAGGGCTGACGGACGGCTCAGGCTCCGCCTCTCTCTCTCTCTCTCTCTTTCTCTCTCTCTGCCAGCTCCATTCCCTCTTCCCCCTCGGAGCTCTCAGGTTGCCTTGATGCTCAGGTTGCCTTGATGCCTCCTCCTCCTCCTCCGATTCGGCTGCTGGAGGGGCCGGTGGCCGACAGGCCACAACAGAACCACTTATCTGAATACACTGCTGCCACCACACCATGACACAATCCGTGACACAGCAGATTGTCACGCTTGGTGAAAATAGCTCGGCTCCGCTCTCAAGAGCCTTTCCACAATCGCCCCTCAAATTAACAACCGGCCAGTGTGAACCGAGTCTTGCACACCCCTTCCGACATCCTTCTCACAATGCAGCATTCTGATTTTTCTCTCCCTATTTATTCCCTTGTAGAGTTTTTACTTCTGGAGGAGACGCTTCTCTTGGAAAAGTCTTCTAGTGGACAGTTGCTTTGAGATATTCCTGTACGTGCGTATACGTTGCTGTTTTTTCTGGAAGGATTAGATATAACCGTCTTGGCGAACCTACGGCACGCACGCCGTCGTCAGCTGCTCTTCCGGTTTCTGGCACGCAGCTGGTCTTCACGGGTGCTCGAGCACCAAAAAAACAGCCTGAAAACACCCCAAATAAAGTTTGAAAACACCCTGAAAAAACACCCTGAAAACGGTCCGAAAAATGGCCAAAACCGACCAAAAAACAGGCATGTGCGTGCTGGCCAGTTGGTCTTCGGGTTTCCGGTGCGCCTCCCATGCACGCACATTCCGGTTTGGGCCCTCGGTGTACCCTAACCCTTGGTGCTGAAAAGTTTTGTCATCACTGAGATAATGTAGAATCAGAGGTGGGTTTCAACAGGTTCTGACCAGTTCTGGAGAACCGCTAGCGGAAATTTTGAGTAGTTCGGTGAACCGGTAGTAAAAATTCTGACTGGCCCTGCCCCCATCTATTCTCCGCCTCCTGAGTCCCAGCTGATCGGGAGGAAATGGGGATTTTGCAGTATCCTTCCCCTGCCACGCCCACCAAACCATTTATCTATCTATTTATTTATTTATTTATTTATTTATTTATTTATTTATTTATTTATTTATTTATTTATTTATTTATTTATTTATTTATATTTAAGTTTATATACTGCCTTTCTCCCGAAGGACTCAGGGCGGTGAACAGCCAAAGGTAAAAAACACAAAATACAAAAATTTAAAAGCAATTTAAAATATATTAAATAATTTGGCCCAACAGTTTAAATACCCCATTAAAATTCAGATTAAAATTAAACCATTTAAAAATTAGGCCAGCTTGGCTTGGTGAAATAAGAAAGTCTTTAGGGCCCGGCGGAAAGTTCGTACGTCCGGGATCGTCCGTATCTCCGGGGGTAGCTCATTCCAGAGGGTAGGTGCTCCCACAGAGAAAGTTCTCCCCCTGGGGGCCGCCAGTCAACATTGTTTGACCGACGGCACCCCGAGGAGCCCCTCTCTGTGGGAGCGTACTGGCTGGTGGGAGACTCTCGGCGGCAGGAGGCGGTCTCGTAGATATCCAGGTCCTAAGCCATGGAGCGCTCTAAAGGTGGTAACCAACACCTTGAATCGCACCCGAAGGACCACCGGAAGCCAGTGCAGCCTTGCCACGCCCACCAAGCCATGCCCACAGAACCGGTAGTAAAAGAATATCAAGAGTTGGAAGGGACCTTGGAGGTCATCTAGTCCAACCCCCTGCTCAAGCAGAAGACTCTATACCCACGATGGCGAACCTATGGCACGCATGCCACAGGTGGCACGTGGAGCCATATTTTCCGGCATGTGAGCTGTTGCCCTAGCTCAGCTCCAGCGCATATGCGCATGCCAGCCGGCTGATTCTCGGCTGGCCCTGCCCACGCCTCCCCTCCCAGGAGTCTCCGGAAGGCCTCTGGGGAGCGGGGGGAAGGCCATTTTCACCCTCCTCAGCTTCTAGGAAAGCTTCTGGAACCTGGGGAGGGCGAAAAATGGGCCTTCTGGGCCCAACAGAAGTTGGGAAATGGGCTGTTTCCAGCCTCTGGAGGGCTTCCAGGGATGTGGGGAAGGCTGTTTTTGCCCTCCAGAGGCTTTAGATAGGCCCGCTAGGCCCAAAAATACGGAGCAGGGGGGGGTTGCGCGCACATGCATGGGGGGTAGTGGTACCAGGGGGCATTGAATTATGGATGTGGGCATGTGTGCGCGCCAGCTTTTGGCATGCGACGGCAAAAAGGTTAGCCATCACTGCTCTATACCATTTCAGACAAGTGGCTCTCCAGTCTTTTCTTTAAAATCTCCAGTGATGAAGCACCTACAACTTCTGGTGGCAAGCAGTTCCACTGGTTAATTGTCCTCACTGTTAGGAAATTCCTCCTTAAATTCCAGGTTGCTTCTCTCCTTGATTAGTTTCCATCCGTTGTTTCTTGCCCTGCCTTCAGGTGCTTTGGAAAATGGGTTGACCTCAGGGCTGAAATGTAAAATTTGTTATTACCGGTTCTGTGGGTGTGGCTTGGTGGGGGTGGGGTAACGTGACTGGGTGGGCGTGGCCAACTTTTTTTTTTTTTTAAACTTTTCAAAGCATTTTTTCTACAACCTCTTCGGCCGAAGAGGTTGCAGAAAAAAATGCTTTGAAAAGCCTCTGACGATCCCAGCTGAGCCGCGCGATCATCAGAGGCTTCTTTTTTTTTTTCTTTTGAAAGCATTTTTTCGACGGAAGAGGTTGTAGAAAAAATGCTTTTAAAAGTTTTTTTTTTAAAAAAAGAAGCCTCTGATGATCGTGCGGCTCAGCTGGGCATGGTGGGGGGGGGCGCAGGGATTTTTGCTACCGGTTCTCCGAACCACCCGCCGCCATTGCTACTGGATCGTGTGATCCGGTCCGAACCGGGAGCATTTCACCCCTGATTGACCCCCTCCTCTTTGGGGCAGCCCCTCAAATATTGAAAGATGCTCTCCTGTCTCCCCTGGTCCTTCTCTTCACTAGACTAGCCATGTCTTCTGTCCATCTATGGTTCATTCAGATGTCTTTCTTTCTTTCTTTCTTTCTTTCTTTCTTTCTTTCTTTCTTTCTTTCTTTCTTTCTTTCTTTCTTTCTTTCTTTCTTTCCTTTCCTTTCCTTTCCTTTCTTTCTTTCTTTCGTTTGTTCTTTCTTTCTTTCTTTTCTTTCTTTCTCTCTCTCTCTCTCTTTCCCTCCCTTCCACCTTCCTTCCCTCCCTCCCTCCCTCCCTCCCTCCCTCCTTCCTTCCTTCCTTCCTTTTGCTTTGGAAAATAGCTTGACCCCCTTCCTCCTCTCTGGGGCAGCCCCTCAAATATTGAAAGATGCTCTCCTGTCTCCCCTGGTCCTTCTCTTCACTAGACGAGCCTTACACAAATCCTGCAACCGTTCTTCGTGTGTTTTTTGCCTCCATGCCTTCAATCACCTTCACTGCTCTTCTCTTCTTTTCTGTTTCTCTCTCTCTGGCCCTTGCCAGGTTTGTACAGGCATCTGCCATCCTGGCCTCATCCGTGATGTTCTTGGCAAACACGGAAAAATACGTGCTGCCCATGGTGTTCGCCTTGCTTTTGGGCTGGGTGAACATGCTCTATTACACCCGTGGTCTCCAGCAGATGGGAATCTACATCGTGATGATCCAGAAGGTAACCGGATCTTTTCCGTTTCCAAATATTGCATTGCTTCTGATTTTGCAGGGCAGCTCAGAATCTTAAATGAAGCCGGTCATTTACAGGTCGCCCTCGTTTTAACAACCAGAATTGAAACCGGCAGCTTGGTCGTTAAGCGAAGCGGTCACGACGCGAAACACCACAACGTTCAGGATTTGATTTTTCGCTTTCTTGCAAAGGTCCTATAAATGCAAGGGCTGGTTTGCAAAGCTACTTTTTCATCCTAAGGGTGAAAAATTGCTGTACGGGGCAGTTGTTAAACGAGGGCAACATGTGAGCGGCCCTTGGTGCTCTCTGAGGTTGTTTGTTTTCTTCCAGACGTTTCATTACCCAACTAGGTAACGTCATCAGTGCTAGTAAGGAGTGCTGTTTGCTGTCAGTTTATACTCTGGTGGTCTGTGTGGGAGGGGCCTGTTTGGGCTGTTTACATATTGCTGTTTGGCAGTTTCTTGATAGGGGTACTGCTTACTTGGTTGTTGGCCTGAAGTTAACCTTGGAGCTAATCTATGCCGATCTGAATGCTGATTACTTGTGGAGAGGTGCTGGAGAAGAAAGGAAGAAAGGAAGAAAGGAAAGAAAGAAGGAAAGGAAAGGAAGGAAAGAAGAAAGGAAGAAAGGAAAGAAGGAAAGGAAGGAAGGAAGGAAGGAAGGAAGGAAGGAAGGAAAGATGGAAGAAAGGAAGGAAGGAAAGAAGGAAAGGAAGGAAGGAAGGAAAGGAAGGAAGGAAAGAAGGAAAGAAGGAAGGAAAGAAGGAAGGAAGGAAGGAAGGAAAGGAAGGAAGGAAAGAAGGAAAGAAGGAAAGAAGGAAGGAACTAAGGAAGGAAAGACGGAAGGAAAGGAAGGACAGAAGAAAGGAAGGAAGGAAGGAAGGAAGAAAGGAAAGGAAAGGAAGGAAGGAAGGAAGGAAGGAAAGAAGGAAGGAAGGAAAGAAGGAAAGGAAGGAAGGAAAGGAAGGAAAGAAGGAAGGAAGGAAGGAAGGAAGGAAAGAAGAAAAGGAAGGAAAGAAGAAAGGAAAGAAGGAAAGGAAGGAAGGAAGGAAAGGAAGGAAAGATGGAAGGAAGGAAGGAAAGAAGGAAGGAAGGAAAGAAGGAAAGGAAGGAAGGAAGGAAAGGAAAGAAGGAAGGAAAGGAAGGAAAGAAGGAAGGAAGAAAGGAAGAAAGGAAAGAAAGAAGGAAAGGAAAGGAAGGAAGGACAGAAGAAAGGAAGAAAGGAAAGAAGGAAAGGAAGGAAGGAAAGGAAGGAAAGACGGAAGGAAGGAAGAAAGGAAGAAAGGAAGGAAGGAAGAAAGGAAGGAAGAAAGAAAGAAAGAAAGAAAGAAAGAAAGAAAGAAAGGAAAGGAAGGAAGGAAAGAAGGAAAGGCAAGATGAAAGGAAGGAAGGAAGGAAGGAAAGAAGAAAAGGAAGGAAGGAAGGAAGGTTGCATTGAGCATCTAGATCAGAGGTGTCCAATTCTAGACCAGACCAAGTCCAAAAATGCCAGGGAATTTCTAGAGGCCTGAGACTCTGACCAATCAGCCATCAATAATCACAGACATTATAGACTGTGCAAAAGAGACAACCAAACAGCCCGCCCCCCCCCAAAAAAGACTCCAACACCTCTCCACCAGTAATCACCTCCACCCACACAGACAAGCAAGTCACAGAATATAAACTGACAGCAAACAGCACTCCTTACTAGCACTGATGATGTTACCTAGTTGGGTCATGAAACGTCCGGAAGAAAGCAAGCAAGCTCAGAGAGCACCAAGGATTTCAACCCTGAATTACATATATTCTCCTTTATTGAGGACAACCTGCATTTATTTAGTTCCTGCCCAGTTAGCAGGATGGCTGGTGTTAACAATCTCAGCAATGGAATAACCTACAACAGTGATTTCCAAATTGGGCGCCTTTTAAGATCCATGGATTTGGGGAGTTGAAGCCCACCCATCTTGTCGAAGTGTGAATCAGCCTCATTCCCCCCGTGGGGAAACTGTAATTAATTAGAGGTGAATGGATCTTGTTTTCCATGCTATATACTTTCAAAGAAAGAAAACCCGAAGTATATATTCTAAGAAACAGTTTATTATAAAAACAAAATTAGATAACTACATCTTTACCGGACAAAGGAAGACGTAAATCAGGAAGTTAGCAAAGAAAGAATGTAGACATGCGCAGTAGTTCAGAAATCACAGGACAGTCTTATCTGAGTTGCTACAGATAAGTTCTCTGGCAGGCTACCGTAAGTCTTAGGATGGAAGCTCAGCTGGCAAACACATAACGCAGTGACATTAAAGGTCCCAAGTTTGAAAATGGCCACTCTCCACATGGCTTTTCATTCTCGTTGCAGGCCATCTTGAGGGACCTTCTGCACTTCCTGATGGTTTATGTGATCTTTCTATTTGGCTTTGCAACAGGTGAGTGTCAGGGAGAGGCACAGGTGAGCATAGCCAAGATAATGCCCTTTCTCATTCCCACCGGAGCAGGAGGGAGTCAAGGATCAAGGAAAGGTTCGGATCTTGTTGTCTTTGGTCAAAGAGATAGTCCAGCAGGCCTGTTTTGAACCCCGAGAATCCCCTCTAGGACTGCTGGGCTGGAATTGATATTCATATTAGGAAAGATTTCTGTGGCAGGTGTACCTTAATCGGGGGTGAGGAGAGCTCAGTTTTGGAGCAAATAGAAGGTCCATCCAGCTGAAGGCAGGTGGAGACACTTGTTTGAGAAGGGTGGCCATACAAATCAAATTAATTAATTAATTAATTAATTAATTAATTAATGAATGAATGAATGAATGAATGAGTAAATGAATTAATAAATGAATGATTGAATGAATGAAGTGAGTGAGTGAATTAATTAATGAGTGAATGAATGAATGAATGACTAAATGAATTAATAAATGAATGACTGAATGAATGAATGAAGTGAGTGAGTGAATTAATTAATGAGTGAATGAATGAATGAATCACTAAATGAATTAATAAATGAATTTATTTTTATTTTTTTATTTTATTGGATTTATATACCACCCTACTCCCGAAGGACTCAGGGCGGTGAATGAATGATTGAATGAGTGAATGAATGAGTGAATGAATGAAGAGTGAGTAAATCAATTAATAAATGAATGAGTGAATGAATGAATGAGTGAGTGAGTGAATGAGTGAGTAAATGAATGAATAAATGGGTTAGTGAATGAATGAGTAAATGAGTGAATGAATGCGTGAAAGACACAGCTGTGCAGAGGGGTTTAATCACTGGAGGTCTCTAAGAAAAGACTGGACAACCCTAAGTCTGAAATGATATAGGGCCATGATGGCGAACCTATGGCATGTGTGCTACAGGTGGCACGCAGAGCCATATCGGTGGGCACGCGAGTGTTGCCCTAGCATATGCATGCCAGTCAGCTGATTTTCGGGCCTTTCGGGCCTACCAGAAGGCTATTTCCGGCCTCCGGAGGGCCTCAAGGGGGGTGGGGAAGTGCGTTTTCACCCTCCCCAGGCTCCTAGAAAAGCTCTGGAGGCTGGGGAAAGCGAAGAATGGGCCTTCCAGTCCCACCGGAAGTCGGCAAATGGGCTGTTTCCGGCCTCCGGAAAGCCTCCGGGAGCATGGGGAAGGCTGTTTTTGCCCTCCCCAGGTTCCAAGTAAGCCTCTGACTGATATAGCGTTTCCTTCTTGACCAGGGGGGTTGGACTAGAAGACCTCCAAGGTCCCTTCCAGCTCTATTCTGAATGATCGATTGTGAACATGCAGTGAAGAATTCAGAGTCTAGATGTCTTGGTATTTTGATGCAAATAAAAATCTACCAAGAAGATCAGTTGAACAACTAATGATGCCTCCAAAAATCGACCAGCCACTTTGCGTCTCCTGTCCTTCAAACTGAAAAGGTTCCCCCTCTCCGAGGTGGGTTTCAGCAGCTTCTGACCAGTTCTGGAGAACCGGTAGTGAAAATTTTGAGTAATTCGGAGAACCGGTAGTAAAAATTCTGACTGGCCCCGCCCCCATCTATTCTCTGCCTCCCGAGTCCCAGCTGATTGGGAGGAAATGGGGATTTTGCAGTATCCTTCCCCTGGATTGGGGAGGGAATGGAGATTTTACAGTATCCTTCCCCTGCCACGCCCACCAAGCCACGCCCACCAAGCCATGCCACACCCACAGAACCGGTAGTAAAAAAATTTGAAGCCCACCACTGGTTCCCCCAAAGTTTCCAGAGGAAGAATTTGCTAAGATATTGAGGTTTAAGAGCTGATCCAACTGTAAAGCTGATGAAATGTAAGGCTGACGCAGTGAAGATGAATCAGCATTGGTATTGCCGGTTGTAGACTTGAAAGGGGTCCACAAAAGTTTTTACCGCTTGAAGAGGTGTTTATGTAAGGCAGCCAGGAGAGGGCGTATTTTCCCTCCTTGTGTCCGCTATTCATTGCTGAGTTCTCCGTGTAGAGTTAAGAAGACTGATTGCTTGTCAGGTATTTGCCAACTACGTACATTTCTGTATACGTCTTGTATATAAACCACTGTTAAATGTCTAAGTCTCTGTGTGTTTTGTTGTGCCCCTGAGTTGTCTCCTAATAGTAGTCACGCTGCAAACGCTCTGTCGGAATTGAAATTTCAATGGCTCCTTTCAGCTCTCATCATCCTCACCGGGGGCGCTTCCCACCCCGCCCGCAACGCGTCTCACCCGCTCAACGACGACTCGAAAGACCAGGCCGTGTATTCGGGGCTATTTCAGACTGCCCTGCTGCTCTTCAAGTTCACCATCGGCATGGGAGACCTGGAGTACAACGAGAATGTAAAGTACAGCGACATCGCGATGCTGATGGTCCTCCTTTTTGTCATCTTGACCTACATCCTGTTGCTCAACATGCTGATTGCCCTGATGAGCGAAACGGTCACCAACGTCTCCGGGTACAGCCAGAGCGTCTGGCAGTTGCAGGTAAGGCCCCTTTGGACTGGGACGGTGGCCACTTCTGGCCCAGCAGGGGCTTCAATGGAACCAGATCCAAAGAACCAGTGGAAGAGAAGATTTGTAGCTCAGGGGTTCAACTTTGGGGGGTCCTTGGTGCTCCCTGAACTTCATGGTTTTCATGAAGACGTCTCATGACCCAACTAGGTAATGTCATCAGTGCTAGAAGGAGTGGGTTTGAGGAGAGGAGGAGGAAGAGGAAGAGGAGAACTGTGGGGTCCTTGGTGCTTCGTAGTTTTCTTGCATATATTTCATGACCCTACTAGATAACATCATCAGTGCTAGAGGGGAGTGGGGTTGTGGGATCTATAGATAGATCTGATAGATCTGATAGATCTATCTGTCTATCTATCTATCTATCTATCTATCTATCCATCCATCCATCCATCCATCCATTCATTCTATTCTATTCTATTCTATTCTATTCTATTCTATTCTATTCTATTCTATTCTATTCTATTCTCTATCTTCTATCCATCCATCCATCCATCCATCCATCCATCCATCCATCCATCCATCCATTATCTATCTGTCTGTCTGTCTGTCTGTCTTCATTCATCTATTATCTATCTATCTATCTATCTATCTATCTATCTATCTATCTATCTATCTATCTCTTCATTCATCCATTGTCTATTCTGTCTATCTTCTATCCATCCATCCATTATCTATCTATTCTATCTTTTATCCATCCATCCATCCATCCATCCATTATCTATTCTATCTATCTATCTATCTATCTATCTATCTATCTTCTATCCATCCATTATCTATCTATTCTCTCTATCATCTATCCATCCATCCATCCATCCATCCATCCATCCATCCATCCATCCATCCATCCTATTCTATTCTATTCTATTCTATTCTATTCTATTCTATTCTATTCTATTCTATTCTATTCTATTCTATTCTCTATCTATCTTCCATCCATCCATCCATCATCTATCTATCTGTCTGTCTGTCTGTCTGTCTTCATTCATCTATTATCTATCTATCTATCTATCTATCTATCTATCTATCTATCTATCTCTTCATCCATCCATTGTCTATTCTGTCTATCTTCTATCCATCCATCCATCCATCCATCCATCCATCCATCCATCCATCCATTATCTATCTATTCTATCTCTTTTATCCATCCATCCATCCATCCATCCATCCATCCATCCATCCATTATCTATCTATTCTATCTATCTATCTATCTATTTATTTATCTATCTATCTATCTATCTATCTATCTATCTATCTATCTATCTATTTATCTATCTACCTTCTATCCATCCATTATCTATCTATTCTCTCTATCATCTATCTATCCACCCATCCACCCATCCACCCATCCACCCATCCACCCATCCACCCATCCACCCATCCACCCATCCATCAATCCATCCATTATCTGTCTGTCTGTCTGTCCATCCACCCATCCACATATCCTTCCTTCCTTCCTTCCCCCCTTCCTCCCTCCCTCCCTCCCTCCTCTCTCTCTCTCTCTCTCTCCCTCTGCCCTTCCCCCTGATTTCTAAGCTCTGTTCACCAACCAACCACTCTATTTGCAGAGAGCCATCGCTATTCTGGAGATAGAGAAAAACTGGATCTGGTGCTGGAAAAAGGCCCAGAGAGCCGGCTGTTACCTCTCCGTCAGCTCTGAGGACAAGGAAGACGAGAGGTGGTTTTTTCGGTAAGCTGAACCACCACGTGCCCAATTGGGGTACGAAACACGTCATTTCAGAAATGGACTCTCCCTGGTTCTCTCGAGCATAAAGGGAGGGAGGAGGCCAGAGGTGGGTTTCAGCAGGTTCTGACCAATTCTGGAGAACCGGTAGCAGAAATTTTGATTTGTTCGGAGAAATTCTAGTAGTAAAAATTCTGACTGGCCCCGCCTCCATCTATTCTCTGCCTCCCAAGTCCCAGCTGATCGGGAGGAAATGGGGATTTTGCGGTATCCTTCCCCTGGAGTGAGGTGGGAATGGGGATTTTGTAGTATCCTTCTCCCTAGAGTGGGGTGGGAATGGGGATTTTGCAGTATCCTTTCCCCTGGAGTGAGGTGGGAATGGGGATTTTGCAGTATCCTTCCCCTGGAGTGAGGTGGGAATGGGGATTTTGCAGTATCCTTCTCCCTGGAGTGAGGTGGGAATGGGGATTTTGCAGTACCCTTCTCCCTAGAGTGAGGTGGGAATGGGGATTTTGCAGTATCCTTCTCCCTGGAGTGAGGTGGGAATGGAGATTTTGCAGTATCCTTCCCCCTGGAGTGAGGTGGGAATGGGGATTTTACAGTATCCTTCCCCTGCCACGCCCACCAAGCCACGCCCACCAAGCCATGCCACGCCCACCAAGCCATACCAACAGAACCGGTAGTAAAAAAAATTTGAAATCCACCACTGGAGAAGGCTTGGAAGATTGTGTTATTGCTACTTATGACTCTTTTTCTAGAGTAGAAGAAGTAAACTGGGAAGACTGGAATGAAAAGCTCGACACCCTCAAAGAAGACCCCATGGGATCCAACCTCCTGGAGAAGGATCCCTCTTCGGGTAAGACGGGACACGCCACAGCGGTGTCAGGAGTTGGCGCCCACACAGTCTTTGTGTTCTGTCCCCCGTCCTCACGCAGACAAATGCAGTATCAAACAACGCCTGCCAATAATTTATTGTATAAACAGACCAGAATTCCTGGCAGACGAGAGTTCTGGCAGCTAACTGTAAAACGCCTGCCCAGTCCAATCAGTACTCCCAAAAAGCAGGAAAGGCCTTATCTGCAGTCCGTTTCCAGAGCGACAAATTATCCACAGGAGTTTAGTCCAAAATATATCTGAGCCGAAGTGCAGGATTCACAATGTGACTCTTTAGAGTTTAAACTTTTGTCCGTCACAAAGCCTGCCGAGCAATCACACCCCCATTTATTTATTTATTTATTTATTTATTTATTTATTTATTTATTTATTTATTTATTTATTTATTTATTTAATTTGTATACCGCCCTTCTCCAATAGGACTCAGGGCAGTGAACAGCCATGGTAAAACATAACATATAAAATTTAAAAGCAATTTAAAAAACATGAAATATTTTTGGCTATCCATTTAAAACAACCCGGATTAAAACCAATTACAAATTAAAACCGAAGGGATGGGATCAAGCCAGCCCGGCTAGGTGAAAAAGATGCGTTTTCAGGGCCCGACGAAAAAGTCCGGAGGTCTGGTATCGTGCGTATCTCTGGGGGTAGGTCGTTCCAGAGGGCAGGTGCCGCCACAGAGAAGGCTCTCCCTCTGAGGTTTGCCAGCCGACATTGTCTGGCCGACGGCACCCTGAGGAGTCCCTCTCTGTGGGAGCATACTGGCCAGTGGGAGGCTATTGGCGGCAGAAGGCGGTCTCATAAATACCCCGGCCCTTATCCCTTGTGGGGTGTGGCTCAGTGACTCAGCTCAATCCCTGGCCCTCCCACGCCTCTTCTTTTGCTGCGCATGCTTCTCCCTCCGACGCTGCCTGGGATCAAGCCAGGATTCATCATCCTCGCTCCCTATCTGATATGCTTTCCTCCTGGCCCATCCCAGGCTGTTCCTCTTGGCCTTCGGATGGAACCCGAGGCATTGCCAGAGAGGAGGGTCCTGGAGAGGGAGGCCTTGTCAGTTCCTCCCCATCACCGTCTGAGTCCTCTTCCTCTGTTAGGACAGGCTCGGGAGTCAGAGTCACAACACTTTGTGACTTTCTAAGCTGTGGGTTGGGTTTTATGGAGTGAAGGTGGAGTGGAGGCGTGGGTGGGTTGCTTGGACCGGCGGGGGGTTGGACTAGATGACCTACAAGGTCCCTTCCAACTCTTAATCTGTAGTCCTCCAGAGGTATAGTGTTTTCCCAGAAAACTGGTTCTGCCTGAGGTGCAACGCTGAATGAACCACACACCGAGGTGGAGATTTACAAGAGCTTTATTCTGCCCAAAAAAGGGGCACAAGGGGATAAGAGAATAACAAGACTTGGAAGGACCATGGACGTCTTCTAGTCCAACGTGAGGGCAGGACAAGAAGCAATGGGTGGAAACTAATCAAGGAGAGAAGCAACCTAGAACTAAGGAGGAATTTTCTGACGCTTAGAACAATTCACCAGTGGCACAACTTGCCTCCAGAATGAATGCTCCAACAATGGAAGTTTTTAAGAAGAGGTTTGACAGCCATTTGTCTGAAGTGGTGTTGGGTTTCCTGCCTAAGCAGGGGGTTGGACTAGATGACCTCCAAGGTCCCTTCCAACCCTTGTTATTCTATGATTCTAACCTGCTGCTCAGGCAGGGAACCCTAGACCAGTGGTGGCTAACCTTTTTGCCGTCGCGTGCCGAAAGCAGAGGGGAGCGGGGGGGGTCGCACGCACCCATAATTCAATGCACTCCACTCCCCTGCACATGCATGTGTAACCCCCCCCACACTCCCCCCACTTTCGGCACACGATGGCATGGTGGGCCCAGTAGGCCCGTTTTTCGCCCTCCCCAGGCTCCAGAGCCTTTCTAGGAGCCTGGGGAGGGCAAAAAACGACCTTCCCCATCCCCCAGAGGCCCTCTGGAGGCCAGAAACAGCTTGTTTCCTGACTTCTGGTGGGTCCAGAAGGCCCAAACATTAGTTGGCCGGCGCACGCATGTGCACCAGAGATGAGCTAGGGCCGTGTTGACGAACCTATGGCACGCATGCCACAGGTGGCACACGGATCTTTATCTGTGGGCACACAAGTGTTGCCTGTCATCTCCGTTTCAAAGCCGAAGAGCCAGCGCTGTCCGAAGACGTCTCCGTGGTCATGTGGCCGGCATGACTCAACGCCAAAGGCGCACGGAACGCTGTTCCCTTCCCGCCAAAGGTGGCCCCTATTTTTCTACTCGCATTTTTTACTTGCTTTCGAACTGCTAGATTGGCAGAAGCTGTCATGGGAGCTCACCCCATTCTGCAGCACTCGGGATTCGAACTGCTGAACTGCCGACCTTTCTATCGACAAGCTCAGCATTTTAGCCACTGAGCCACTGCGTCCCTTTCTGTTATCAAAAAACCCCAATAAAAACCCAAAGGGGAAATCACAAGCAATAAATCTTACTTTAAGATTCAGAGGTTTATTTTCACAAGCAATTTGGAACGTGAGCAGCCAATTTAGCAGTGAAATTCCACAACAAAACTTACATTATGAAACCATTGCAATGGGACCCAATGTCACATAGCAGCTCCTAGAAGGACTGCTATCGGGCAAAGGATACCATTCCCATCTCAAGCCACATTTCTTACACCTCCTTTTTTTAACTGACATACGCATTCCATAGTTTCACTTCCCTCTTCTTTCTTACATTCTTACTCACCGTCAACTCTCTGCAAACACTCGTTTACCAGGGGTGAAATCCAGCAGGTTCTGACAGGTTCTGGAGAACCGGTAGCGGAAATTTTGAGTAGTTCGGAGAACCAGCAAATACCACCTCTGGCTGGCTCCCGAGTGGGGAGGGAATGGGGATTTTGCAATAGCCTTCCACTGGAGCGGGGAGGGAATGGAGATTTTGCAATATCCTTCCTCCAGGAGAGGGAAGGGAATGGGGATTTTTTTTTTTTTAATTTGATTTATATGCCGCCCTTCTCCGAAGACTCAGGGCGGCTTACAATGTGCTCAGCAATAGCAATAGGATATTTTGCAGTATCCTTCCCCTGGAGTGGGGAGGGAATGGAGATTTTGCAGTATCCTTCCCCTGAAGTGGGGAGGGAATGGGGATTTTGCAGTACTCTTCCCCTGGAGTGTGGGAGGGAATGGAGATTTTGCAGTATCCTTCCCCAGACGTGAGAAGGAAAGGGGATTTTGCAGTATCCTTCCCCCAGGAGTGGGGAGGGAATGGAGATTTTGCAGTATCCTTCCCCTGGAGTGGGAGGGAATGGAGATTTTGCAATATATATATATATATATATATATATATATATATATATATATATATATATATATATATATATATATATATATATGCTTTAATTTATATGCCTTGGTAGTACAGTAGTCTAAAGCACCCTGTTATTAAAAACCAGCTGCCTGCAATTACTGCAGGTTCGCATCTCGCCAGGCTCAAGGTTGACTCAGCCTTCCATCCTTTCTAAGGTAGGTAAATTGAGGACCCAGTTTGTGGGGGCAGTAAGCTGACTTTGTATAAATATAAAAAAGTATGAAGGCTATTGCTTAACGCATTGTAAGCCGCCCTGAGTCCCTGGAGAAGGGCGGCATATAAATCAAATTTAAAAAAAAATAAAAATGCCACCCTTCTCCGGAGACTCAGGGCAGCTTACAATGTGTTAAGCAATAGCCTTCATACTTTTGTATATTTATACAAAGTCATCTTATTGCCCCCATAATCTGGGTCCTCATTTCACCTACCTTAGAAAGGATGGAAGGCTGAGTCAACCTTGAGCCTAGTGAGATTCGAATTTGCAGTAATTGCAAGCAGCAGATGTTAATGACAGTGCTTAGTCCACTGTACTACAGGCCCAGGAGTGGGCTTGCTCCAGGAGTGGGGTGGGAATGGGGATTTTGCAGTATCCTTCCCCTGCCACGCCCACCAAGCCATGCCCACCAAACCAAACCAAACCACACCCACCAAGCCATGTCCACAAAACCGATAGTAAAAAAAATTGGATTTCATCACTGCCATGTACATCTCAAACCTCCATCCGTCAGCTACTTTCCGTTCCCTATTTCTCACAGTTTCAACATTCCGATTCCAAATATATTTCAAAATGCAAAAAATGCAGCACACAAGTCAGCATATTAGAAATAGGTCTGGCGCAGTTTTGCAATCATGTTAGTTTAAAACTTTGGTTCAGCGAGGCTTTGCACTCCTGGGCCTTACTACCTGCAACTTTCCAATGGATTGTTGTGGCTCCGTTCGCTGAGCCTGGGCTATCGACAGATGCAGACTCTGAGAGTGAGGGAGAGGAGTTGGCAAGGCCTCCCTCTCCAGGACCCTCCTCTCTGGCAATGCCTCCAGAGGACACAGAAGGCCAAACAATAGGCTCAGAGCCAAGCACGTCCCCGCAGCCACAGGTGGACAGCGATGAAGAAGATAAGTGCTGGCTGGACCCGAGACAGAGGTGCAGGGAGAAGCATGCACAGCAGAAGGGAAGGCGTGCCAGAGATTAGCTGAGTCACTGGACCACACCCCACAAGGTATAAATGTAGGTGTGGTGGCCGGTTCAGTTTGTGACGAGCAAAAACTGGAAATACTCCATGATCTCTGCGTTACTGGACTTTGCCTGCTTTATCGGACTGCATTTGGATTAATCCTTGTATTGTTGACACACTGCCTGTTTTATCGGAATGCTTGCAGTCTAATCTTTGTTTTGTGTGAGTAATGTCTGAATTGGCAGCTAGCCACTGGGTTGCTGCCAGCTTTATCATCAAAGAGTTTTGTCGTGTGGCTTATTAACACCAGGCCGTCTGTGGGGGTGAGTGTGTGGTACAGGGACAGAACATGGATATAGTCCTCCTCTCACACTTCGAATGGTCACTAAATGAACCGTTGTAAGTGAAGGACTTACCTGTATGTGACTCTGGAAAACATTGTAACCGTCATAATGATGAGTCAATTGCCAAGTGATTGTAAGTGTGAAAAAAAAGGGGAGAAGTCACTCTTTTCCAGTGAGTGCCGTCTTTGAACGGCCGTAAGTCGAGGACTTCCTATAAAACCATGGTTAATTGTGGTTAACTTGTGGTAATCGCACGTTCCTTGACTTCTCTGTTACTCCAGAGTCAAAACTACGGGACTGGTTGGCTCGGGCCAAATCTCGCTTCTCTTCGTTGGTGGAGGATGAGCAAGAAGAGCAGGTGTCGCTGCACAACTTAACACCCTAGGAAGAGAGGAATCCCCACCCCCAGGAGGGAAAGAGGGACAGACGGAGGGGTGTCTCAGCCATGACAGGACCCACCTCAACTGCTCTTCGGGGGGAAAGAGAGGGTGGGATTTGATTTGGTGCCTTTGGGAAAGATTCTGTCCTCCTCCCCCGTCACAATTAATGTAGCTTGTAAATTGTCTGAGAGGGAAACCAACAGAGTTTAGCCCTTCTTCTTCTTCTACTCCTTCTCCTCCCCTCCCACACTCCTTCTCCCCTCCCATTCCCCCTCCCCCTCCCAATCCCCCTTCCATATCTCCTCTCTTCCCCCTCTCCCATTCCCTCTCCCCTCCCTCTGTCGAGCCAAGCTTCAAAAGAAATCCAGTTATTTATTAGAAGCTTCATGTCGGCACGTTCTCAAGTGAAGCCAGCTCTGACCCTACGTATGTCACAAGTAAATGCCCTACCTGCGCCAGAGCCTGCAGAGAGTATAGCACTGCAGGGGTTAACACAAGCTCACACACAGCCAGCCCCCTTCCCAAACCACTCCTTACCTGAGACTCCGCCCCATGGGTATATAAGGTTGCCCCTCACCATTCCAGATGCTTCTCCCAGATGTTACTTGACTTGTACGGATAAACCTGTAAATAAAAGAGATTGATTGAATGACTTGCCTATGTCCATTATTGGGCCTGATCCAGAGATCCTGTAACAAGATGGTAGCAGAGGATGGTTTAATGGCCCAATAAACCAAGGACATACAAAGGAAACCCGATTGCATGCCTAAAAGATGGCGACACTACAAAAACAAAGCCGTGACAGCACAACGGGATCGCCAGAGAGGGCAGAGGCCACGATCGATCCCAAGGCCAGCACGATGGAAGAAGGAAAGGAAACTGAGGAAGGAAGCAACCTAGAACCAGATGATCAAGAGGACGAAAGCCTGCGGCTCGAGGTCCTGCAACTGCTGAAAGAGCAAGCTAACGACAAGAACCTCCTCGTGGACCTCC
The DNA here is from genome assembly GCF_029531705.1 of Pantherophis guttatus. The sequence goes on along the minus strand of NW_026843948.1, from coordinate 205,245 downwards.
GAAGCTTCATACTGGACCGCGAGGTGGCAATAAGTGAGGCCGACCCGGACCTGGAGCTCGAAGAACTGGACTCGGTGAGTGGATTGCCCCAAACCGACCCCACAGCGATCACCGAGCCCCATGGCCCCGTGCAAAATTTCAAACGGCGGCCATCTTTGACCATGCGGCCGGCCAAAATGGCCGACTTCCGACCAATCGGAAGCCAGGATTTAAAATGGCCGGCGCGCGAAAAGTACTCAGCCCTAAGTGACGGGGAAAGTGACTAAGGTGAGGGACCAGGGTCCAATCCGGATTACGAATACCCCCCGACCGAGCGGCAAGTCGACAAGGCCATGAAGAGTCTCGCCGCCGCTTTCGGCCCAGGCCTAAGGATCACCAGGGAGGAACCGAAGGGACCCAAGCGAACAGGGAGCCAGGGAGGAGGACACCGGGATGCCCACCCAGGGGATGCCGACATCAACACCAGCGCGCCAACCCTCCTGCGCACCCCAGGAACACCGCGCCCTAAATCGACAAGGCCGCGAACCCCGGAACGCAGAGACTGGAGCGGCTACTTACCATCATCGCCGGGCCTTCCAAGCCACCTGGATCTCCACGCCAACGAGATCGCCGCGAGCCAGCCCCGCCAGAGACACCGCTGGACTCCCAAGGTCGAGACGGAGGCCTACCCGACCGTGAGAGACTTCTACGCGGGAGCAGCGATGAACAGGTCCTTCCACGATGACTACAGGGCCGAAATGGACTTCGCGCATGCGCAGCTCCACCTAGAGGAAGAAAGAAGAAAAAAAACACAGGGCTTTTTAAACTCCCAGCAAGCGTCCCCATGCCGTATTGCTGTTAGAAGCGCCTGTAGAACCATGGACAGCAGCCTGCTGTAAGTAACTTAGCAAATAGTGCTGGGAACTTACCAAAGGACTTCCCAAAGTTGAGGATGGATGGGGGTAACATCTTAGAGTGGTCACAGCAGCTTCAGGTGGTGTTCCTAAAAGAAAATATGTCACACTTTATCAATGACCCCCCAGAAAAACCATGGACTTTAGAGTTGGACTGTGTGCATCATAGGGCTTTTTACCTGTTAATCTCTAGCATATCACCAACCATATATCATAGCATTGGCCACCACCTCACAGTATCAGAGATCATACAAAAAATGTTTGGGTTATTTTACAGTGAGAGTGTGGCCACCACCACCCAGCTTTCTAAGGATTTTTTCTCTGCCAGACTTAGGCCAGGGACCCCCATAAGCGAACACCTGGTGTCCCTGAACGCCACCAGGGCTGAACTACACCTTAGGGGGTAGGTCATATCAGACCAGACCATGAAGAGTGTAATACTTAACTCTTTAGACCACACATGGGATAGTTTCATCGCACACCTGGATACAATTAGCTTAGGACATCTATCCATCGAGAGGCTATCCAACAAACTGATAGCCGAAGATAATTTGAAAAGGAGCTGCCATAACACAGTTAGGGAACACAAACACATAAGGAAGGTAGCCTTCCAAGACAGGCAACATGACACAACTGAGTGCTACAACTGCGGATCTAGGGGGCACCACAAGCGAGATTGTCCCAAAGGCTACAGAGAGAGAAGCAGACCAGAACACAGACTCAGACAGGCAGAGAGATACACTCCCGAAGACAGATACAGGCGCAGGGATTCCCCCAACCCACGGGACAGAAGGGGAAATAGGGACAGCTCCCGTGACAGCAGGACAGGGTCACTATACGAGATAGGGGAACGCACGCACTCAACATGTCAGGATAGGGAGGTCAACTCATGGCTCCTGGACTCTGGGGCCTCTAACCACACAACCTGTAACAGACAATTGCTCTCCTCTTTTACAGAGGAAAACTTCTTGATCAAGGTTGCCAACCAAAGTGAGGTTAAGGTAATTGGAAAGGGAGTAGTAATACTGCCGGGCGTAGGGAAAATAGAGGGGGTGCTGCTAGTCCCAGAGATACCCCACAACATTCTAGCCACATTAAAACTTAGTAAAGGGAATCAAAGTGACTTTCGCCGAAGGGAAGGCACACATAAGTAAGGACGGAGAAAGCATAGGGAGGGTGTTAGTCAAACAGGGGTTGCCCTACCTAACATTCAATGAGAGCAACACCCCCAGCGTAAACACCAGCTCAGCCCCCATAAGCAGCATGAACCCAGACAAAAATGAGGAGAGTCATGAAAGTGAGAGGGGGGACACACAGCGAAGAAGACACTGCACAGGAAGCGAACGCAACCAAACACACACAGGGAAAGCTATCAATAGGCAGACCCATGCACGATAATGTGCCCACCTACTGCACCGAAAATTAGGGCACGCTAGTTTCCCCGTGATTCAAAAAATGTCCGATTGTACCGAGGGTGTCAAAATAAAGAATTGCGAAAACTACCTTGAGTGCTCGGTGTGCAAATGTTCAAAGTTAAAGGTCAAGCCCAGACCAAAGAAATCCTCATGCGCTACCAGCCAAGCCTTCAACTTAGTACACATGGACTTGGTGGGGCCCCTAAGGCCATCCATCAAATACAAAAAGAGATACTTTCTCACCATCGTAGACGACTATAGTTGCTACGGCTTCGTCTATACACTAAGGCAAAAGAGCGAAGCTTTCCAGAAATTTAAGGAGTTCTATAAAAGGGTAGAGACTCAAAACAACACACAGATTAAACAAATCATGACAGATAGAGGGTCCGAATTCCTATCGAGGGAATTCTCCCATTGGCTCAAATCCAAGGGCGTGCTTCACTTTATGTCGACTCCGTTTTCGGCCTTCCAGAACGGTGTCGTAGAATGATGAAACTCCACCCTGCAGACCATGGTCAGGTGCGCACTAGAGGATGCAGGGATTGGCCAACACTTTTGGTCTGAGGCATTAGTCTACTCCAATTACACGCTGAATAGGACCTGGTCCAGTGTAATAGATAAGACACCTTACGAACTCATGTATAATAAGAAACCACAAATAGCACACCTGCACGTGTTTGGGGTCACCGCTGATGTGCACATACCAAAGCAGCTGCGCAGGAAGGGGGACAAAATATCCAGAAGGTTAAGGTTTATGGGATACGAACCGGGCACCAAAGGGTTCAGGTTTGTAGACAATAATAACAAGTTTGTAGTATCTAGGACAGCAGTTTTCCATGAACAGGCCAACTGGTCCAGGATACACTTCAACGATGTACACTCTAGGCGGGAAACGAGACTAGACAACCGAGAACAAGATAAGCAAGGCGCGCTAGACAGCGTAGAAAGGGAGGAACCCAAACCCAAACCCAAACACCAGGAGGTCAAGGTCAGGGAATGGAAAGGAGACCACCCCAAGATAAGTGTAGACTCACTGACACAAAAGGAAGCCAGATACCTACACGATAACTAACACACAACAGACAGGCTGGTTAGAACAACCAGAAACCAGTTACCCAAAAGATTTGATAACTACATAATGCACATACACACATCTCCCATCACACCCAACTCCTACGAAGAGGTGTTGAGACTGCCACACGAAGAGAGGTCAAGGTGGGAGTCAGCCATGGCTAAGGAGATGGACAGTCTAAAAGAACTAGAAGTTTTCACCCCAACCGAGGTCCCAGAAGGAAAAAACACGATAGGTACCAAGTGGATCTTCAAGATCAAGAACTTAGAGGGGGGCAAAAACCTATACAAGGCCAGGTTAGTTGCTCAAGGTTTCGCCCAGAGGTTCCCGGAAGATTACACCGACACATACTCCCCTACCGTGAGAGCAGAAAGCATCAAGAGCGCACTCGTAATTGCCTCCGTACTAGGGTTAGAGGTACACCAATTCGATGTGCAGACGGCCTACTTACATGCCAAGCTAGAAAAGGAAATATACGTCAGAGCGCCGCACAGCAAAGAGACCAACAAAGGCGACACCTGGCTGCTCAACAAGAGCCTCTATGGACTGAAACAATCCGGTAAACGCTGGTACGAGTGCTTAGTCGGAGTGTTGAAGTTGATGGGATTCACTGCAACCACAGCCGACAACTGTTTCTTCACCAGAAGTGGAGAAGAATCCCCTGAATACATCCTAGTCTACGTGGACGACATTCTATATATCAGCAAACACAAGGACAAGCGTGAAGCATTTGCCCACGGGTTGAACGCACACTTCACATTGAAATATTTAGGAAGAATAAACAAGTACTTAGGGGTGCAAATCGATAAAACACCCAAGGGGTTCCGGCTGTCTCAGAAAGAGAAAATAAATGAACTATTGCACAAGTGCAACATGGCAGATGCCAAAGGGTGTGAAACCCCCATGCAACCGGACTTCTTAAAGAATACACATGGCGAGTCCCCTGAATTCAAGGACAACACCCTATACAGATCTACCATAGGCTCACTCCTGTACATCGCCAACTGGACAAGACCAGACATCGCCCTGTCGGTTAATCTACTGTCCAGGCACGTAGGTAGACCCACAATGTACCACTGGGACGCTGTAAAGAGAGTGCTGAGGTACCTAAAGTACAGCGCCGATGCCTGCCTGCTCCTAGAGCCAAGTACATCTAGCGGGCCAGTCCTCACCTGCTCCTCGTTCTCCTCGAAATGAGCCACTGGCTGAAGGGTTCGTGCCCCCAAGTGAACTTTGGCTTCCTCAACCTGCATTACCTACAAGAAGGGCTTCTGGCAAGGGATGGGCTGCATCTCATCCAGCATACAGCCTTGGTAGTATAGCGGACTAAAGTGCTGTTAAGTAGCACTTAGCTGCCAGCTACCTGCAATTACCGCAAGTTCAAATCTCACCAGGCTCAAGGTTGACTCAGCCTTCCATCCTTCCGAGGTGGATAAAATGAGGACCGGATTGTGGGGGCAATAAACTGACTTTGTATAAAAAAGAACACCGCTTAGGGGGGGCCGAAAGCCCTGCTAAGCAGGTATATACAAAAGTATTGTAGGGAAACAATAATAAAGATAGAATATAAAATACTGAGATACTAGATTTAGTAAAAGCTTGTTACTCTGTAACCATTAGGTTCCTGTAACATATATATTGTGCCTTTGTATTTGTATCACATATATTATTCCTTTCTATTTGTAACTCCTGTTACAAACATATTGTTATTAGGCCTCTGTAATGTATCTGGTATTTGTCAAATGTATGTCCCTGCCATTTGACCTGAACCCATATCAATCTTCTTCCTGTTTTCCTTGTGCCATCTAAAAGCATGGTACTCAGTTGGAACCACAGCCATCAACCACGGGATAATTTACACCTCAGCCCTAATTTATGTTTGATCTGGATAAGCTCCTGCCTTGCAGAACCAGGGGGCCAAATGGCCAATTGAGATAACAAAGCAATGCTTATGTACTAGATAAGACTAATTGGGAAGTTTCTATTCCCTTGCAGGGCAACAAAGAATATACAAACATAAATTGGGGGCCAGAGTTGGGGATTTAACTGGTGTTTTGAGGGTAAAAAAAGAGGTTACATCTTCTCTGAAGGTGTGAGCCCTCCCATATACATATCTCTTTGTATGTGTTTGGAATGGTTTTACCCAGCCTTTTGTCTTTGATCAAAGATTAAATGTTGATTCTTATTCAAGCCTCCGTTTAAGTCCTTCTTTTTGGTTCACTGAGGGCTTAAGCGTACAGCCGGACCTTACATTTCTGGCGCCCAACGTGGGGCTCGAAGGCACCATTTTCCTTCAAGGTTGCCACATTTGGCTCCCCATATAGCCAACCCCCTTATGGTTTGGCGGCCTTCACCAACGGCGGACAGAAGAAACCGGCGAGGACCAGAGACCATGCCAAGAGCGCTCCCGGCAAGTTTAAACCGGTGACTTCGACCTGGTCGGACGTCGGCAGATTCTGTTTCCAGCCAGACCTGAATGCCCTAATTGAGGCTTGAACTGGGTATTGGGGAAGATTGTATTCTGTTAGGTGAGTAGAGACTTTTTCTTTTGGGTGGGGTGGGGAGTGTTGCTTTGTGAGTGTGTGAATGAGATGAGGGAAATTCCTCAGAGGTTTGCCCTCGAAGCGACATGCGGAGATCCAATCTGCATTTCTGATTATCCGAGAGGAGATCAGCCAGAGATGATCGCTTTGAAAGGCGTGTGATTGGTGGAATATTAAAAGTGTGTAGTGCAGGAGAGGGCTCTGACCAAACTTCGGACCGGCAGGGGAGTCTGGGAAATCTCTTAGGGAAAAAAGGGAGAGTTTGGTCATGCTTCACACCGACGGAAAGGTGTGGGAAATCTTCTCAGGAGACAGAGAATGTCTAGTCACGCTTCGAGCTGACAGAAAGGAATCCCCTGGAAAATGGGCAACCATGCTGGTAGCCCATTCAGAATAAGTAACTTTGTAAGAAAAACAGAGCCGTGTTCCCCTCTGGACTGCGTGTTAGCCCATTGGGACACAGTAAAGCCTATTGCAGGAAAAAAGATTGTTCTTAAAAAAATAAGCTGAAAGCCCTCTGCACATCCATCTGGCCAACCTACTTAATTGGTCCTAATGTAGGAACCTGGCCTCCAGAAGGCAGCGTTGATTTAGATTTTGTCAACAAATTTGCTGAATTTCTGGCTGCCATTGGACGAACTGAAGAGGAGCTCTACATTAGCTTCTTCTCCAATCTCCTTTGTCGCCCAGGCATCCAGAAAGCATGTGGGCTCACTCCAACACCCTCTTCTAAAATTTGCCCCATTGTCACTTTTGCAAAAAAGAAAAAGCTATCCAAAGTGATTGAAGAAGAAGAGGAGTTCCCCCCCCCATGTTATGTTGCTCCCCCTTCCCCTGATGTAAACGCTGTGCCTTTAATGGCTCAGGTACCTCAGGCAGCAGCACAATCTGCTGTGCGGGATCAGGTGCGTCCAACTGCCCCTCAGATTAATCCACAAGGTCAAGTGCTCCCAACAACATCACAGCTCTCCCAGGCTAATCCACAAAGTTCAACATCCCAGGCAGCCCAAGCTCTGTATCCAGATCTGACAGCTTTAAGTCCTCCTCACACCAGGACGGGACAGACTTATGCACCTGCCGACCAACTGGGTCCCTCAGTCCTGGCCCCCCCTTCGACAAGTTCCTATGAAAGATGAATTGGTGTTTGTTCACACACCTTTTACTACCAATGATCTTTTCAATTGGAAAGCAGAACTTTCCTCTTACAGGGAATCCCCCCAAAGTTATGTTCAACGTGTGATGGCCACTCATAGACCTAATGTGCCTGATATTTTTACTCTCTTATCGGCACTCCTGTCTACTGAGGAAAAACAAGTTCTTAAAGCCACCACGGCACACTACAAAGCACATTAGAGAACATGGCATTCAAACTAATCACGATGCCCCAGCCTTATGGCCTGAACCCCTGGTTCTTTTTAGCCCCAGCTGTCAGGTTGATCCCAACACAGATCAGGATGCCCTCATCCTCCAGAGAGCCAGGAATGCTATCCTTCAAGGACTGAGGCTCGGCGTTCCAAAAACGGTGAACCTTCACCGCGTTCATCAGATCCTTCCAAATCCAAAGGAATCCCCCACTGATTTTTTAAACCGTTTGAAAGTTGGATTTAAAATCCCCAGGTTTGGTATCAAGGAATCCCTGGGTTTGCAAAATTTGCTACACCCCACATGGCTCAGCTCCTCCCGGATGCCCAACCTATCTCTATTCGCCAATACCCTATCAAACGGGAAGCCCGGCTTGGCATTAAAGCCCAGATTGAACTTTTTCTGAAAACTGGGCTCCTCATCCATACACAATCATATTGGTCAACGCCAATTTTTCCCGTTCCTAAGCCTGATGGGACTTGGAGGTTCGTTCACGATTTGAGAGAGATGAACCGTTGGCTCTGCCCACTTCATCCTGTGGTGTCCAATCCATATACTTTGCTGACTACACTCTCTAGTGACCAGAATTGGTATACGGTCATAGATTTAAAAGACGCCTTTTTCTGTAGCCCTCTGGCTAAAGAGTGTCAGTCATACTTTGCTTTTGAGTGAGAAGATCCTTCCAATGGTTCCAAGTGCCAGCTGACTTGGACTCGCCTACCACAGGGCTACCGTAACAGTCCAACTGCTTTCGCTGCAGCCCTTGCCCAGGATCTTAAAGACTTTGACACCCAACAAACTTCCCTCTTACAATATGTGGATGATTTATTGATAGCTGGCAAAGACCAGAAAGATGCTGAGGATACTTCAATCGCCCTCCTCAATCACTTGGCTGAAAAGGGCTACACAGTATCTAGGAAGAAAGTCTAATGGGCCACTCAGGAAGTACAGTACCTGGGTTTTGTTCTGCGCAAAGGCTGTCGGCTCCTACATGAGAGCCGCTTACAGGCTATTTCAGCTTTAGCTTTAGATTAGATTAGATTTATTGCACTTCTATACCGCCCTTCTCCCAAAGGACTCAGGGCGGTGTACAGCCATATTAAAACACATATAAACCACAAAATTTAAGAACAATTTAAAAAAACAAATATATAAAATTTGGCCCACGAAATTTAAAAACTAACAAACACCCAATTTAAAAATTCCTATTAGGCCAGCCTGGCTTGTTGGAATAAAAGAGTCTTCAGGGTGCGGCGAAAGGTACGCAGGTCGGGGATCATACGGACCTCTAGGGGCAGCTCATTCCAGAGGGCTGGTGCCCCACAGAGAAGGCTCTCAGCCTGGGTGTTGACAGCTGACATTGTTTGGCCGACGGCACCCTGAGGAGCCCCTCACTGTGGGAGCATATTGGCCGGTGGGAGGCTATCGGTGGCAGAAGGCAATCTCGTATATACCCCGGTCCTAAGCCATGGAGCGCTTTAAAGGTGGTAACCAACACCTTGAATCGCACCCGGAAGACCACCGGGAGCCAGTGCAGCTCGCGTAGGAGAGGTGTTACATGGGTGCGCCATGTCGCCCCCATAATCACCCGTGCGGCCGCATTCTGGACCAGTTGGAGCCTCCGGGTGCTCTTCAAGGGGAGCCCCATGTAGAGAGCATTGCAGTAGTCCAGGCGGGACGTGACGAGCGCCTGAGTGACCGTGCGCAGGGAGTCCTGATCCAGAAAGGGATGCAACTGGCATATCAGGCGAACCTGATAAAAAGCTCCCCTGGCCACGGCCGTCATATGCTCTTCCAAAGACAGCTGAGCTTTACCTACACCCACTAACGTTAAACAGCTGCAGTCCTTTTTAGGCATCACTGGCTATGCCCGGCTGTGGATTCCAATGTATTCTGTCATTGCTAAACCCCTTTATCAATTAACTCAAAAGGACATGGCCTGGGAGTGGACAGGGGAACATCAGAAAGCATGGCAGGACTTGAAAGGATGCATTGGGCCGTGCCTCTGCCTTGGCTTTACCCGATCAGATGAAAGGCTTTGAACTCTTTGTTTCTGAAATGAAGGTGTCAACTTGCAAAGCTTTCAAGTTGCCATGAGCAGGAGGAGGGGAGAACTGAAGTGAATTCCATACATTTTTTTCTGACCGCAATCAGGAGGGTGTTAGATTTCACAGCCAGCCAAAGAGGGTAATTGGAGAATGTGATTTATGACATGGCCAGGGAGGAGGGGAGAGACAGGGTCATAGGGGGATGTAAATCTGCGTGGGGTCAGTCCTGGCTGCATCCCAGTATTGCCGGAATGTTGCTCCAAATAAATGAATATATTTCCTTTGAAGTTTGGATCATGGCTCATGAATTAATTAGGGCAACTTTCAGAAACTTGACCGAAGAGTTGTGCCCTGGGCGTTTTACTTCAAAAACTGGGCCCCGAAAGAGTTCCTGTGGCTTACCTTTCAAAAATCCTAGATCCAGTGGCCAGAGGCTGGCCAGCCTGTCTCCGATCTGTTGCAGCCACAGCCATCCTCATCCAGGAGACTCACAAAATAACTTTGGGGGGTCCTCTTAATGTATATATGCCTCATTCAGTTCAAGCTCTCCTCGAACAGAAACTCCCAGCATGGGCCACCTCATGCCAGATTTCTAAGTATGCAAGCCAGATTTTAGAATCCGACTCTGTTCAGCTTCATAGATGTGAAAGGCTGAATCCAGCTACCCTTTTGCCTTGCCCCCCCCCCCCCCGAAGATGGTCCACAACATGACTCTTTAGCCGTCTTGGAATCTGTGGTAGGCATTCGTGCAGATCTTAGGACTGAGCCTTTTGACAATCCCGAGTCCCAACTCTGGACTCTGATGGCTCCTCTTTTGGAAAAAGATACACAGGACTGGCTGTAGTTTGCAGAGATGGCCCCCTCCTCCTACGACAACTCCCCTCTCACTGGTCTGCTCAAGCGGCTGAGCTTTTAGCCTTGATTGAGGCATGTCATCTGTCAGCTGGGCTACGCACTAATATCTATACTGACCGTCGTTATGCATTTTTGGCTGCACACACTCATGCCGCTCTCTGGAAGGCTCGTGGCTTTACTGGTGCAGATGGGAAAAGCCTAAAGATGAAGCCCTTGCTAGAAAAACTTGTCACAGCCGTCAGACAGCCATCTCAGCTAGCTATCATTCATTGTCGAGGACACCAGACAGACCACAGTGAAATCTCTCGTGGGAACCGGGCTGCTGACTATTGGGCCTGCCAAGCTGCTGAGTCAGACCCTGCTGTCAATCCCAGGAACCTCTCAGCTTTGCTTCCCTGTGACCCCACGCAACACCTTCCTGCCCTATATGACACTAGGGACCAGCTACACCCTGATGGCAAGTGGTGAGATGGGTGGTGGGTTGTTCAGAACAGAATCCAGCCCCTTCAACAAATTGTGTGGAAACTTGTTCAACGAGCTCATCGCATGTCTCACAGGGGTCCTCGCCCACTCCAGAAGTGGCTCACATCCCGCTATTGCAATCCAAACTTGCGTGGCTTTTGCAAGGCTGTTGTTTTCTCAATGTGACATCTGCCAAAGGAACAACCCCGAGGGGTCAGTCCGCTTCCTCTCGGTCGTCTCCGAACTGCCCAATACCCAGGGAGGCTTGGCAAGTGGACTTTACTGAACTCCCAAAAAGGAGAGCAAAATCTAACCTTCTTGTATTTGTGGATTTATTCACTGGATGGCCAGAAGCCATCCCTACCTCACCCAAAAAGCCAGAGAGGTGGTGAATGCCTTAGTTGATCACATTATCCCAAGATTTGGGGTCCCTCAGGGTCTTGAGTCTGACAATGGCAGGTATTTCACCTCACAGGTTACTCAGGATGTCTGTTAGGGTGTGTGTAAAAAGTATTTGTTGCTTGTGCAACGAGCAGAGCAGAAACACACAGGGAAGGAGATAAACGTGCAGCTCGTGTGAGAAAAATACTTTATATACAAGATAATAAGCAGTCTCGGTGTAGTAAAACAGTCCAAGGTCATAAACAGTAATATCAGTCCAGTAAGTATCTTCCCTTACCAAAGCAAACAGACTTTAGTAACTCTCGGTATACAGTACCATATAACAATCCAGTCTAACACTAATCAGCAGAAAGACGCAGGAAGCAACAGGAACAGGTACAATCAGGAACAAAGAACGCTTCTCTGCGCTGCTTATGTATGCACTGTAGCCTAATTACAGGGTTCAGCAAACCCTGATTACGTGGCTCAGTTGTTTCTTAAAGAAACAGATATATTGCCTGACCAACAAGTTAGGAGTAAGCTACAAGCTGAACCTAACAATGTCAATAAGTTTTTAGGCATCCCTTGGCACCTCCACTCTGTTTACAGACTGCAGGCTTCATCGAAAGTGGAACGTTTGAACAGAACCCTGAAAACACACTTGTCCAAATTATGCCAAGAAACCCAACTCCCCTGGCCTAAGGTACTACCACTAGCCTTAGCAAGAATTAGAGCCCTGCCTTCAGGGAAATTAGGATTGTCACCCTTTGAAATGATGTATGGGAGACCCTTTGTTGCTTCTGCCCTGCCAGATTCTAGTGAAGACGAAAGAAATATCACCTCATATTTGCATAATATGGCGCAGGTATTGTCCTCTATCTCTAAACAGGTCCAGTCCGCTTTACCTCCAGCTGCTGACGTGCCACCATTGGCTGAACTGGGCCAGTGGGTAAGGATCAAAGAACTCTCTCCCACCTGCACCCAACCCAAGTGGTCTACACACCGTCAGGTTCTTCTGAGCACCCCCACGGCTGTGAAAGTGGACGGTGTCAAAGCGTGGGTCCACGCATCACGAGTCAAGCACGTCCCCGAGCCCTCTGAGCAGTGGCAAGTCCAACAGCTGGAAGGACTCAAGCTGAAACTTCACCATTCCCCAGCATCGCCTGCTGACCTGTTCACTGATGAACTGGATAGACTGGACACCCATTTGAATATATTTGGTTTGCTGGTTTTGTTGTCTTTGCTGTTTTTCTGCTCTGTTGCTGCTGGTTTCCCCATACATTCTTTGGAAAAGGTGGCAATGGCTCTGACCTTTATTTTGGTTCCACCACTTGTCTCAATGTTTTTGATCCTCGGGACTTCTATACGCGCAGCCAAACTCTTCTGGTCCCAGTGTGAACAATGTTTGGTTACCATTCGCCACGGCAATCAAGTTACCAAAACTCTTGTCTATCACTCTCATTATGATTGTCAGGACAGCAATCACACATTTTGTGTCCACAACACTACTACCTATGCGATCTGTCCTAATAACGGAAAACCCATATGTTTTAACCCCCAGGGTTCCCGTTTCCTCCTGAAACATCCTGAACATTGAGGTTTATTTATTTTATTTATTTATTTATTTATTTATTATTTATTATTATTGTATGCCGTCCTCTCTCCAAAGGACTCAGGGCGGCTCACAACAATAAATACACAAATTCAATTATAAAATATAACAAATATAAGAACCCATTAAAATCACATTTAAAACCCCTTCAGTCCAATCCGGCCAGGCCAAATAGCCATGTTTTAAGATCACGGGGGAAGGAGCGAAGGTCAGGAGCCACCCGGAGCTCCAGGGGGAGCTGATTCCACAGAGTAGACTCTATATAAAGCCAGACTAGTAGCTCAGGGATTTGCACAGAAATACCCTGATGACTATACAGACACTTACTCACCCACAGTTAGGGCTGAAAGCGTCAAGAGTGCTCTGGTAATAGCATCCATTCTAGGCCTCGAAGTATACCAATTTGACGTACAGACCGCCTATCTCCACGCAGAACTAGATAAAGAATTTTTGTCAAAGCATCCCCGGGGAAAGATACACAAAAGGGAGATACCTGGCTGTTGAATAAAAGTTTGTATGGCCTGAAGCAGTTTGGAAAGAGGTGGTAGCAAAAATTCTCAAAGACATGGGTTTCACAGCCACTTCTGCTGATCTCTGCTTCTTCATGAAGAAAGAAGGCGCATCTATTGAGTACGTGCTCGTTTATGTGGACGATATATTATATTTTGGCCAACATAAACATAAATGCGATGAGTTTTTCAAATACAGATTTTTCCCCCCTTTTCCCCCCCTCCTCCCTAAACCCCCCCTCCCCCTCCCCTCCCCCCATGGCTTCTTCAAAATAAAATCATTGATATCAAATTAAATAATACTTTACCATCCTTTTACCACCCCCCACATGCTAACCATTTCTTTCTAACATTGTTATTATATCCCCCTTATACTATACATTTCAAAGCAACCTTCAGCTATAAAACTATATAATAAATCCTAATTTGGCATTTATTCAACTCATAATCTACCCATTTCCTCCACCCCCATACATATATCTCTTAATTCAAATCTTTTACGTATATTAATATCTGAACCTAACATCCCTTTTCCTAAACTAAACAATCAATAACCTAACCTATCTCCACCCATTTTCCTACCAGTCTACCATACATAATATTTTAATATCTTTATTCTTCTGCCCACACCACACCACTAAAAAGTATTTCCATATATAAACAAAATCCTCAAATGACTTTAAGTTTGTAATCCATATGATATCTTCTGTAATGTCTTTCAGCTAGATTATTAATTCCATCACCCATGTTAGGGTAACATCAAGTTCTATTTCCAACAGTATATTCAGTATCTTCATTACCATCTGCCCCCATCAATAATAAATGTTTTCGTATATAAAAAACCACCCAAGTGACTTTATATTTATATTCCATATAATATCTTCTGTAATGTCTTTCATCTAGATTATTAATTCCAACCAACATGTTAGGGTAACAACCAGATCTTCTGCATGCCCCACCATATTTCTCGTGCCTTATAACTCAACATATAAGTAATCCATTTTTCAAAGAGTCCAAAATAAACTCCAGAGAACCTATCCTAACCTGTTATGCGGATGCCGACTGGGATGGGGACACGAAGAGCAGGAAAAGTACCTCTGGCTACATATTCTTCATCAACAACTGTCTGGTGCATTGGTATACCGGAAAACAAAATTTGGTAGCTACATCCACAGCAGAAGCAGAGTACAGCTGTCTGTCAAAAGCAGCCAACAACTTAACATGGTTCGATGACCTGCTTTCCAATATCTGGACTGAACCAGCCTACCCAATAATTATACATGAAGACAATAAAGCGGCTATAGACATATCCATGGCAGACGCTGTGGGTCAAAGATCAAGACATATAGATGTCAAACACAAACACGTTAGGCAATTATCAAACATTGGCTTCCTCAAAGCCATACCCTGTGAGACTGTTGAACAAATTGCGGACATCCTGACCAAACCCTTACAGAACAAACAACACGCTTATCTAACTTCGAAATTAGGTGTACATATGCAACACACACACATCTCCAACTGTTAGGCATTTAGAGGGGGATTTGTTACATACAAATGCCTAACACTGTGCACCCATGGCAGGGCAAGGGTTAACACTATCCATCCCACCTAGTCTTTCCCTTGACCCCTCCTCACCTTGACTCCGCCTCCCAGGTATATCAGGTATTGTCCAAGAGTCCAACGCCATTCCAGATGCTCACCTGTAAGAGATAAGTAAGTTGTAAAGATCTAAAGATTTGTGGGGCAATTAGGCATCGTGGGAATCAACTTGTCGGTGAGTATCTTCTTAATAATCCAAATAACCTTCTCCAAACCCTAAAATAAGACCATTTGGCTCATGAATGAGATGCCTTTTAGAGCATGTGCAGAGGGCATCTTTGGTGACAGGATGAACACTGACTTACATTTTCACTTTAGAAACTGTAAGTCAGAAAAATTAGGCAGAAAAATAGGCTGTTTATTTTTTGCTTTGCTGCTATTGGGATGTATTTTTTTAGACGGGCATAAAATACAAAAATTTAAAATAGAATAAAAACGAATTAAATAATTTGGCTGAGACAAATTAAAATACCCAATAATTTAAAAAACAAATTAAAATTTACATTTAAATTTACATTTAAAATTTACATTTTTGTAATGGAGCCGAGGCTTCTTCGGTTGGGGGTGGGGAGGGGAGAGAAGGGAAGGGGGGGGCTTCTCTCAGGAAGAGCAATTGCTAACTTGCCACCCAAAGTCACGAGCTGCCAAAGACTGAAGTTCCTCAAATGATTTGCTCTCTTGAAAAAGTGATGGGGTGGTGTTTTTTTTCCCAGTTGGCTGAGGACTAGCATCTTAGATACTTCTCCCTGTCTGCCTTCTCCTTCTCCTCCCCGTTGATGTTCCTTTCTTCCATCCCAGTTCTTTCCTTTTTTCTCCTTTCAACTCCTCCTTCCCTCCCTCCCTCCCTCCCTTCTTTCTTTTTCCTTTCCTCTCTCTTTCTCATCCTTTCTTCTTAAACTCCAGACTGACCGACTTACCTACCTTCCTCCCTCCCTCCTTCCCTTCCTTTTCCTCTCTCTTTCCCATCCTTTCTTCTTAAGCTCCAGACCTTCCTTCTTTCATTTTCCTTCTTCCCTCCCATCCTTCTTTCTTTAACTCCAGACTTTCCTTCCTTCCTCAGACCTTCTTTCTTTCCTCCCTCCTCCCTCCTTTTCTTTCTCCTTCCCCCCTCTCTTCCTCCTCCCCCTCCCCCTTACTAATAAAGGAGAAAATATTCTCCTTTATTAGTAATTAGTCAATTAGTATGTCCTGACTAAGTAGCCACGTTTAAGAAACACTCTTCTAATCAGTGGTGAAATGTAAAATTCGTTGCTACTGGTTCTGTGGGCATGGCTTGGGTGGGCGTGGCTTAGTGGGGGTGTTGTGTGACTGGGTGGGCGTGGCCAACTTTTTTTTTTTACTTTTTTAAAGCATTTTTTTACGACCGGTTCAGGCAAATAGGTAGTAAAAAAATGCTTTAAAAAAGGGGAGCCGACGATCACAGCTGTGATTGTTGGATAGCATTTCACTCCTGTTTCTAACTGATTGCTCCGACCCCCTGCATGTCCTGGAAAACAGACCAGGGGTGGGTTCTAAATTTTTTTCCTACCGGTTCTGTGGGTGTGGCTTATTTTGTGGGCGTGGCTTGATGGCCGTGTGACAATTCTTTAGGATTTAGCAGAGGTACTGGTCTACCAGGCTTTTAACTGCTTGTAGAGCTGTACCGGTCTACTCATTTGTTTTTGGAGGCACCCGGTTTTACCCATTTATTTTTGGAGGCACTGGTCTACTCATTTAGTTTTGCAGGCACCGGTCTACTCATTTGTTTTTGGAGGCACCGGTCTTCTCATTTATCTTTGCAGGCACCGGTCTACTCATTTGTTTTTGGAGGCACCGGTCTACCCATTTATTTTTGGAGGCACTGGTCAACCCATTTATTTTTGCAGGCACTGGTCTACCCATTTATTTTTGGAGGCACCGGTCTATTCATTTATTTTTGCAGGCACCGGTCTACCCATTTATTTTTGCAGGCACTGGTCTACCCATTTATTTTTGCAGGCATCGGTCTACTCATTTATTTTTGGAGGCACCGGTCTATTCATTTATTTTTGCAGGCACCAGTCTACTCATTTGTTTTTGCAGGCACTGGTCTACCCATTTATTTTTGGAGGCACTGGTGGAACTGGGCCGAACGGGGGGGGGGGGAACCCACCACTGACACAGACCCATCTTTAGGATGTACAAAATAACAACATCCTGAGCCCCAATTTAACCTCTCTTGGGGACGATGGTCCATAGGGCAAGAGCTGCCTCCTGGGGTCTCACCAGACTTCCTAATGGGTGGGATCCAAAGCAGACCTTTTTTTTTGCTGTGCCTGTTGGGGTGGGAGAGGTTGTTAAAAAAAAGTGCCTTTAAAAAGCTCTGACGATCCCAGCTGAGCCGCGCGATCATTTTAAATATGCCTTTAAAAGTAAAAAAAAAGCCTTTGATGATTGCGCAGCTCAGCTGGGTATGGGGGGAGGGAGGTAGGGATTTTTGCTACCGGTTCTCAGAACCACCCGCCGTCATCGCTACCAGATCAGGCGATCCGGTCCGAACCGGGAGCCTGCCCTGGTGCAAATCAGAGAGGGTCCTGCAAATAACGGGGATCACCACCTTGAATAACGGGGTTCATTCTATTCTATTCTATTCTATTCTATTCTATTCTATTCTGTTCTGTTCTGTTCTGTTCTGTTCTGTTCTGTTCTGTTCTGTTCTGTTCTGTTCTGTTCCGTTCCGTTCCATTCCATTTTCTATTCTATCCCATTTTTCTATTCTATTCTGTTCTGTTCTGTTCTGTTCTGTTCTATCCCACTCCATTCCATTCCATTCCATTCCAAACAGGAGCCAGTTGCGAATTTTAATCACATGACCACATAGATGCTGTAATGTCATAAGTGTGAAAAACGGTTGTAAATTAGTGCCATTGTAACTTCGAATGGTCACTAAACGAACGGTTGTAAGTTGAGGATTACTTATATTGCCTCTCCTCCTCCTCCTCTTCCTTCTCCATTCTGTTTGCTTGCCAGTTTTACAACCTCCTCTTCTCCTGAAAGAAGGTGGACTGACCCTCCCGGACCACCATATCTAATCCAACCCCTTCCCACAAACTCCCCCCCCACCTTTGGTCCAATTTTGCCAGCCATCTGGGTCAGCCCTTGTCCCATTTGCCATTGTCACCCTGCCAGCCTCCCAACTTGGACGATGAAGAAATCCCCGTTTGTCCTGGAGACGGATGATGGCCTTGGAGAGGATCTGAACGCAGCCGCGAAGGGGGCAGCTGGGACGGAACATGGACCGCCACCCTTCGAGACCCCTTTCCAGAAGGAAGCCCCTCCCTCCCCCGGATTCGGGTGAATCTGAATTACCGGCCGGGACTCGTCAAGTAAGTTATTTATCACTGATACCGGTGAGAATTATTTTGCAGAATTTCACCACCAGAAAGAACGTTTGCGTTGATCTCTGTCAAAGGTTCATGGGTTGCTTTGAGGTCCAATGCAGGAATCTTGGACTTGGGCTTATCTTGGATTAGATGACCTACAAGGTCCCTCAAGACGGTGAACTCATCCGAGGTACCTTCCTCTTTCTATTTTCACCATGTTGGGTTGGCTGAGAGGGAGAGGGACTGGCCCAAAGTCACCCAACCAGCTTTCGTGCCTAAGGCAGGACTAGAACTCACCATCTCCTGGTGATTGGCTCAAAGGCACCGAGCCTTCCAACTATTATTAACCTTATCAACCTATTATTAATCTTCCAACTTTATTAATTCTATGAGCCAGCTTTCATGGTTAAGGTGGGACTAGAACTCACTGCCTCCTGGTGATTGGCCACAAATCACCCAACTGGCTTTCATGCCTAAGGTGCCTAAGGTGGGACTAGAACTCAGAGTCTCCTGATGATTGGCCCAAAAGCACCCAGCCAGCTTTCATAATAATAATAATAATAATAATAATAATAATTTTATTTCTATACCCCCTTCTCCCGAAGGACTCAGGGCGGTGTACAGCCTATTAAAAGCCCAAGACAAACATCAATTAAAATAATTTAAAATTATTAAATAATTCAGCTCAATTTAAAACCCCAGAAATTTAAAACACCCAATTTAAAATTATTATGTTGTTAGCCCGGCCTGGCGGAACAACAGGGTCTTGAGTGCACAATGAAATACCCGGAGGTAGGAGATCTTACGCATTTCTGGGGGCAGTTCATTCCACAGGGCTGGGGCTCCCACAGAGAAGGCCCTCCCCCTGGGTGTTGCCAGCCAACATAACTTGGCCGATGGCACCCTGAGTAGTCCCTCCCTGTGAGAATGAACTGGTCGGTGGGAGGCTATTGGTGGCAGAAGTCGGTCTCGAAGGTACCCGGGTCCTATGCCATGGAGCGCTTTAAAGGTGTGACCAACACTTTGAATCGCACCCGGAAGACCACCGGGAGCCAGTGCAGCTCGCGCAGGAGGGGTGTCACATGGGCACAACGAGTTGCACCCATAACCACCTGCGCGGCCGCATTCTGGACCAGTTGGAGCCTCCGAGTGCTCTTCAAGGGGAGCCCCATGTAGAGAGCATTACAATAGTCCAGCCGGGAGGTGACAAGGGCGTGAGTGACCGTGCGCAAGGCGTCCCGGTCCAGAAAGGGCTGCAACTGGCGAATCAGGCGAACCTGATAAAAGGCCCCCTGGCCACGGCCGTCATATGCTCTTCTAAAGACAGCCGTGCATCCAGGAGGACACCCAGATTGCGGGCCCTCTCTGTGGGGGGCAAAGATTCACCCCAATAGTCAGCAATGGCACCTGCTGACTATATCGGGACGCCGGAAGCCATAGCCACAGCCTTCTTATACAAGTGAGGGTTTGAGGCTGCAACAACAGAGTTGGGTAGAGCATTCCAGGTGTTGACCACTCTGTTGCTGAAGTTGTATTTCCTGCAATCAAGTTTGGAGCGGTTTGCCTTGAGTTTGTATGGATTGTTTGCCCGTGTATTATTGAGGTTGAAGCTGAAGTAGTCATTGATAGGCAAGACATTGTAGCAGACAATTTTGTGTACTACGCTTAGATCGGACCGCAGGCGGCACAGTTCCATATTGTGGATAGATGACCCTCACTCTGTCAAGGACCTTGGAGTACTCATTTCTAAAGATCTAAGTGCCCGAGCCCACTGTAACAACATTGCCAAAAAGGCATTAAGAGTTGTTAACCTAATCTTGCGTAGCTTCTTCTCTGGTAATGTTGTACTACTAACTAGAGCATACAAAACATTTGCTAGACCAGTTCTTCAATACAGCTCATCTGTCTGGAACCCGCACTGCATATCGGACATAAATACAATCGAGAGAGTCCAGAGATACTTTATGAGAAGAGTCTTCCATTCCTCTAACCGCAATAAAATGCCTTATGCCACCAGACTCCAAATTTTGGGCTTAGACAACTTAGAACTACGCCGACTTCAGTACATAAAATCATCTGCCACAATGTCCTACCTCTCAATGACTATTTCAGCTTCAACCACAACAATACATGAGCACACAATAGATACAAACTCAAGGTAAACCGCTCCAAACTCAATTGCAGAAAATATGACCTCAGCAACAGAGTGGTCAATGCCTGGAATGCACTACCTGACTCTGTGGTTTCTCCCCGAAACCCCCAAAACTTTAATCTTAAACTGTCTACTGTTGACCTCACCCCATTCCTAAGAGGTCTGTAAGGGGCGTGCATACGTGCACCAGCATGCCTACCGTCCCTGTCCTAATATTCCTTTTTACTTACTCTTTTCATGTATTCAAATTATGTTTATACTTTTACCTGTTATCTTATATATGCTTGACAAATAAACTTATGATTATGATTATGATTGTCAAGCCTAGTGGCATAAGGGATTCTGTTGTGAGTAGAGGAGTGGAGGACTCTTCTCGTAAAATACCTCTGGACCTGCTCAATCGTGTTAATGTCCGATATGCAGTGTGGATTCCAGGCGGATGAGCTGTATTCCCTTTAGAGAGCAAATGGACCGACCAGAGGAGTGAAGGACCGAATCCCGCCTGGATCCTTTTCCTTTCTCTTCTGCAGACCGGATGATCCAAATCGCTTCGACAGGGAACGTATTTTTCAAGCCGTGGTTGCGGGAGATCCTGAACTGCTTAACGGCCTAACTTATTATCTGCGGAAAACATCCAGCTTTCTCACCGACACTAAATATAGAGGTAGATCGCGTCTTGCTGACTCTCGTGCCTTTATGAACGAGTGTAAAAAATGGATAAGCTTCATAAAACTACCAACAGAAGAGTGCGGTCCTTGGTGCTCTATCAGCTTGGCGGTTTCCTTGAAGACGTTTCGTGACCCAGCTAGGTAACATCATCAGTGCTAGAAGGCAATGGGAGGGGGAGGGGGAGGAGGAGAGCAATGTGGATCATTTCTGAGCTTGGTGATTTTCTCAGGAACCAGTTAGGTAACGTCATCAATGCTAGAAGGGAGGAGGAGGAAGGGGAGGAGGACTGTGGGGTTATTGGTGGTTTTCTTGTCGACATTTCGTTACCCAGCTAGGTAACGTCATCAATGCTAGAAGGGAGGGGGGTTTGAAGAGAGGAGGATGAGGAAGAGGAAAATGACTGTGGAGTCCTTAGTGCTCTCTGAGCTTGGTGGTTTTCTTATAGACGTTTCATGACCCAACTAGATAACATCATCAGTGCTAGATGGGAGTATGGGATTTGCTCTCTGTTTATATACAGGGGCCTACAATAATAATAATAATAATAATAATAATAATAATAATAATATAATAATATAATAATAATAATATTAATAATATTATTATTATTATTATTATTATTATTATTATTATTATTATTATTATTATTATTATTATTTTATTTATATACCGTCCATTCTCCCGAAGACTCAGGGCGGTGTACAGTCAGAATTAAAATACAAATATACAAATATACAATATCTAGTTAAAATTAATTAAAATCATTAAATAGTTTTGGCCGAATTTTAAAACCCAAAATTAAAACCCAATTTAAAATCAATCAATTTGACAGCCCCGCCTGTCGGAACAGTAGGGTCTTGAGGGCACAGCGAAAAACCCGGAGGTCAGAAATGTTACAAATATCCGGGGGCAATTCATTCCAGAGGGCAGGAGCTCCCCAGCCTAATCAAGGAACCACCAAGAACATTCCCACCAACACTGACAGAGCAATCCAGTGGTATATATCCCAATGAATTCTGGGAGTTGAAGTCCACCCATCTTCAGGTGGCCAACGTGGAGAAACACCGCCTTAGGAAGATGGAAGACAGGGCGGGCATCACCCAAGCTTCCTTCCCTGGGCTTCTTTCTTCCAGATGGGAAGACAGGCAAGACCTGTTTGATGAAGGCCTTGCTCCATTTGAAAGACGGGAAGAACCCCACCATCCCTGAGCTTTTGAAGATAGACAAGGAGACCCAGAACCCCAAGTCTTTGGTCAACGCCGCTTGCACTGGCAGCTACTACAAAGGTCAGGCTCCTTCATGGGACGTTGAGGGTGGAGGACTCTGTTTTCTAGGGTGGGGTGGCTGGAAGGAGATCTTCAGTTGGGATAGGTTGGAACTTCCTTCCTTCCTTCCTTCCTTCCTCCCTCCCTCCCTCTTCCTGAAACTCAGCAGACTTTAGCCCAGCCAAATGATGATGATGATGATCTTCTTCTTCTTCTTCTCCTTCTCCTTCTCCTTCTCCTTCTCCTTCTCCTTCTCCTTCTCCTTCTCCTTCTCCCCCTCCTCCTCCTCCTTTCTCCTTCTCCTTCTCCTTCTCCTTCTTCTTCTTCTCCTCCTCCTCCTCCTCTTTCCTCCTCCTCCTCCTCCTCCTCCTCCTCTTCATCTTCTCTTCTTCTTCTCCTCCCCCTCCTCCCCCTCCTGCCCCTCTTCTCTTCTCTTCTCTTCTCTTCTTTCCCCCCTTCTCCTTTTCCTCTTGCAAGATCTTATGGGAATCCCATACTATTTTAGCCAACAAACTTGGTGAATCCTTATGTATTTAATCAATTTCAATGGCCACGTATGTTAACATAAAAACTTGTGTGGATTTCTGAATAGAGAGCCAGGGATGTGATCACAAAAGTCAAGATGGCCACCATCATCACAGAGGACCTTAAGAGGACAATTCTTTCCTTCCTTCCTTCCTTCCTTCCTTCCTTCCTTCCTTCCTTCCTTCTTCTTCCTTCCTTCCTGCCTGCCTGCCTGCCTGCCTGCCTGCCTGCCTGCCTGCCTTTTTCTCGCTTGCCACTCCTCCTTCCTTCCTCTTCATCTTAGTTCTTCTTCTTAGTTGTCACACATTGGCGGTTGTGACGCATAATTTAAGTGACAGGGAGCCGCAGCAGAGGGATGAAAGAGCCACATGTGGCTCCAGAGCTGCAGGTTGCTGACTCCTAATCTAAATTTTGGATATCCCTGATAAACCCTTCCATCTTTTCCGGTGCCATTTCTCCCCTTCTCTGCAGGCCACACAGCCCTCCACATCGCCATCGAGAAGAGGAATTTAGATCTTGTGAAGATCCTGGTGGAGAACGAGGCTGATGTCCACGTCAAGGCTTCTGGATGTTTCTTCCAGCCGCACCGCAAAGGGGCCTACTTTTATTTTGGTATGGCAGCAGGAGAAAACTCAGGTTTCATTCCACAGAGATACAAGTGGGTACCCATGGTGGTTTTGAGGGCCAAGCGAAGTTTTTAAAAGCCATGTGAGTTTTTTACATGAAACTCATCGAATTCGGTACTCAACACATTTTAACATGAAATTTGTACTCGTCATTTGTTTAGAATCAATTCACAAGTGAAAACTTGTAGGTGTCAGTTGCGTTGTGAATCATTACATTATTCCTTACGGGAAAAATTTGTTGTCTTCTTGGTACTCATCGTTTTTGGTACTCATCGCAGCTCCCCAATTAACAATGAGTATTGAGGTACCAATTAACAATAAATCAATTAACAATGAGTATTGAGGAAAGAACACAGTGGCTCAGTGGCTAAGATGCTGAGCTTGTCGATCGAAAGGTCGGCAGTTCAGCGGTTCGAAATCCCTAGCGGGGTGAGCTCCCATTACTTGTCCCAGTTTCTGCCAACCTAGCAGTTCGAAAGTAGGTAAAAATGAAAGTAGAAAAATAGGGACCCTTTGGTGGGAAGATAATAGCGTTCCGTGCACCTTTGGCATTGAGTCATGCGGCCACATGACCACGGAGACGTCTTTGGGACAGCGCTGGCTCTTCGGCTTTGAAACGGAGATGAGCACCGCCCCCTAGAGTCAGGAACGACTAGCACGTATGTGCGAGGGGAACCTTTACCTTTTACCTTTATTGAGGTACTATTTCAGTTGGAAAAGTTGAATTTCTGAGAATGGGTAAAATTGGGTAAGAAGTTCTCCTTAAAGCCAGAATATGGGTGGGTGGGGGGATATTTTGGCTGATTTTCAAGTTGTCCTCAATTTATAATAGTTCATTTAGTCACAGTTCAAAGCTACAATGGCACTGAAAAAAGGGACTTATGATAATTTTCACACACTTATGACCGTTGCAGCATCCCCATGGTCATGTGATCAAAATTTAGATACTTACTGGTTCATATTATGATGGTGACTGTGTCCTGGGGTCTCATGATCCCCTTTTGCGACCTTCTGACAAGCCAGATTCACTTAATGTATTCCTAACTAAACAACTGCAGTGATTCACTTATTGTTTAATTCGGTTTTATTTTGCTTTTAAATTTTGTATTTATGTGTTTTATCTTGTGGCTGTTCACCGCCCTGAGTCCTTCAGGAGTAGGGCGGTATATAAATCAAATAAAACTAAACTAAAAACTAAACTAAACTTAACAATGGTGGCAAAATTGGTAGCAAAATGGGGCAAGATTCACTTAACAACCATCTTGTTTAGCACAGAAATTTTGGGCTCGATTGTGGTTGTAAGTTGAGAGCTACTTGTAGCCATTATTCCATTGTCTCTCAACCTTGGCAATTTTAAGATGGGTGGACTTCAACTTTCAGAATTCCCCAGCCAGCATGGGTGACTTAAAGACCTGTGGACTTCAACCTTGGCCACTCGAAGACCTGCTGGCTGGGGAATTCTGGGAGTCGAAGTCCACAAGATTTAAAGACCTGTGGACTTCAACCTTGGACACCCAATAGACCTGCTGGCTGGGGAATTCTGGGAGTTAAAGACCTGTGGACTTCAACCTTGGTCACTTGATAGACCTGCTGGCTGGGGAATTCTGGGAGTCGAAGTCCACAAGATTTAAAGACCTGTGGACTTCAACCTTGGACACCCAATAGACCTGCTGGCTGGGGAATTCTGGGAATTGAAATCCACAGGTCTTACAAGTGGCCAAGGTTTGACACCTCTGATCTAGATACTCAATGCAACCTTGGCCCATCGTCTCCTCTCTTCCAGGTGAACTTCCTCTGTCCTTGGCTGCTTGTACCAACCAGCCAGAGGTGGTCATGTACCTCCTGGATAACCCTTACCAGAAGGCCAGGCTGACCGAACAGGATTCCATGGGCAACACCGTCCTCCATGCGCTGGTGATGGTGGCCAACGACATGGAGAAGAACACCGAGCTCGTGGTCAACATGTACGAAATGATCTTGACGAAAGGGGCCGAGATTGACCGTTCCTGCAAATTGGAAGAGATTGTCAACCTGAAAGAGCTGACTCCTTTGAAGCTGGCTGCCAAGACTGGGAAAGTTGAGGTAATCTCTCTCCTCACCAGAATTCGCCGTCCTCAATTTACAACCATTTGCTTAGGAACCATTTGAAGTACCAATAACAGAGAATATGCTTGCCTATGTCTAGAACCAATAAACTCCAGAGAACCTATCCTAACCTGTTATGTGGATGCTGACTGGGCTGGGGACACAAAGAGCAGGAAAAGTACCTCTGGCTACATATTCTTCATCAACAACTGTCCGGTGCATTGGTATACCGGAAAGCAAAATTTGGTAGCTACATCCACAGCAGAAGCAGAGTACATCTGTCTGTCAAAAGCAGCCAACAATTTAACATGGTTCAATGACCTGCTTTCCAATATCTGGACTGAACCAGCCTACCCAATAATTATACATGAAGACAATAAAGCGGCTATAGACATATCCACGGCGGACGCCGTGGGTCAAAGATCAAGACATATAGATATCAAACACAAACACATTAGGCAATTATCATTGGCTTCCTCAAAGCCATACCCTGTGAGACTGTTGAACAAATTGCGGACATCCTGACCAAACCCTTACAGAACAAACAACATGCTTATCTAACTTTGAAATTAGGTGTACATATGCAACACACACACATCTCCAACTGTTAGGCATTTAGAGGGGGATTTGTTACAGACAAATGCCTAACACTGTGCACCCATGGCAGGGCAAGGGTTAACACTATCCATCCCACCTAGTCCTTCCGTTGACCCCTCCTCACCTTGACTCCGCCTCCCAGGTATATAAGGTATTGTCCAAGAGTCCAGCGCCATTCCAGATGCTCACCTGTAAGAGATAAGTAAGATGTGAATAAATACCTTTTGAATCAAACTTACCCTGCATTGGAGTTATTGGGCTAGATCCTTGAAACACGTAACAGAATGGTAGCAGAGGATGGTTTTCAGCCCAATTAACCCAAGATATGCAAGGAGCCCCCAAAGTGCCTGAAACGAAGGGGAGACCAAATACCCGAGCATTCACAAAGAGAATGGCGGCACAGTCATCTTCTACAGAAACCATGCCAAGAGAGACAGTGGACGAGAATGAGCAGACCTCCAACCAGGCACCCCAACTTTATTTTACAGTAAGAGTGTGGTCACCACCACCAGAATCTCTAGAGAGTTTCACTCAGCTAGGCATAAGGCTGGGACATCTATGGGTGAGCACATCCTAAACTTGAACGCCACCAGGGCTGAACTGATATAGAGAGGGGAAGCCATCTCTGAGGAAAGTATGAAGAGTATAATTATTAACTCACCAGACTCTAGTTGGGACAATTTCATAACACAACTAG
This sequence comes from Pantherophis guttatus, assembly GCF_029531705.1. The sequence continues at coordinate 178,534 of NW_026843948.1, read as the reverse complement.
ATAGTCTCAGTCTAGAACACCTCACCCTAGAGACACTCACGAACAAACTAAGAGCTGAAGATAGCCTGAGAAGAGACCGCTCCATATGTCGCAGAGATAACAGGCCAGCGAAAAGGGTTGAGTTCTAAACCAGGAACCACAACACCCCAGAGTGCTTCATATGCGGTTCCAGGAACCATTATAAGAGGGACTGTCCCAGAAACACAAGGGATAGGGATCACTCCCACCGCAGGGATAGGCAAGGCCGGAGGACAGGGTTCACTGACAGACAATAGGTACAGACGCAGGGACTCCCCCAATCCGAGAGACAGGAGAGGACAAAGAGACAGTTCCAGGGAAAGCCAATCAGGGTCACTGTATGGCCTTGGAGATCGCAAACATACACACACACAGATAAGTGAAGGAAATGAGTGGCTCATAGATTCAGAAGCCACCGATCACACCATTTACAATAGAAAGCTTCTCACATCATTCACAGAAGAAAATTACCACATCAAGGTAGCAAACCAGGATAGGGTCCTAGTGACTGGAAAGGGAGACACATACATAAATGGAATAGGCAAAATAGAGGGGGTATTACTCATACCCGAAATACCACACAACATATTAGCCACACTTAAACTAAGCAAGGATATGGGTATCGAGACTATGTTGAAGGGAGGAAAGGTTTATATGACCAAGAACAAGAAGGACATTGGCAAGATCATTATCAATGGGGGGCTAACATACCTCCAACCCGAAGGGGATTGCCAATCAAGCATAAATGCTCACCTAGAAAGCAAAGAAAGCGAGATGGATGCCTCTGAAGAGGTAGAGGGGGATAAGACAGACGACGCCACAAAAGATGAACACACTCACGATACAACACACAAGGGGAAACTGTCTATTGGCAAGCCTATACATGATAACTGTGCCCACTTACTTCACAGGAAGTTGGGTCATGCTAGCTTTCCAGTCATTCAAAAAATGATCGACTGTTCCAATGGTTTGCAAGTAAAGAGCTGTAAAAACTACCTCGAGTGTTCCGTGTGCAAATGTTCCAAACTCAAGACCAAACCCAAACCAAAGAAGGCCACACACACCACCAACTCCATTTTCCATTTAGTACATATGGACTTAGTGGGCCCCATGAAGCCCTCTATAAAATACAAAAAAAGTTCTTCTTGACCATAGTGGAGGATTTCAGTCATTATGGGTTTGTGTATATGCTCAACCATAAAAATGAAGCATTCCAGAAGTTTAGAGAGTTTTACAAAAGGGTAGAAACACAACACAACACTAAAATAAAACAAATAATGACGGATAGAGGGTCTGAATTCCTATCAAGGGATATTTCGAATTGGTTAAAGGCGCATGGGGTATTGCATTTTACTTCTTTGCCATTTTCCGCATTTCAGAACGGAGTAGTGGAATGAAAAAATGGCGTCTTGCAGACTATGATGAGGTGCGTGTTAGAAGACGCAGGGCTAGGGCAGTCTTTCTGGGCTGAGGCACTCACGTACTCTAACTATACCCTAAACAGACTGTGGTCTAGTGTAGTAGGTAAGACCCCTTTTGAAATAATGTACAGCAGAAAACCCCAAATAGCGCATCTACACATATTTGGGGTCACAGCAGACGTGCATATCCCAAAACAGTGAGACGCAAGGGGCGACAAAGTCTCGAGAAGATTGAAATTCATGGGGTATGAATCTGGGACAAAAGGATACAGATTCATAGACAAAGACAATAAATTTATCATATCCAGGACAGCGGTGTTTCACAAAAACACCAATTGGTCAAAAATACACCTCAATGAAGTATTCCCCAGGCAGGAAATCACAAACAATGTAAGGGATGAGGATAAGCAAGACACAGTAGAAACCAAAACACACAAGAGACACAAACCTAGACACCAGGGGGTAACTACCAAAGAGTGGAAAGAGGACCATCCCATCATAAAGATAGACACACTGACAAAAAGGGAAGCCAGATACATTTTATTTTTTATTTTTTATTTTATTTTTCAATTTATATACCGCCCTTCTCCCTGAGGACTCAGGGCGGTGCACAGCCAGAATTAAAAACATGAAATACAAATATTAAAAACAATTAAAATCTATATAAATTTGGCCCAAAATTTAAAAAACCACAAACCAATTAAACATTTAAAAAAATTAAATTTTTTAATTTACATGCATGACACAGAGACACAACCAAACCGACCCATTAGATCCAACAGAAATAAGACCCCAAAAAGATTTGAGGATTACATCCTATCAATACACACAAACAAGACAACACCCAACTCATACGAAGAGGTGCTCAGACTGCCACAGGAAGAAAGGATTAGGTGGGAACAAGCCATGGAGAAGGAGATGGCCAGCTTGAGAGAACTAAATGTATATACTCCCTCTAAGGCCCCAACCGACAAAGCACCCATTGGGACGTAATGGGTCTTTAAAATCAAGGAACTAGAGGACAATAAGACAATATAAAGCCAGACTAGTAGCTCAGGGGTTTGCACAGAAATACCCTGATGACTATACAGACACTTACTCACCCACAGTTAGGGCCGAAAGCGTCAAGAGTGCTCTGGTAATAGCATCCATTCTAGGCCTCGAAGTATACCAATTTGACGTAGAGACCGCCTATCTCCACGCAAAACTTCCGGCTTGTCCCAGGATGGTGGCGGTCGGCTGAGCTCCGCTGAGGAGATGGAGAGGTTGCTGGTGTCAGGGGTCTTCGGGAGCCCTTTTAACTATCTCTGGCTCCAGTCCTGATGAGGGGAATGCTCGCCCTCCCTGCTGAGGGCTTTTTCGCCCTCCGGAATACCATGGCAGGGCAGGACTCGCTGTTTGATGCCGCTACGGGAGATGGGGCAACGGCCTGCTGAAACAGCTGTTTCCGGCTTGTCAGCACCGGGAGGAGTGGAGGCTGGAGCGTTCGGTGGCGGTCGGCGTTTCTGTGCGGCGGCGGCGGCTTGGAGGTGCCCTTCATCCCCCTTGCCCCTCAGGGATCTCTGGGACGCTCTCTGGACATTTTTTTGGGGGTCCTGGAGGTGCCATGGGGAGCCCAGGGTGCTGGTTGCGAGCCGGCGACGGCGGCAGTGGCGGCGGCGGTGGAAGGCAATGGCTGCCACGGATCATCCGGCTGAAGAAAGAGCTTGCAGTAGGTGGCTGGGGGAATACGGACAGCCTTGCCCTCAGGATTACCATCTGCTCTTTTTTGAGCCATGACCCCTATTATCCGGGTTTTTGTCATCAGTGCTGAGACTGGGGATTTGGGGAGATTTGGGGCAGGAGAGGCAGGAGGCTGACCAGGGCTCTATTGGTCGCCTCGGGTGGCTTCTCCTCCCCCTCTTCTTCCCCCAGGTATGGGTGGGTGTTGGCCTTTGATGGCCACCCACCCTTGGACTTGGACTGGGTTCTTTGTCTGCTATCCCTACTCTCGCCCCAGGGAAGAACTTGTGCCTGTGGAATTATCACCATTGTCTTTAATAACTTTACAAACTGCTGGCTTCTTGTGCGACCCCAAACTGGAGGAGAACTGGGCAAAACGGTGTGCAGGTGCTGAGGGGGCTGTTTGTCATCCGCCAGATGAAAGGATGGACTATTGTGACTTCATTGTCGGTGTCATCTGGCCCAGTCACTGTGAGAGGGTGACTGGGATAATTATCCTCCAGACGTGGGGGGATGCCACTGGCCCCTTTCACTGCCGTGAGAGGGCAGTGAACCAGCTCCTGATATGAAGATCTACTTTGACCCAGTATTATTGGACGATCTGGTGAAGCCCTGACCAGTTGACTCTCCACCTCTGTTTTGTGCGATGTTTACGGCTGCTGACCTGCTTGCGCTGCGAGATTCCCCCCTCTCGCAGGTTTGGCCCTCCTCACTATCGAGGGCCTACCTTGATGACGGATTTTGGAATCCTGAGAGGTGGCATGCGGCGAGGAGGGGGTTGTGGGGTTTTTTGGGGAAATTTTTAGATAAGGTTTTAAAGGTTTCTGGGAGGGGGGTGGGCTCAGTGGGTTTGGGGGAGAACCTGTCGGGGAGGAGGCCAGAGCTGTCTGAAGAGGGCCGAGCTGAGGATTTTGTACAGTGTCTGGATGATAAAATAACTCAGATTCGGGAAGACTTGGCCGCCGACTGGGTTAGTTCAGACGAGATGAATGAGGCAGGCCTTGAGAGTGTTATCTGGGAGGAGTTCGATCCTGTGGTTCCCGAGGACGTGGACAGGATCTTGGGACGGCTGAATGCGACCACATGTTTATTGGACCCGTGTCCCTCCTGGTTGGTGCTGGCTTCCCGGGAGGTTACACGAGGCTGGCTCCAGGGGATTATTAACGCTTCTTTGAGCAAGGGTGTCCTGCCGGCCGCCTTGAAAGAGGCGGTGGTGAGGCCTCTCCTCAAGAACCCAGCAGTGTTGGCAAATTATCGTCCACTCTCCAACCTTCGCTTCATTGCAAAGGTTGTTGAGAATGTGGTAGCGTGACAGCTCCCCCAGTACCTGGATGAATCGTCGTATCTGGATCCGTTCCAGTCAGGCTTCAGGCCTGGGTACAGCACGGAAACGGCATTGGTCGCATTGGTTGATGATCTCTGGAAGGCTCGGGACAGGGGTTGTTCCTCTGTCCTAGTCCTATTAGACCGCTCAGCGGCTTTTGATACCATTGACCCTGGTATCATGCTGCACCGGCTAGAGGAGTTAGGGGTGGGGGGCACCGTCCTATGGTGGTTCTCCTCCTTTCTCTCTGACCGGTCACAGTCCGTGTTGATAGAGGGGCAGAGGTCGACCCCGAGGCCCCTTGTATGTGGGGTGCCACAAGGGTCGGTCCTCTCGCCCCTTCTGTTCAACATTTATGTGAAGCCGCTGGGTGAGATCATCCGTGGTTTCGGGGTGAAGTACCATCAGTACGCTGATGACACTCAGCTGTACATCTCCACCCCGGACCACCCCAATGATGCCCTTGAAGTGATGTCCCGGTGCCTGGAGGCCGTGCGGATCTGGATGGGGAGAAACAGACTCAGGCTCAACCCATCCAAGACCGAGTGGCTGTGGTTTCCGACATCCCGATATAGTCAGTTGGTGCCATCACTGACTATTGGGGGCGAGTCATTGGCCCCCATGGAGAGGGTTCGCAACTTGGGTATACTATATATATCAACTATATACCCCTATTATATATAGCTAAATGGACAAGGCCAGACATCATCCTAGCAGTCAACCTTCTGTCTAGGCATGTCAGCAAACCAAAAACATATCACTGGGAGGGTGCGAAACAAATACTCAGGTACCTAAAGTACAGCGTAGATGCTTGCCTATGTCTAGAACCAGTAAACTCCAGAGAACCTATCCTAACCTGTTATGCGGATGCTGACTGGGCTGGGGACACGAAGAGCAGGAAAAGTACCTCTGGCTATATATTCTTCATCAACAACTGTCCGGTGCATTGGTATACCGGAAAGCAAAATTTGGTAGCTACATCCACAGCAGAAAGCAGAGTACATCTGTCTGTCAAAAGCAGCCAACAACTTAACATGGTTCGATGATCTGCTTTCCAATATCTGGATTGAACCAGCCTACCCAATAATTATACATGAAGACAATAAAGCGGCTATAGACATATCCATGGCAGACGCTGTGGGTCAAAGATCAAGACATATAGATGTCAAACACAAACACATTAGGCAATTATCAAACATTGGCTTCCTCAAAGCCATACCCTGTGAGACTGTTGAACAAATTGCGGACATCCTGACCAAACCCTTACAGAACAAACAACACGCTTATCTAACTTCGAAATTAGGTGTACATATGCAACACACACACATCTCCAACTGTTAGGCATTTAGAGGGGGATTTGTTACATACAAATGCCTAACACTGTGCACCCATGGCAGGGCAAGGGTTAACACTATTTTATTATTATATATTATTAATTCAATTTATATACCACCCTTCTCCTATTGGACTCAGGGCTGTGCACAGCCAAGAATAAAAAACATACCAATACAAAATTTAAAACGCGGTATTGGTCGCGTTGGTGGATGATCTCTGGAGGGCTCGGGACAGGGGTTGCTCCTCTGTTCTGGTCCTATTAGATCTCTCAGCGGCTTTTGATACCATCGACCATGGTATCATGCTGCACCGGCTGGAAGAGTTGGGGATGGGAGGCACTGTGTTGCGGTGGTTCTCCTCCTTTCTCTCTGACCGGTCGCAGTTTGTGTTGGCAGGGGGGCAGAGGTCAACCTCGAGGCCTCTCATCTGTGGAGTGCTGCAGGGATTGGTCCTCTCGCCCCTTCTGTTCAACATTTATGTGAAGCCGCTGGGTGAGATCATCCATGGCTTTGGGGTGAGATACCACCAGTACACTGATGACACCCAGCTGTACATCTCCACCCCAGGCCACCCCAACGATGCCCTTGAAGTGATGTCCCAGTGCCTGGAGGCTGTGCGGATCTGGATGGGGAGGAACAGGCTCAAGCTCAACCCTTCCAAAACTGAGTGGCCGTGGCTCCCGGCATCCCGATATAGTCAGTTGACTCCATCACTGACTATTGGGGGCGAGTCTTTGGCCCCCACTGAAAGGGCTCACAATCTGGGAGTCCTCCTGGATAGGCAGCTGTCTTTGGAGGAACATCTGATGGCTGTTATCAGGGGGACCTTTTATCAGGTTCGCCTGATTCGCCAGTTGCGGCCCTTTCTCGATCGGGATTCCTTGTGCACAATCACTCACGCCCTCGTCACCTCTCGCCTTGACTACTGCAACGCTCTCTACGTGGGGCTCCCCTTGAAGAGCACCCGGAGGCTCCAGCTGGTCCAGAATGCAGCAGCGCGGGTAGTGATGGGAGCAACATGGCGCTCCCATGTAACACCGCTCCGGCGCGAGCTGCACTGGGTCCCGGTGGTCTTCCGGGTGCGCTTCAAGGTGTTGGTTATCACCTTTAAAGCGCTCCATGGCATAGGGCCTAGCTATCTGCGAGACCGCCTGCTGCTACCGACGACCTCCCAGCGACCCGTGCGCTCCCACAGAGAGGGCCTCCTCAGGGTGCCATCAGCCAAACAATGTAGGCTGGTGACCCCCAGGGGGAGGGCCTTCTCGGTGGGGGCTCCCACCCTCTGGAATCAGTTGCCCCCAGAGATAAGGAGAATCCATGACCTCAATGCCTTCCGTCGTTCCCTTAAAACCCATCTTTTCCAGCAAGCCGGGTTGGCTTAAAAAGAAAATTTTAAATTCTTTTAATTAGTTTGTGATTTCTTAACTTTCAGGCCAAAATTTATATATATTTTTAAATGTTTTTTAATATTTGTATTCTATGTTTTTTATCTTGGCTGTACACCGCCCTGAGTCCTCAGGGAGAAGGGCGGTATATAAATTGGAAATTAAATTAAATTAAATTAAAAATCAATTAAAAGAATTATACAGCTTTGGCCCACAATTTAAAACAATCCAATTAAAACCCAATTTGCACTTAAAAAGCTAAAAAGAGCTAAAAAGCGGGGGGGGGGGTTCACGCCAGCCCTGCTTGATGGAAAAGAAAAGTTTTTAGAGCACGGCGAAAGGCCCGGAGATCTGGTATCCTTTGGATCTCCGGGGGCAAATCGTTCCAGAGGGCAGGTGCTGCCACAGAGAAGGCCCTCCCCCTGGGGGTCACCAGCCGACATTGCCTGGCTGACGGCACCTTGAGGAGTCCCTCTCTGTGGGAGCGTACTGGTCGATGGGACGCTATCGGGGGCAGAAGGCGGTCTCGCAAATACCCATCCATCCCACCTAGTCTTTCCCTTGACTCCTCCTCACCTTGACTCCACCTCCAAGGTATATAAGGTATTGTCCAAGAGTCCAGCGCCATTCCAGATGCTCACCTGTAAGAGATAACTTACTTAAGTTGTGAATAACAACTTACTTAAGTTGTGAATAAATACCTTTTGAATCAAACTTACCCTGCATTGGAGTTATTGGGCTAGATCCTTGGAAACACATAACAGTCTCCGTGTTTCCAGTGCCTTTTTTCCCACTTGGAGGAAAGGATATTTCTTCCAACAGAGCGATGCCCACATCTGACAGCTTGGCCTTCTGATCTTATTTGTCTTCTGACACTGGGAACTCCCGGCTGTTTCCTCTACCTCCTTCTCAGTAACGTTTACAACATCCTAGCTGGCAGAGATACTCCAGGTTTCCCTGCGCTGGGTGGAACCTCTGTTCTTCCTCCGTGCCTCCACCGAATCATCTTGCGGTGGGGAGGTTGTGGGGAGGGTTGTACAGACCAAAAATCACGTCCATTTCTCAGATTCGCCTGCTAAACTCGGTCGCTGAAGATCCCTGCAAAGGATTCTAAAGTTTTGGAGGGCAATTAGGCATCGTGGGAATCAACTTGTCGGTGAGTATCTTCTTAATAATCCAAATAACCTTCTCCAAACCTTAAAATAAGACCATTTGGCTCATGAATGAGATAGCTTTTAGAGCATGTGCAGAGGGCATCTTTGGTGACAGGATCAACACTGACTTACATTTTCACTTTAGAAACTGTAAGTCAGAAAAATTAGGCAGAAAAATAGGCTGTTTATTTTTTGCTTTGCTGCTATTGGGATATATTTATTTATTTATTTATTAAATTTTTATACTGCCCCTCTCCCGAAGGACTCGGGGCAGTGAACAGCCAAAATTTAAAAACATACAATATAAACATTAAAATACTATAAAACAAAATTAAATTTATCTTTGGCTTCCCCCTATTTAAAACCCCTTACCCATAAAATTCACCAATTAAAATTTTTTAACCCAGCCTGGCTTGCTGAAATAAAAAAGTCTTCAGTGCCCGGCGGAAGGTCCGGAGGTCCGGGATCAGTCGTATCCCTGGGGGTAGCTCATTCCAGAGGGTGGGTGCCCCCACAGAGAAGGCTCTTCCCCGGGGAGTTGCCAGCCGACATTGCCTGACAGACGGCACCCTGAGGAGACCCTCTCTGTGGGAGCGTATTGGCCGGTGGGAGGTTATCGGTGGCAGAAGGTGGTCTCGTAAATAACCCGGCCCTAAGCCATGGAGCGCTTTGAAGAGGAGAACCAATACCTTGAAGCACACCCGGAAGACCACTGGAAGCCAATGCAGCTCACGCAGGAGAGGTGTCACGTGGGAGCGCCATGTCGCCCCCATAAGTACCCGCGCGGCTGCATTCTGCACCAGTTGGAGCCTCCGAGTGCTCCTCAAGGGGAGCCCCATGTAGAGAGCATTGCAGTAGTCCAGGCGGGAAGTAACGAGGGCATGAGTGACTGTGCATAAGGAGTCCCAATCCAGAAAGGGGCATATCAGGCGAACCTGATAGAAAGCTCCCCTGGCCATGGCCGTCATATGCTCTTCTAAAGACAGCCGTGCATCCAGGAGGACACCCAAGTTACGCGCCCTCTCCGTGGGGGCCAATGTCTCGCCCCCAATAGTCAGCGATTTCATTTAAATTTCATTTAGACGGGCAGCGCAGTTATTTAGGGATGGGGGCTGAACCTGCTGGATTTCTGCAGAACCCATTCTCCTCTTTTCCAGGGCCAGGTAGGTAAGAATGGGTCTATTTGAATTAGCGCTTCTTCCATTTAATTCTCCCACCCGTTCCCAGTTGTATACATTATGGAGAATGCCAAAATGGCATCTCGTTCCTAAGATTTATATTGATGGATATTTGTGTTAAGATTGACACTGCTGTCCGATGGGGTTTTGATATTGGATTATTTTTCAACATGGGCTGACCTATCATTCTGAGTTGACGGATCTCTGAAAGGGTCTTAAGGGACCCCTCCCACCCATTCAGCCACCCAGCCAGACATCCTAAGACCACATTTTAAGAAATAACGGATTTGGAAGCTTGTTTATGATATTTTCAAATTGCCCAGGAATGTTTTTTTTTTAAAAGAATTGTAATTACAGAATTCTCTCCCCCTCTCAAATGAGGGTCGAGAGTGTTTAGGTTGAGTTTATGGATTGGAAATATTTTTTCTGCCGGTGGAAACTGGGTGGGGTGGCAGAAAGGCATGCCGGAGTTGAGATCCCTGCAACAATTTGTTGCTGATCTCTCTTCCTTCCGCTTGTGTTTGCTGCTGCACACACAGACACACAGACACACACTGCAGGAAAATTACAAGTCCACAAGGAAGAACCCTGCATCAGGGGTTTTTATTTTATTTTATTTTATTTATTTTATTGGATTTGTATACCGCCCTACTCCCGAAGGACTCAGGGCGGTGAACAGCCACAGAATAAAAGACATAAATACAAAAATTTAAAATAGAATAAAAATGAATTAAATAATTTGGCTGAGACAAATTTAAAATACCCAATAATTTAAAAAACATTTTTTTTTTATTTATATGCCGCCCTTCTCCGGAGACTCAGGGCGGCTTACAATGCGTTAAGCAATAGCCTTCATACTTTTGTATATTTATACAAAGTCAGTTTATTGCCCCCACAAACTGGGTCCTCATTTAACCTACCTTAGAAAGGATGGAAGGCTGAGTCAACCTTGAGCCTGGCGAGATTCGATCTTACTTTAATTGCAGACAGCTGGTCTTAAATTACAGTGCTTCTGTCTGTTGAGCTAAACCAGGCTCCCTTTACATTTAAATTTACATTTAAAATTTACATTTTTGTAATGGAGCTGAGGCTTCTTCGGTTGGGGGTGGGGTGGGGAGAGAAGGGAAGGTGGGGGGGCTTCTCTCAGGAAGAGCAATTGCGAAGTTGCCACCCAAAGTCACTGTCAGGGTAAATTTCTAACAGTCTCACTACCACAGGTCCACAGCCCTGCAAGGGTTAACTGACCACACATCCCATCATCCCCATAACCACATCTTACCTTCTGGCTCCTCCTCCTGAGTATAAGAACTTCCACCACGTAGAGATCCAGTAGTTCCAGAAGTGTACCTGTATAGGAAGGACCAGATGTCAGTAACTGCTAACCTGATCAGACCTGGGAGTAATGCAGGCCTGAAATAAAAGATATTAGAAAATCATATTTACTTGTCCTGTGAGTTACTGGGCTAGATTCATTCCTCAACAATCTGGTAGCAGAGGATGGTTGCCCATAACTCAAAATAATGGCAGAATCAGTAATTTATCCTGAAGCAGAAAACAGGAGAAACACAAGAGCCTACACCAAGCAAATGGCTGAGCTACAGGCAATTGAAGGCGCTACAGCAAGAATCGCAACGACTGAGAGTGAGCAGGACTGCAATCCGAACCCACTCATCAGAAGCGAGAGACCACAAGAGGAAACAAGCAACTGCGAAAGAGAGGAGCCACCAGAAAGAGATGAATTCAGGGCGACCATACTGAAGATGATGGAAGCGCCCATCAGCAAGGTGGATCTCATCGCGAAACTCCAAGGCCTCCTAGATAACCATGGTGATAACCATGATGATCACCCAGGAACGAAACCATGAAGCCGCCAGTCCAGTAAGGGAAAGGAATTCCCAGGCAGAAGCACCGGACATGGTCGATTCCATTTTCGCGCCATGCTCCCGGTGGCCATCTTGGGATGACCAACAGCCAATGGGGAGCCGAGATTCAAACCAAACGGCGCAAAACAATGAGAACCCCAAAACAAATGGGGAACAACCCGAAAATAACCTAGAAGAAAGAGTCCAGACCTACAGGAGCTCACCCACTGAGCTCAAAATAGACAAGGCAATAAAGACTTCAGCGGCAGCCTTTGGCTCCACATTCAAGCCTCCCGCGCAAGCCGCAAGCTACTCCGAAACACAAGGCAACGGGTTGGCCACCAGAGTCGAAGCATCGACTCAGCCAACCCTCCGGGAACCAACACGCCCCGAAAGTGAGCACCAAAACACGACCATCTACGGGACCAATCAACTGCAGAATTCGAACTCACCACCCAATGCACCAACGATGCGAGACCCGAGAGTAGAAAGGCAAACTAGTTACTTACCAGCTCCACAACCTCCGCCAGGCTTCCCTACTCGCCCGGAGACCAACAAACACGGACCAGGGTCCACCGTCATCGCTGCCGCTGCAATCACCGCCACCGCCCCACCATGCCTTGGAGATCCTTGACTTACGGCCGCTGCCGCGCCACCGAGCTTCAGAGGTCCTCGACCTGCGACTGCTTCGCCTCCTCACCTTCTCCCATTCTTCTCCGGGGATCCAGCCACCCAGCAGTGGTGCCCACTGTCCAGAGAATACTCCGGACTCACCAGGGGTGAGTTCAGCCTCCCACCGGCAGGCCTAGGCCTAGGCCTGGGAGCCACAGCAGCGAGCTCCTCATCCGACGGCCTCCAGCGCGAAATGAGCTTCGTGCATGCTCAGTCGCCACCTGTAACAAGAGAAGTAAGGAACATAGAGATAAGTCCGTTCAGACTAGCATCAAACATCCCATTGCCTTACTGTGAGTTTAACCATACCCTGGACCATGGACAGCTACCTCCAGTAAGTAACTACTCTAACAATTCTGGGACAATACCTATTAATCTACTAAAATTACAGATAGATGGAGGAAACCTCATAGAGTGGAGCCAACAGTTACAAGTTGCTTTTATGAAAGAAAATGCGCTCTTTCTAGTTAATAGACCTCCAAAAAGGCCTTGGTCATTAGAAATTGACTGTGTTCACCACAAAGCTTTTTATATACTGTTAACAACAATTCCTCCCACTATGTATCCTACTATTGGTAACAACTTAACTGTGTTTGAAGTCATGCAAAAATTATACAGTTTGTTCTATAGTCAGAGTAGAGCCACAACAACAAGAATATCTAGGGAATTCCACTCCGCCAGACTCAGACCAGGGGTTCTCATGAGCGAACATATATTAAAATTGAATGCAACCAGGGCTGAGCTTATTATTATTATTATTATTATTATTATTATTATTATTATTTATTAAATTTATATCCCACCCTTCTCCCCGAAGGGACTCAGGGCAGTGAACAGCCGAGAATTAAAATAACATACAATATAAAAGTTAAAATAATTAAAAATAAATTAAATTAAACGGCCACCCCCAATTTAAAACCCCTAGCAATACAATTAAAAAACTAACCCATAAAACCTATTCAGGCCAGGCCGGCTTGCTGAAATAAAAACATCTTCAGGGCCTTACGGAAAGTGCGGAGATCCGGAATCAGCCGTATTCCAGGAGGTAGCTCGTTCCAGAGGGCGGGTGCTCCCACAGAGAAGGCTCTCCCCCTGGGGGCTGCCAGCCGACATTGCTTGACCGACGGCACCCTGAGGAGGCCCTCTCTGTGAGAGCATATTGGCCGGTGGGAGGTTATCGGTAGCAGCAGGCGGTCTCGTAAATACCCTGGCCCTAAGCCATGGAGCGCTTTAAAGGTGAGAACCAACACCTTGAAGCGCACCCGGAAGACCACCGGGAGCCAGTGCAGCTCGCCCAGGAGAGGTGTTATATGGGAGCACCATGTCACTCCCATATAACACCTTTATGCAAAGAGGAGAGATAATCACCGAGGAAAGTATGATGAGTATCATTATCAACTCATTAGATAGCTGCTGGGACAATTTCGTGACTCAATTGGATAGTCTCAGCATAGAGCATCTATCACTAGGCACACTCACAAATAGGCTCATAGCTGAAGACAGCCTAAGGAGGGACCGCCACCTATCCAGGAGGGACCCCAGACCCATAAAGAACGTTGAATTTCAGGATAGGACAAGGAACACCCCAGAATGTTTCTCGTGTGGATCCAGGAACCACTTAAAGAGGGACTGCCCCAAGAACAACAGGGATAGGGGATACAACGATAGCAGAGGGAGGCGGTCACCAGAACGTAGGCCTTTCAAAGAGAGAGGGTGTGGATGGTCCCCCAATCCCAGAAGACACCACGAGCGCAGGGATAGTTCTAGGGACAGCAACCCAGGCTCCATGTATGGCTTTAGATGTGATAATTCAGATGTCAAACAAAAGATAAAGAAGAACATGTGGCTCTTAGATTCAGGAGCCACAAACCACACAACGTGTAACCCGAAACTATTCAGTTCACTCACTGAGACAGACTTCAAGTTAAAAGTAGCCAATCAGAGTAGTGTTCAAGTAGTAGGGAAGGGGAACGTGCACATCTCGCAAATTGGAGAAATAGAGGGGGTATTGTATGTACCTAAGATACCCTACAACGTATTAGCTACCACCAAGCTCACACAAGACACAGGCAGTGAAATAGTGTTCAGGGAAGGGAAGGCCTATGTACTTAAGCAAGGAAATAAGATAGGGGAGGTAACCATACGAGAGGGCCTGCCCTACTTCACACCTGGCATGGGCAATGAAGGAAGCATTAACACAAGCACAGACAATGGGGAAAAAGGAAACACTGAGATAGAGGGGGTACACCAGAAGGTAACCGACTGTAAACCATCTGGTAAAAACATTGTGTCTATTGGAAAACCAATGCATGATAACTGTGCCCACCTCCTCCACAGGAGGCTGGGACACATTAGCTTCCCTGTTGTAAAGAAAATGCTAGAATGTACTGAAGGCCTTAAAGTAAAAAACTGTGAAAACTCTTTAGAGTGTTCAGTTTGTAAGCGCTCAAAGATTAAGGTTAAAGCAAGGCCAAAAAGGTCAGAATGAACCACCGAGTCTCCCTTCCAACTGATACATATGGACTTGGTAAGGCCATTGAGACCATCTATCAGGCATAGAAAAAGGTTCTTCCTAACTATTGTGGATGATTACAGCAGATATGGATGTGTCTACTCACTTAGACACAAGAACGAGGTATCTCAAAGATTCAAAGAGTTCCACAAAAGGATAGAGCTACAGCACAACACAAAAATAAAACAAATAATGACCGACAGGGGGTCAGAATTTATGGCTAAAGAGTTCACAAGATGGTTAAGGGAGCAGGGTATAGTGCATTACTCCTCTTCGCCTTTTTCACCATTCCAGAATGGGGTCGTAGAAAGAAAGAACAGATGCTCCAAACAATGGAGCCTAAATGGTTTTTTAAATTGGGATTTTAAATTTTATGGATTTGAGGGTTTTAAATGGGGAAGCTAGTGATTTAATTCTTTTTTAATTATCTTAACTTTTGTATTTGTATGTTTTTTAATTTTGGCTGTTCACCACCCTGAGTCCCTTCTGGGAGAAATTAAATTAATAATAATAATAATAATAATAATAATAATAATAATAATAATAATAATAATAATAATAATAATAATAATAATAATAATAATAATAATAATAAAGTGCGTTTTGGAGGATGCAGGGATGGGACAGTCTTTTTGGTCGGAGGCACTGCATTATTCTAACTACACACTAAACAGGTTATGGTCAAGTTCCATTAACAAAACACCATATGAAATGCTGTATAAGAGAAAACCTAACCTAGCCCACCTACATATAGAAGACTACATCATGACCATACATAGCAACTACGCCACACCTAATTCCTATGAAGACATACTTAACCTCCCCCAAGAAGAGAGAGAAAAGTGGAAATTAGCCACGGAAAGGGAAATGGAGAGCCTCAGGGACCTACGTGTGTATTCACCAGCCCAAGTACCAGAAAACAAGAAACTAATAGGAATCAAATGGGTGTTCAGAATCAAAACACTGGAGAACAACAAAGCACTGTACAAGGCGAGACTGGTCGCACAAGGATTTGCCCAGAAGTATCCAGAGGATTACACAGACACCTACTCACCTACCGTCAGAGATGAGAGTGTCAAAAGTGCACTGGTAATAGCCACTATTCTGGGACTTGAAGTATTCCAATTTGATGTACAGACCGCATATCTCCATGCTGAATTGGACAAAGAAATATACGTCAAAGCACCACCAGGATACAACGAAGGAGAAAGCAACACTTGGCTCCTGAATAAAAGTTTGTATGGACTCAAGCAATCGGGCAAGAGATGATATGATTGCTTAGCCAAAGCCTTCAGCTCTATGGGTTTTACAGCCACTTCAGCTGACAAATGCTTTTTTACAAAAAGAGAAAATGACTCATTTGAGGGCATACTTGTCTATGTGGATGATATTCTGTACATAGGCAGACACAAGGACAAATGTGATAAATTTGCCACTGAACTGGGGAGCCACTTCTCCTTAAAATCACTGGGTAAAATCGACAAGTACCTAGGAGTCCACATGACTAAGACTGATAAAGGATTCCGACTTTCACAAAAAGAAAAAATTGTTGAACTATTATCAAAATGCAATATGTCAGAGGCGAAGCCCAGTGATGCACCCATGCAACCAGACTTTCTGAAAAGTATGTATGATGAGTCTGAACCCTTTAATGACAACAAATTGTATAGATCTACCATAGGATCGCTATTGTACATAGCTAATTGAGTGAGGGTGTCTTGCCATCCGCCTTGAAAGAGGCGGTGGTGAGTCCCCTCCTCAAGAAGCCTGCTCTGGATCCGGCTGTTTTGGCTAACTATCGTCAGGTCTCCAACCTTCCCTTCTTGGCGAAGGTTGTCAAGAGTGTGGTGGCGCAACAGCTTCCTGGGTACCTGGATGAAGCTGTCTATCTGGATCCGCTCCAGTCCGGCTTCAGGCCTGGGCACAGCACGGAAACGGCATTGGTCGCGTTGGTGGATGATCTCTGGAGGGCTCGGGATAGGGGTTGTTCCTCTATCCTGGTCCTGTTAGATCTCTCAGCGGCTTTTGATACCATCAACCATGGTATCCTGCTGCGCCGGTTGGAGGGGTTGGGAGTGGGGGGCACCGTCCTGCGGTGGTTCTCCTCCTATCTCTCCAACCGGTCGCAGTCGGTGTTGGCAGGGGGGCAGAGGTCAACCCTGAGGCGCCTTGTTTGTGGGGTGCCTCAGGGGTCGGTCCTCTCACCCCTTCTGTTCAACATTTATGTGAAGCCACTGGGTGAGATCATCCGTGGCTTTGGGGTGGAGTTCCATCAGTACGCTGATGACACTCAGCTGTACATCTCCACCCCAGGCCATCCCAAGGATGCCCTTGAAGTGATGTCCCAGTGCCTGGAGGCCATGTGGATCTGGATGGGGAGTAACAGGCTTCATCTCAACCCTTCCAAGACCGAGTGGCTGTGGCTTCTGGCGTCCCGATATAGCCAGCTGGTGCCATCGCTGGCTATTGGGGGCAAGTTATTGGCCCCCACGGATAGGGCTCGCAACTTGGGCGTCCTCCTGGATGCACAGCTGTCTTTAGAAGAGCATATGATGGCCGTGGCCAGGGGGGCTTTTTATCAGGTCCGCCTGATTCGCCAGTTGCGTCCCTTTCTGGACTCTTCAAATATCTTCCTCAATGGTTTAGATAAATGATTTAACAGATGACAGATTAACAGCCTCCAGTCCCCTAATCCTCTTTTTGCTCTTCTCTGCACTCTTTCCAGAGTCTCCACATCAAATCAGAGAGCCTGGATAGCTCAACAGACAGAAGCACTGTAATTTAACACCAGCTGTCTGCAATTAAAGTAAGATCGAATCTCGCCAGGCTCAAGGTTGACTCAGCCTTCCATCCTTTCTAAGGTGGGTAAATTGAGGACCCAGCTTGTGGGGGCAATAAGTTGACTTTGTATAAATACACAAAAGGATGAAGGCTATTGCTTAACGCATTGTAAGCCACCCTGAGTCTCCGGAGAAGGGCGGCATATAAATCAAATTAAAAAAAAAAAATCAGCAGAAGATCCATCTTCACCAGGCCACCATGGAAGACCTTCAGAAAACTGAGGAAGACAACGGAGAAGCTGTTGGACCCTGCCTACATGGCGATCCAAGAATTAGAGCTGCAGAACAAGCGACTGGAGAAAGGCCGCGAAGATCTCCACAAGGATCTAGTGGACAACCATTTAGATATGAGCCAGCCATGTGCAGCAGTTGCCAAAAAAGCCAACACAGTTCTGGGCTGCATAAACAGAGGGAGAGAATCAAGATCACGTGAAGTGTTAATACCACTTTATAATGCCTTGGTAAGGCCACACTTGGAATATTGCATCCAGTTTTGGTCGCCACGATGTAAAAAAGATATTGAGACTCTAGAAAGAGTGCAGAGAAGAGCAAGAAAGAGGATTAGGGGACTGGAGGCTAAAACATATGAAGAAGGGTTGCAGAAACTGGGAATGTCTAGTCTAATGAAGAGAAGGACTAAGAGAGACATGATAGCAATGTTCCAATATCTCAGGGGCTGCCCCAAAGAAGAGGGAGTCAAGCTATTCTCCAAAGCACCTGAGGGCAGGACAAGAAGCAATGGATAGAAACTAATCAAGGAGAGAAGCAACTTAGAACTAAGGAGAAATTTCCTGACAATTAGAACAATTAACCAGTGGAACAACTTGCCTCCAGAAGTTGTGAATGCTCCAACACTGGAAATTTTTAAGAAGATGTTGGATAACCATTGGTCTGAAGTGGTGTAGGATTTCCTGCCTGGGCAGGGGATTGGACTAGAAGACCTCCAAGGTCCCTTCCAACTCTGTTATTCTATATTCTATACATAAGGAGGTCACCATTAGATCCCCAGCCAAGCGGCTTTCTTCAAAGATGAAGAAGGACCCTGAAGCGAGGCAGGAACCTTGTGTCAATATTTGAAAAGTCCCTCCTGAGTCTGGATGATGTGGAGCCAAGCTTCGTGTGTAGAAAAGCCACTTCAGCCAACTGAAGGAGGAAGTCATCGCTCTTTGGAAAGAAAGAAGAACCAAAAGGAAGTACCTCAAAATTCTGCAGAAGCAGCAGGAGACCTTCGTTCTTGGCATTTGACCTGGAGAACCAGACGCTCACTGTCCCCTGAAAGAGTGGACAACAGGCGGGGGGCCGAGAAGAGGTCAAAGACAAGGAAGGTTCTGCATTTGGTTGTGGATGGCTTCAAAATTCTGATGATGTCGTTTGGCTCCTTTCTGTTCCTTGGCTCCTTGGCATATCCTCATTTTTCCAATCCGCAAGTCATTGCCGAGACAATTTTGGCGCTCCTAAGTGACCAGTGCCTTACCCCTATTCCTTCTTTTCGCTAAACTAGACATACTCAATTCCAGCAAATGTTCTTCATAGGTTTTCGCCTCCAGCCCCCTCATCCTCTTGGTTGCTCTTCTCTGCACTCTTTCCAGAGTCTCCACATCTTTTTTACATCGTGGCGACCAAAACTGAATGCCATATTCCAAGTGTGGCCTTACCAAGGCCTTATAAAGTGGGATTAACACTTCACGTGGTCTTGATTCTATCCCTCTGTTGATGCAGCCCAGGATTGTGTTGGCTTTTTTGGCAGCTGCTGCACACGGCTGGCTCATATTTAACGGATTGTCCACTAGGACTCCAAGATCCCTCTCACAGTTACTACTATTGAGCAAGGTGCCACCTACACCGTACCTGTGCATTTTGTTTTTCTTCCCTAAATGTAGAACCTTGCTTTTTTCACTGTTGAGTTTCATTTTGTTAGATAGCGCCCAATGTTCCAGTCTGTCAAGATCCTTCTGTATCTTGAGCCTATCTTCTGGAGTGTTGGCTATTCCTGCCAGCTTGGTATCATCTGCAGATTTGACGAGTTCCCCATCTATCCCCTCGTCCAAGTCATTGATGAAGATGTTGAAGAGTCCTAGGCCTAAAACAGAGCCTTGGGGTACCCCACTGCATACCTCCCTCCATGTAGATGCAGATCCATTGAGGACTACACGTTGAGTCTGGTTGGTCAACCAGTTATAAATCATTGCATACAGCTCTTAAAGGGTCACTACCTCCAATATACACTAGATAAACATGACGATAAATAAATAAATACAAAATTATATGCCACTCATGCATCATCATAAAATCTCCAGAATCGTAAAGCCTACAAACTTGAAATTTGCCACATATGTTCCTCTTGGCTTCTAGGTACTCGCTAAGAAAGGATTTTTCGAAATGACCATCAGAGCATTAGTATTTCCTATATTATTATTAACACACTCAGATGCTAAGGAGTTCTACTCCCCCTCCCCACCTAAAAAGAAATCTGTTCCAAATGCAAAACACAAGCAGAGGAGAGGAGTTTCAGTTTTACTTTCGCAGCAGCAAGCAGGGGATAGGATAGGGGAGGCTTCTGTGGGGCAAGGCTGAGGGAGAGGAGAGGAGAGGAGAGGCCTCTGTGGGGCAAGGCTGAGGGAGAGAAGGGAATAGGATAGGGGAGGCTTCTGTGAGGCCGATCGTAACTACTATATATATAGTTAATATTTCGGGTTTCTTCCCGTGTAATTGTGGATATATCCCTAAAAGGGTAGAAGCGACGTTTCGGCAGAATCCCATCTGCCATCATCAGGCTTATGCCAGTAGTCATTTTGCACTAACTGACGTTGGAATTTCAAATCTGGTGCTGGTATTCTGGGATGGCTCCACCTTTTCATTCTGATTGGTTGGGAGTCCCAGTATGTGTTTATTGGCTTGGCTTCGGGTGTATGGTCGGTTTTTCTCCACTAGGTGGCAGGGCTTTATCTTTGTGGCTGGTTTGAATATGATTTGGTTGGGATTTTTTTGTGCAATGTTTGGTCCATGTTCCACATATGGTGTCAAGATTCGTCTATCTATGAGAGCAGGTTTCCAAATAGTAGGCAGACGTGAAGTGTCATCCCGTTTATTCATGCAATATGGTCTTTTTTCCATTTCTATTGCTTCTCTGATTATCCTGCCATTGAGATGTTCTATTTTTGCAACTGTTTTTGTTTTATTAAAATTAATGTTGTGTCCTGTTGTATTTATATGTTGAACTAATGATGATGTGTGTTCTTGCTTTTGTATTGAGTTTTTGTGTTCCTCGATGCGCACACTCATTCTTCTGTTGGTCTGTCCAATGTATGTTGATGGGCAGGAAGCACATGGGATTTCATATATGCCTTGATCTTCTAATTCAGAAATCAGAATGAAAAGGTGGAGCCATCCCAGAATACCAGCACCAGATTTGAAATTCCAACGTCAGTTAGTGCAAAATGACTACTGGCATAAGCCTGATGATGGCAGATGGGATTCTGCCGAAACGTCGCTTCTACCCTTTTAGGGATATATCCACAATTACACGGGAAGAAACCCGAAATATTAACTATACACACACACACACACACACACACACACACACACACACACACACACATATATATATATATATATATATATATATATATATATATATATATATATATATACACACACTATATGTATATATATATATATGCATACATACACACACATATATGATACAGAGAAATAACACAGTCTAGTTCGGATGTTTACATGTACATGGCGAGAGAAATGAATCTTGTGACTTTACCAGACGGATGGCCTAGGAAACAAAGCTGTTACAGAATCTGGAAGTCCTGCTAGAAATACTTCGAAACCTCCTCCCAGAGAGGAGCAACAGAAACAAACCGTGAAGTGGGTCGTGGCATCTCTGACAATGCTTTGAGCTCTCAGCACATAGCGCTTATAAGCAATATCCTGAATGACAGAAAGTGAGCTTCCGATAATCTTCTCCACTGTCCTCACCACTCTCTGTAGGGACTTTCTATCTGAGGCACTGCTGCCCCCAAACTAAACAGGGATGTTGTTTGTTAAAATGCTCTGGATCGTGCCTCTGTAAAAAGTGGCCAGGATAGGAGAAAGATGTGCTCTCTTCATCCGACGCAGGAAATGCAGACGCTGGTTTGCATGCTTCACTAAGGATGACATGTGGAGAGACTAGTTCAGATTGTTGGTTATCCACATGCCCAGATACTTAATACTGTTGACCACCTCTACAGTTGCATCTTTGATACGGAGTGGAGTATGACTAACCCACATTTTTCTACCTTATCAAGTAATAGGTTGTGGTCTACTTTATCAAATGCCTTACTGAAGTCCAAGTAAATTATACCCACAGCCTTTCTCCGGTCTAGAAGACATTGTGCCCAAAGAAACACGTGGATCAAACTTTGTAAAGTCACTAACTTACAGTTTATCCTCAACTTACAACCATTCATTTAGCGACAGTTCCACATTCCAATGCCAGTGAAAAAAAATAGGGATTTATGACGAGTCCTCGCACTTACGACTGTTGTAGCATCTCCATGGTCACAATCCGGCTACATGGCAACCGACATGCATGCATTTAGGACAAGTAAAATCAGTGGGTGAAACTTTTGCTTAATGACTGCATGATTCACTAAAGAACCGCGGTGATTTGCTTAAGAACGGACAAAAAAAAAACTTCGTGAAACTGAGCACAGTGCACTTAAACGACCTCCTACCTGGCTCCAATTCTGGTCATAAGTCGAGGGCTATTTGTAGGGGGCAGCAGCAGGCTCATTTGGAAAAGCTTAAACAGGCTTGGATTTAAGCGGGGTTGAGAAATCACCAGAAGAGACAGTTTGGTCTGGAGACGAAAACATATGAAGAACAGTTGCGGGAAGTGATGTTGTCTAATCTAATGAAAAGAAGGACTAGGGGTGACACTTCCCGCCTGGACTACTGCAATGCTCTCTACATGGGGCTCCCCTTGAGGAGCACCCGGAGGCTCCAACTGGTGCAGAATGCGGCCGTGCGGGGGATTATGGGAGCAAGAGGGCGCTCCCATGTGACGCCTCTCCTGCGCGAGCTGCATTGGCTTCCAGTGGTCTTCTGGGTGCGCTTCAAGGTGTTGGTTACCACCTTTAAAGCCCTCCATGGCATAGGACCTGGGTATTTGCGGGACCACCTTCTGCCGCCGATAGCCTCCCACCGACCAGTACTCTCCCACAGAGAGGGACTCCTCAGGGTGCCGTCAGCCAGGCAATGTCGGCTAGCGACCCCCAGGGGGAGGGCCTTCTCTGTGGCAGCTCCTGCCCTCTGGAACGATTTGCCCCCGGAGATACGAAGGATATCGGATCTCCGGGTCTTTCGCCGTGCCCTGAAAACTTTTCTTTTCCATCAAGCAGGGCTGGTGTGACCCCTCTCCCTTTTTAGTTTTTTAGTTTTTTAGCTTTTAATTTGTCAATGGGTTTTAATTTGAATTGTTTTAAATTTGGGCCAAAGTATGTAATTCTTTTAATAGTTTTAAATTTTGTATTGGTATGTGTTTTAGTTCTGGCTGTGCACCGCCCTCAGTCCACTAGGAGAAGGGCGGTATACAAATTGAATAAAATAAAATAAAATAAATAAATGATAGTCTTCCAGTATCTGAGGGGTTGCCACAGAGAAGAAGGGGTCAAGCTATTCTCCAAAGCACCTGAACAAGAAGCAACGGATGGAAACTAATCAAGGAGAGAAGCAACCTGGAACTAAGGAGGACAATTAATCAGTGGAACTGCTTGCCACCAGAAGTCGTGGGTGCTCCATCACTGGAGGTTTTGAAGAAGAGACTGGACAGCCAACTGTCTGCAATGGCATAGGGTCTCCTGCCTCAGCATGGGGTTGGACTAGAGGACTTCTGAGGTCGTCCCTTCCAACTCTAATACTCTACGTTCTACAATCTCCAATGCAGGGGTGGGTTCTAAATTTTTTTACTACCGGTTCTGTGGGCGTGGCTTATTTTGTGGGTGTGGCTTGGAGGTCATGTGACTAGGTGGGCGTGGCTAGCTGGTCAGAGTCATTTCTGGAGGGTCCTCGCACTTACAACCAGTCCTCGCACTTATGACCCGACTCATTTGTTTGCTTTTAACACTGATCAGCTGTCGGGCGGCCCTTTGAAGCCCCGCGGCAAGAGTTTAAACAGTTTTTTTTCCCTCTAGTCATCAGCTGGGACTCAGGAGGCAGCAATAGATTGGGGGTGGGACCAAATAAAAGGTAAGAATAATGTGGGTGGGGGGGGGGGGTGGGGGGGTGGGAGGGGAGAACCGGTTCGGTGACATCATATCGTCACCACTACCGGCTCGGCCGAACCGGGAGGAACCCACCACTGCTCCAATGCCTTCCACACCTCTAACATGGTTGTTTCAAAAGTATGCAGCCAAGCTGGTGACTGGAGAGGTTGAGAGCATAAGATCGTCTTGTGGGTGACATGAGAGCAGTGTTCCAATATTTGAGGCGCTGCCCCAAAGAGGAGGGGGAGGTCACTCCAAAGAGGAGGGGGAGGTCACTTGTACTCCAAAGCCCCTGAAGGCAGGACAAGATGCAACAGATGGAAATGAATCAAGGAGAGAAGCAACTTGGAACTAAGGAGAGAAGTAACTTGGAACTAAGGAGAAATTTCCTGACGGTGAGAACAATTAATCAGTGGAACGACTTGCCACCAGAAGTTGTGAATGCTCCAACACTGGAAGTTTTCAAGAAGAGATTGGACAGCCACCTGTCTGAAATGGTACAGAGTCTCCTGCTTGAGCAGGGGGTTGGACTAGATGACCTCTAGCCCGTGAAGAAATTTCATCATACAAGCATTGGGACACCGTTTTTCTGCTTTAGACACAGGGGTTAAACGCACAAAGGTCAGAAATCGTTCTCGGTTCCTCCAAATTGAAACCTGAACTGAAGAAATGCCCACATCTCACAGTTGTGGTGCCTGATCTAATTTGTCTTCTCGAGCCTGAGAACTCCGACCACTTCCTCCTTTTCAGGCTTATAATGGTAGCAAACATCCTGGCCGGCAGAGATACTTGAGGCTTCGCTACCCTGCGTAGAAACGCTGCTCTTCCGACGTGCCGCAGAGTGGTTGTGTTGGGGTTGGGGGCCAAAGTTCAGGTGGAAAACAATGGCTGAAGATCCCCGCAAAGGATGCTGGAGATTTGGGAAGATTAAGCATCGTGAAAACCAACCTCAGTGAGTATCTCCTTCCCATCCTAAAATAAAACAATTGCGCTGGGGAATGAGATGAGAAAAGGCGGACTTGCAGTTTTGTTTTAGATCAGAGGCAGTAATTGCTTATTTTTTACTTTGCTACTAATGGGATGTATTTCATTTAACAGATTTAACAGATTGTTGGAAGGGACCTTGTAGGTCATCTAGTCTGACCCCCTGCCCAAGGAGGAGACCCTACCCTAATTTCTGACAGAGGGCAGTCCAGTCTCTTCTTGAAAGCTTCCAGTGATGAAACTCCCACAACTTCTGTTCCATGGGTTGATTGTTTCTCACTGTCAGAAAATTCCTCCTTATTTCTAGGTTGAATCTCTCCTTGGTCAGTTTCCATCCATTGTTCCTTGTTTGGCCTTCGGGTGCTTTGGAGAATAGCTTGGTCCCCTTCCTCCTCTCTGGGGCAGCCCCTCAAGTATTGGAAGATGCTCTCCTGTCTCCCCTGCTCCTTCTCTTCCCTAGATCAGCCATGTCTTCTGTCCATCTATGGTTCATTCAGATGTCTTTCTTTCTTTTTCTTTCTTTTCTTTTCTTTTCTTTCTTTCTTTCTTTCTTTCTTTCTTTCTTTCTTTCTTTCTTTCTTTCTTTCTCTCTCTCTCTCTCTCTCTCTCTCTCTCTCTCTCTTTCTTTCCCTCCCTTCCACCTTCCTTCCCTCCCTCCCTCCTTCCTTCCTTCCTTCCTTCCTTCCTTCCTTCCTTTTGCTTTGGAAAATAGCTTGACCCTCTTCCTCCTCTCTGGGGCAGCCCCTCAAATATTGGAAGATGCTCTTCTGTCTCCCCTGGTCCTTCTCTTCACTAGACTAGCCAGGCCCAGTTCCTGCAACCGTTCATCGTATGTTTTATTCTCCAGGCCCCTCATCATCCTGGTTCAGTGGCTCCCGGTTCGCACCGATTCACAAGAACCAGTAGTAAAAAATTGTAGTAGTTCAGAGAACCGGTAATAACATTGGCTGGCCATGCCCCCGAACCAGTCCCCGGCCCGGTCGCCGCTCACTTACCCCGCCCACCTCATCAGAGGCTTTTTTTGTTGTTGTTTTTTACTTTTAAAAGCATTTTTTCTACAACCTTAAGAGGTTGCAGAAAAAAATGCTTTTAGAAGCCTCTGAGGATCAGGCAACTCAGCTGGGATCGCCAGAGGCTTTTAAAGGCATTTCCCCCCCCTACAACCTCTTAAATGCCTTTAAAAAGCCTCTGGCAATCCCAGCTGAGCTGCTTGATTGATTGATTGATTGATTGATTGATTGATTGATTGATTGATTGATTTATCACATTTCTATACCGCCCTACTCCCGGTTGACTCAGGGTGGTGAACAGCCAAGATAAAATACAGACAATACAAACGTTAAAAGTCCCTTAAAATTATTACATATTTTGGCCGAAACACAGATTAAAACACCCAATTTATAAAACAAATCACACGAATTAAAAATTTAAAAGAGGAGAGTTAAGCCAGGCCAGCCTGCTGAAATAAGTTTTGAGAGCACGACGAAATGTGCGCAGATCCGGGATCCTCCGTATCTCCACCCCAGACCACCCCAACGATGCCCTTGATGTGATGTCTCGCTGCCTGGAGGCCGTGCGGGTCTGGATGGGGAAGAACTTGCTCAGATTCAACCCCTCCAAGACCGAGTGGCTGTGGCTTCCGGCGCCCCGATATAGTCAGCAGGTGCCATCGCTAACTATTGGGGGTGAATCTCTGCCCCCCACAGAGAGGGCTCGCAATCTGGGTGTCCTTCTGGATGCACGGCTGTCTTTAGAAGAGCATATGACGGCCATGGCCAGGGGGGCCTTTTATCAGGTTCGCCTGATTCACCAGTTGCAGCCCTTTCTGGATCAGGATGCCCTGCGCACGGTCACTCATGCCCTTGTTACTTCCTGGTTGGACTATTGTAATGCTCTCTACATGGGGCTCCCCTTGAAGAGCACTCGGAGGCTCCAACTGGTCCAGAATGCGGCCGCGCGGGTGGTTATGGGCGCAACTCGTTGTGCCCATGTGACACCCCTCCTGCGCGAGCTGCACTGGCTCCCAGTGGTCTTCCGGGTGCGATTCAAGGTGTTAGTTACCACCTTTAAAGCACTCCATGGCACAGGACCCGGGTACCTCCGAGACCGTCTTCTGCCACCAATAGCCTCCCACCGACCAGTCCGTTCCCACAGAGAGGGTCTCCTCAGGGTGCCGTCAACCAAGTTATGTCGACTGGCGGCGCCCAGGGGGAGGGCCTTCTCTGTGGGAGCCCCAGCCCTGTGGAACGAACTGCCCCCGGAAATTCGTAAGATCTCCGACCTCCGGGCGTTTCGCTGCGCACTGAAGACCCTATTATTCCGCCAGGCCGGACTAGCAACACAATAGTTTTTAAATTGGGATATTTAAATTTATTGGGGTTTTAAATCTGAGCCACTTTATTTAATTATTTTAAATTTTATATTGTTGTTTTGTTTGTGTTTTTAAACAGGCTATACACCGCCCTGAGTCCTTTGGGAGAAGGGCGGTATAGAAATAAAATTATTATTATTATTATTATCTCTGGGGGAGCTCGTTCCAGATGGTAGGTGCCCCCACAGAGAAGGCTCTCCCCCTGGGGGCCGCCAGTCGACACTGTTTGGCCGACGGCACCCTGAGGAGCCCCTCTCTATGGAGCGTACTGGTCGGTGGGAGGCTATTGGTAGCAGAAGGCGGTCTCGTAAATACCCTGGTCTGATGCCATGGAGCGCTCTAAAGGTGGTAACCAAAACCTTGAAGCGCACCCGGAAGACCACCAGGAGCCAGTGCAGCTCGCGCAGGAGGGGGGTCACATGGGACCCCCCTCCTGCGATCATCAGAGGCTTTTTTTTTTTACTTTTAAAAGCATTTTTTCGGCCGAAGAGGTTGTAGAAAAAATGCTTTTAAAAGTAAAAAAAAAAAAAAGCCTCTGATGAGGTGGGCGGGGTAAGCGAGCGGCGATCGGGCCGGGGACCGTTTCGGGGACGTGGCCAGCCAATGTTATTACCGGTTCTCCGAACTACTACAAATTTTTACTACCGGTTCTTGCGAAACAGTGCGAACAGGGAGCAACCCACCACTGGTGTGGCCTTACTAAGGCTTTATAGAAGGGTATTAGTACCTCCCTCCCTTGATCTTGATTGTATCCCTCTGTTAATGCAGTTTAGGATTGCGTTGGCTTTTTTGGCTGCCGCCGCACACGGCTGGCTCCTATTTAATTCTTTGTCCACTAAGACTCCAAGATCCCTGTAGGCCAATCTCTTCCCCCCAATCCTTCCTTATCCAGGTCTTCCTGCCCTTATGATTAGCCCTTGACCCACCTGCCACTGTCACCCTGTCAGGACGATGAAGAAATCCGTCATTCCCCTGGAGACACATCATGGTCCTAGAGAGGATTCAAACGCAGCCGCGAAGGGGGCAGCTGGGGAGGAGCATGGAATGCCACCCTTGGAGACCCCTTTCCAGCCGGAAGCCCCTCCCTCACCCCGGATTCGGTTGGATCTGGATTATTGGCGAGGACTTAACAGGTAAGGAGCCTGGATAGCTCTGCAGACTAAGCACTGTAATTTAACACCAGCTGTCTGCAATTACTGTAAGTTCGAATCTCACCAGGCTCAAGGTTGACTCAGCCTTCCATCCTTTCTAAGGTAGGTAAATTGAAGACCCAGTTTGTGGGGGCAATAAGCTGACTTTGTATAAAATATACAAAAGTATGAAGTGCTTAACGCACCGTAAGCCGCCCTGAGTCTCCGGAGAAGGGCGGCATATAAATCAAATTTTTTTTTTTAAAAAAAGTAATTTATCACTGATAACAGTGGGAATTATTTTGCAGATTTTCAATTTAAATATACTTTATTGAATTTTATATACATACAGAAAAAAAAAATCTCATTTCTATTAACATCGGATATGCAGTGTTTATACATATATGCATAAAATATATCAGGTGTCACTTAAGCTATTTGTTGCTATTTATTTATCGCACCTTATACTCCTACTTTGATTCTATCATTCATCCATTCATACCACCTTTCCCACACTGTATAATACTCTGAGTTCTCAGAGAGAACTTGCAGATTTTCACGACCAGAAAGAATTTTGCCTTGATTTCTGTCAACGGCTTACGGGTTACTTTGTCCTATGCAGGAGTCTTAAAACAATGTACAAACATAATTATTCGTTTGTTTCCTGCCTTCGTTATTTTTACAAATCCCTCAAGACGGTGAACACATCCAATGCACCTTCCCCCTTCCCAACTCTCAGTTGGGTTGGCTGAGAGAGGGATTGGCCCAAAGTCACCCAACCAGCTTTCGTGCCTAAGGCAGGACTAGAACTCACCATCTCCTGGTGATCGGCTCAAAGGCATCGAGCCTTCCAACCTATTATTAACCTTATTAACCTATTATTAATCTTCCAACTTTATTAATCTATATTCTATGAGCCGGCTTTCATGGCTGAGGTGGGACTAGAACTCACCAGCTCCTGGTCATTGGCCACAAGTCACCCAGCCAGCTTTCGTGGTTAAGGCTAATGAACCCCCCCCCCTTTTTTTTTTTTAGTTTTTTAGCTTTTAATTTGTCAATGGGTTTTAATTCGAATTGTTTTAAATTTGGGCCAAAGTATGTAATTCTTTTAATAATTTTAAATTTTGTATTGGTATGTGTTTTAGTTTTGGCTGTGCACCGCCCTGAGTCCACTAGGAGAAGGGGGTATAAAAATTGAATAAAATAAAATAAAATAAAATAAAATAAAATAAAATAAAATAAAATAAAATAAAATAAAATAAAATAAAATAAAATAAAATAAAATAAAATAAAATAAATAAATAAATAAATAAATAATAAATAAATAATCACCATCACCGTGGTTAAGAAAATCACCATCTTCTGGTGATTGGCCCAAAGGCACCTAGCTGCATTTCATGGCTGAAGTGGGACAAGAACTCACTGTCTCCTAGTTGATTGGCCCAATGGCACCTAGCTGCATTTCATGGCTGAAGTGGGACTAAAACTCACTGTCTCCTAGTTGATTGGCCCAATGGCACCTAGCTGCATTTCATGGCTGAAGTGGGACTAGAACTCACTGTCTCCTAGTTGATTGGCCCAATGGCACCTAGCTGCATTTCATGGCTGAAGTGGGACTAGAACTCACTGTCTCCTAGTTGATTGGCCCAATGGCACCTAGCTGCATTTCATGGCTGAAGTGGGACAAGAACTCACTGTCTCCTAGTTGATTGGCCCAATGGCACCTAGCTGCATTTCATGGCTGAAGTGGGACTAGAACTCATGTCTCCTAGTGATTGGCCCAATGGCACCTAGCTGCATTTCATGGCTGAAGTGGGACAAGAACTCACTGTCTCCTAGTTGATTGGCCCAATGGCACCTAGCTGCATTTCATGGCTGAAGTGGGACTAGAACTCACTGTCTCCTAGCGATTGGCCCAATGGCACCTGGCCAACTTTCATAGCTAAGGCGGAACCAGAACTCTCCGTCTCTTGTTGATTGACTCAAAGGCATCCAGGCAACTTTCATGGATAAGGCAGGGACTAGAACTCACCCTCTCCTGGTAATTGAGCCAAAATCACCAGCTAGCTTTCGTGGACCGAAGGACTGAATCTTGCCTGGATCCTTTTCCTTTCTTTTCTCTTTTGCAGACCGCGTGATCCAAATTCCTTCGACAGGGACCGTATTTTTCAAGCCGTGGTTGCGGGAAATCCTGAACTGCTTAATGGCCTGGGCGATTATCTGTGGAAAAAGTCCAGCCATCTCACTGACTCTATTTTTAGAGGTAAATTGCTTACTGTTCCTTGCTGACTCTCATGTCTTTACATCAGCGTAAAAACAAGGCAAGCCTCATAGAGCTGCCCCTAGAAGGGAATATTTGCAGCTCAGAGTTGAACGGGGTGTGTGTGTCAATTAAAATAGAGCTGGAAGGGACCTTGGAGGTCATCTAGTCCAACCCCCTGCTATACCGTTTCAGACAAATGGCTGTCTAATCTCTTCTTTAAAACCTCCAGTGATGGAGCACCCACAACTTCTGGTGGCAAGCAGTTCCACTGGTTAATTGTCCTCCTCACTGTTAGGAAGTTTCTCTTTAATTCCAGGTTGCTTCTCTCCTTGGTTAGTTTCTATCCACTGTTTGTTGACTTGCCTTCTGGTTTTGCTTTGGAAAATAAGTTGACTCCTTAATTTTGGAACACTGCTATCATGTATCGCCCTAGTCCTTCTTTTCTCTAGACTAGCCAAACCCACTTCCTTGTGGAGTTTGTTTGTTTGTTTGTTTATTTATTTATTTATTTATTTATTTATTTGATTTTCATACCGCCCTTCTCCAACAGGACTCAGGGCGGTGAACAGCCGAGATAAAACATAACATATAAAATTTAAAAGCAGTTTAAAAGACATTAAATAATTTCGGCACTCAATTTAAAACAACCCAGTTAAAAATTAAAACCCCAATCAATTTAAAACCAATTTTAAAATTTGAATATATAAAATACTAAAAAATATTAAAAATTAAAAATCTTTTATAAAAGAGAGAGAAAATTAGGCCAGGCTCGCCTGGTGAAATGAAAAGGTCTTTAAGGCACGGCGGAAGGTGCGCAGATCCGGGATCCTCCGTATCTCCGGGGGGAGCTCGTTCCAGATAGTAGGTGCCCCCACAGAGAAGGCTCTCCCCCTGGGGGCCGCCGGTCGACATTGCCTGGCCGACGGCACCCGGAGGAGCCCCTCTCTGTGGGAGCGTACCGGCCGGTGGGAGGCTATTTGTGGTAGTAGGCGGTCCCGCAAGTACCCAGGTCCCGAGCCATGGAGCGCTTTAAAGGTGGTAACCAAAACCTTGAAGCGCACCCGGAAGGCCACCGGGAGCCAGTGCAGCTCGCGCAGGAGGGGTGTTACATGGGAACGCCATGTCGCTCCCATTACCACCCGCGCGGCCGCACTCTGCGCCAGTTGGAGCCTCCGGGTGCTCCTCAAGGGGAGCCCCATGTAGAGAGCGTTGCAATAGTCCAGGCGGGAGGTGACGAGGGCATGAGTGACTGTGCGTAACGAGTCCCGAGTTGAAGTCCACAAGACTTAAAAGAGCATTCTTATGCGCTTTAGCCTCCAAGCCTATGAATCATCTTAGTTGCAGTTTCTTTGCAGTTTCTCCAAAGCTTCAACATCTGTTTGTAATGTTCATTTGGAGCACCTGAGAAAGCATTCCATGGGTGCAAAATTTCAGAATGCCCTTGTCTGCTCCTGAGTCTTCGGAGAGGGGCGGCATGTAAATTTAATTAATTAAATTAAATTAAATTAAATTAAATTTGGGCTGCAGCTGCCCCCCCCCCCCACCCAGATTCTGCTGGACCTTGGGTGGGCCAGGATCTGGTAGCCCAAACCCCCTCTGAAGATGCTAGATGATCTGTCCCCGTACCCACACACACACAAACACAGCCAGTCAAGGGTTAAGGAAACACTTTGGAACGCACCCAGGTCTTATCTCCCACTTGGCAGCGATAGACACACCGTCTGCCAAGTGACTTTATTTTCAAAGTAAAACAGAAAGATAAATACTCAAGAGTCCAAATGTCCGACACTTTAAATCTTTCTCTCAGCAGTTCCGGACGAGGCTTTAGTGACTATCTAAGGTTTGCTTTGTTCGTCACAAGGATCCTTGACCACCACCCTCTATTATATAGTCTCTGGGGTGTGGTCCAGTGACTCAGTTCTAATCCCTAGCACGCCTCCTAAGCTGCTGCAAACGTTTATCACGCCTTCGGAGGCGTGCGTCCAGGAATGATGTTTCGTCATCACTCTGATCCAAACCAGCTGTCTCCTCTCCCTCGGCCGGCACTTGAGACAATGCCAGAGGGGAGGGGCCTGGAGAGGGAGGCCTGGCTGACTCCTCTTCCTCATGCTCGGAGTTTTCTTCCTCCGATGGGACAGGCTCAGAGGGCGGGGCCACAACACTAGAAGCAACGGGTGCCTCCATCTCTAGATGTTCTCCAAATTCTTCAACTAGTTTGCTGAGTCTCCCCAACGTGAGCCTTTACAGAGAGATGGGGCTGGACTATAGTTCCCATGCTCCTAAGCACTTGATTGTTGTTGTCTGGGTGGTGGGAGAAGCAACTCATGTCTGGAAAGTTCCCAAAGTGGGAAAAGTGAACCTTGGAAAGACTCTGGGACAGCATTTGGCCTCTTGAAGATAGGTGGACTTCCACTTCCAGAATTTCCCAGCCAGCTTTGCTTTTCATTCTGGAATTCTGGGAGTTGAAGTCCACCCATCTTCAGGTGGCCAACGTGAAGGAACATCGCTTTAGGAAGATGGAAGACGGGGCGGGCATCACCCAAGCTTCCTTCCCTGGGCTTCTTTCTTCCAGATGGGAAGACAGGCAAGACCTGTTTGATGAAGGCCTTGCTCTATTTGAAAGACGGGAAGAACCCCACCATCCCTGAGCTCTTGAAGATAGACAAGGAGACCCAGAA
Organism: Pantherophis guttatus; assembly: GCF_029531705.1. Next base: position 145,426 of record NW_026843948.1, on the reverse strand, counting down.
CCCCAAGTCTTTGGTCAACGCCGCTTGCACTGGCAGCTACTACAAAGGTCAGGCTCCTTCATGGGACGTTGAGGGTGGAGGACTCTGTTTTCTAGGGTGGGGTGGCTGGAAGGAGATTTTCAGTTGGGATAGATTGGAACTTCCTTCCTTCCTTCCTTCCTTCCTTCCTTCCTTCCTTCCTTCCTTCCTTCCTCCTCCTCCTGCCCATTCCTCCTCCTCCTCCTCTGCCTCCTCTTCCTCCTTCTCCTCCTCCTCTTCTTCTTCCTCCTCCACTACTACTACTACTACTATTACTACTATTTCTTCTTCATCCTCCTCCTCCTCTCCTCCTCCTCCTCTTCTTCCTCCTCCACCACCACTACTACTACTACTTCTTCTTCTTCCTCCTCCTCCCCACTCCTCCTCCTCCTCCTCCTCTGCCTCCTCTTCCTCCTCCTCCTCCTCCTCCTCCTTCTCTTCTTCTTCTTCTTCTTCTTCTTCTTCTTCTTCTTCTTCTTCTTCTTCTTCTTCTTCTTTCTTCTTCTTCTTCTTCTTCTTCTTCTTCCTCCTCCTCCTCTTCCTCCTCCTCTTCTTCCTCCTCCACTACTACTACCACTATTACTACTACTCAATGGTGGGATTCAAATAATTTAACAACCGGTTCTCTGCCCTAATGATTTCTTCCAACAACCAGTTCACCAAACTGCTCAGAAAGTTAACAACCGGTTCTCCCGAAGTGGTGCGAACTGGCTGAATCCCACCACTACTACTACATCTTCCTCCTCCTCCTCCTCTTCTTCCTCCACTACTACTACTACTATTACTTCTTCTTCTTCTTCTTCCTCCTCCTCCTCCTCTTCTTCTTCTTCCTCCTCTTCTTCCTCCTCGTCTTCCTCCACCTCCACTACTACTATTTCTTCTTCTTCTTCTTCTTCTTCTTCTTCTTCTTCTTCTTCTTCTTCTTCTTCTTCTTCTTCTTCTTCTTCTTCTTCTTCTTCTTCTTCTTCTTCTTCTTCTTCTTCTTCTTCTTCCTCCTCCTCCTCCTCCTCCTCCTCTTCTACCTCCACTACTACAACTACTATTACTTCTTCTTCTTCCTCCTCCTCTTCTTCCTCCTCGTCTTCCTCCTCCTCCACTACTACTACTATTACTACTTCTTCTTCTTCTTCTTCTTCTTCTTCTTCTTCTTCTTCTTCTTCTTCTTCTTCTTCTTCTTCTTCTTCTTCTTCCTCCTCCTCCTCCTCCTCCTCCTCCTCCTCCTCTTCCTCCTCCTCCTCCTCCTCGATCTTATGGAAATCCCATAATATTTTAGCCAACGAATTCGGGGAATGTTTATTCATTTCATCAATTTCCATGCCCTCCCCCAATGTTGACATAACAAACCCATGTGCCTTTCTGAACAGACAGCCAGGAGTGTGGTCATAAAAGTCAAAATGGCCACCGCCATCGTAGGGGATCTTAAGGGGACCGTTCTCTTCCCATTCTTGAAACCCCATCCCATCCTTGGAAACGCAGGGAAATTAGAGGGAATTTAGTGCTCCATTAGTGGTACGGTTAAAAAAAATAATGGAGCTTTTTCAGTTAGACAAGAAAACAAGTGGACCTTTGAGGGCCCTGTGGTGGCTGCCATCTTGGCCTTTTTGACCGAAACGTGTGTGGACATCTTTAATAAACCCTTCCATCTTTCTTCGGTGCCGTTTCTCCCCTCCTCTGCAGGCCAAACAGCTCTCCACATCGCCATCGAGAAGAGGAGCTTAGATTTTGTGAAGCTCCTGGTGGAGAACGAGGCTGATGTCCACATGAAGGCTTCTGGTTTTTTGTTCCAGCAGGACTACAAAGACCTTCACTTTTATTTCGGTATGGCATGACAAATGTTGTGGGTGCATTTTGCCTTTTTTAAAATTTTTACCGCTCCTGCAGGCATCCTTGTTTTCATCAGCAAAGGGGATTTGATATCCTCCCTCTCTGGGAGACACTGTGTCAGGTGTCGATGTCATCTCAAATAAATTGCACTCCCAAGCAATTAATCTTTGCTGAAATATTCCATTTATTGAGTACGACAGATCTGGCCCCGACTTCGTCGTAGCCGATACTAACCCTCTGACCCCCAAACCCTTCCCTTTCCGTTCCCCAATTCTCATCTTCTCATTGGCCATCTTCCAAGTCAAGTCTCCCCAGCTTCTGACCTCACCCCACAGGAATGTTCCCCCCTCCCATCCCATCTCCTAGGGGATATTATCTACAGAGAAAATAAGTAGGTGAAAAGTCAAGCCTCGTCTTTTTATGGCAGCATCAGAATGCTGACACACTGCAGATCAGAGGTGGGCCAACCATGGCCACTTGAAGACCTGTGGACTTCAACTCCCAGAATTCCCCAGGCCAGCCAGCCAATTCTGGGAGTTGAACTCCACAAGATTTAAAGACCTGTGGACTTCCACCAAGGCCGATCGAAGACCTGCTGGCTGGGGAATTCTGGGAGTTGAAGTCCACAAGACTTAGTTGGTTAGTTTATTTTATTTATTTGTCAAGCATGCATAAGATAACAGGTAAAAGTATAAACATAATTTGAATACATGAAAAGAGTCAGTAAAAAGGAATATTAGGACAGGGACGGTAGGCACGCTGGTGCACTTATGCACGCCCCTTACAGACCTCTTAGGAATGGGGTGAGGTCAACAGTAGACAGTTTAAGGTTAAAGTTTTGGGGGTTTGGGGAAGAAACTACAGGTAGTGCAGTCCAGGCATTGACCACTCTGTTACTGAAGTCGTATTTTCTGCAATCGAGTTTGGAACGGTTTAACTTGAGTTTGTATCTATTATTTGCTTAAATAATAATAATAATAATAATAATAATAATAATAATAATAATAATAATAATAATAATAATAATCCCGATTGTAATTGGAGCCCTTGGAGCAATACCCAAAGGGCTACCCCGCTATTTAGAAATTCTAAATTTGCCGGACTTGAACATTTTGACTCTACAAAAAACCACCTTACTCGGAACAGCTTACATCCTCCGACGATACCTTGGCAGTTCCTAGGTCCTTGGTTAGGACTCGAGCTGCTGAGCCATTAACCAGCCTCAAAGGCTGTGAATCTCACTAAAGACTAAATAATAATAATAATAATAATAATAATAATAATAATAATAATAATATTGACTTACTCGGAAGAGCTTACATCCTCCGACAATAGTTTAACAGTTCCTAGGTCCTTGGTTAGGACTCGAGCTGCTGAGCCATTAACCAGCCTCAAAGGCTGTGAATCTCACTAAAGACTAAATAATAATAATAATAATAATAATAATAATAATAATAATAATAATAATATTGACTTACTCGGAAGAGCTTACATCCTCCGACAATACTTTAACAGTTCCTAGGTCCTTGGTTAGGACTCGAGCTGCTGAGCCATTAACCAGCCTCAAAGGCTGTGAATCTCACTAAAGACTAAATAATAATAATAATAATAATAATAATAATAATAATAATAATAATAATAATAATAATAATAATAATAATAATAATAATAATAATATTTGCTTAAATAATAAGACCTGCTGTCTGGGGAATTCTGGGAGTTATAGACCTGTAGACTTCAACCTTGGTCACTCAATAGACCTGCTGGCTGGGGAATTCTGAGAGTTGAAGTCCACAGGTCTTACAAGTGGCCAAGGTTGGACACCTCTGATCTAGATGCTCAATGCAACCTTGGCCCATCGTCCTCTCTCTTCCAGGTGAACTTCCTCTGTCCTTGGCTGCTTGTACCAACCAGCCAGAGATGGTCATGTACCTCCTGGATAACCCTCACCAGAAGGCCAGGCTGACCGAACAGGATTCCATGGGCAACACTGTCCTCCATGCGCTGGTGATGGTGGCCAAGGATACGAAGAAGAACACCAGACTCGTGGTCAACATGTACAACATGATCTTGATGAAAGGGGTCGAGATTGACCGTTCCTGCAAATTGGAAGCGATTAAAAACAAGAAACAGCTGACTCCTTTAACGCTGGCCGTCAAGACTGGGAAAGTCAAGGTTAGTTACCCTCCTCGCCATGATACGTAGTCCTCGACTTACAACCATTCGTTTAATGATGCTTCGATGTTACAACGGCATTAGAAAAAGTGATTCACGGCCAGCCCTTGTCGCATCCCCATGGTGATGAGATCAAAATTCGGACGCTTTATGACAGTTAATAGAATAGAATAGAATAGAATAGAATAGAATAGAATAGAATAGAATAGAATAGAATAGAATGGGGAATGGGAAATAGAGTAGAGTAGAGTAGAGTAGAGTAGAGTAGAGTAGAGTAGAGTAGAGTAGAATAGAATAGAATAGAATAGAATAGAATAGAATAGAATAGAATGGGGAATGGGGAATAGAGTAGAGTAGAGTAGAGTAGAGTAGAATAGAATAGAATAGAATAGAATAGAATAGAATAGAATAGAATAGAATAGAATAGAATAGAATAGAATAGAATAGAATAGAATAGAATAGGGAATGGGGAATAGAGTAGAGTAGAGTAGAGTAGAGTAGAGTAGAGTAGAGTAGAGTAGAGTAGAGTAGAATAGAATAGAATAGAATAGAATAGAATAGAATAGAATAGAATAGAATAACAGAGGTGGAAGGGACCTTGGAGGTCTTCTAGTCCAACCTCCTGCTTCGGCAGGAAACCCTACACCACATCAGACATCTTCTTAAAAACTTCCAGTGTTGGAGCATTCACAACTTCTGGAGGCAAGTGTGCTGTACCACACTTGCCTCCAGAGGCAAGTACCACTGTACTACAAGGCAAAGAGCCTTGGTAGTACAGTGGTCTAAAGCACCCTGTTATTAAGAGCAGCTGCCTGCAATTACTGCAGGTTCGAATCTCTCCAAGGCTCAAGGTTGACTCAGCCTTCCATCCTTCCCAGGTAGGTAAATTGAGGACCCAGTTTGTGGGGGCAATAAGCTGACTTGTATACAAATATACAAAAGGATGAAGGCTATTGCTTAGCACATTGTAAGCCGCCCTGAGTCTCCGGAGAAGGGCGGCATATAAATCAAATTTTAAAAAAAAAAAGTGGTTCCACTGATTAATTGTTCTCACTGTCAGGAAGTTTCTCCTTAATTCCAGGTTGCTTCTCTCCTTGATTAGTTTCCACCCGTTGCTTCTTCTCCTGCCTTCAGGTGCTTTGGAGAATAGCTTGACTCCCTCTTCTTTGGGGCAGCCCCTGAGATACTGGAATATACTGCTATCATGTCTCCCCTGGTCCTTCTTTTCATTAAACTGGACATACCCAGTTCCTGCAACCGTTCTTCATATGTTGGAGTGTCCTGGGTTCCCAGCCATCTTCCAGCAAACCAAGTCAATGGGGGAAAATCAGATTCGCGTAAGGACCTCATGATTCACTTAATAACTGCTTAGAATGAGAACCATACACCTTCACATAATTTATATGCTGATCCTATAAAGTGGCCATTGTTCCACTGATTACTCGACCGCAGCATTTTTAAGATAGGTGGACTTCAACTCCCAGAATTCCCCAGCCAGTCTTGCGTGAAGTATAGATCAGTGATGGGTTTCAAAATTTTTTACTACCGGTTCTGTGGGTGTGGCTTGGTGGGTGTAGCAGGGGAAGGATACTGTAAAATCCCCATTCCCACCCCACTCCGGGGGAGAAGGATACTGTAAAATCCCCATTTCCTCCCGATCAGCTGGGACTCGGGAGGCAGAGAATAGATGAGGGCGGGGCCAGTTAGAATTTTTACTACCGGTTCTCCGAACTACTCAAAATTTCCGCTACCGGTTCTCCAGAACTGGTCAGAACCTGCTGAAACCCGCCTCTGGTACAGGTAGTCCTCGACTTACGACACCTCAAATTGATGTGGCTAAGTGAGACATTTGTTAAGTGAGTTTTGCCCCCATTTTGCGACCTTTCTCGCCACAGTTGTTAAGTGAATCACTGCAGTGAAATATGAGTCATTTGCCAAGTGTCTGAATTTTGTTCTCCTGGCTGTGGGGATGGTGCCATGGTCATAAGTGTGAAAAACGGTCCTAAGTCACATTTTTCAGTGTAACTCTGAATAGTCACTAAATGAACAGCTGTAACTCAAGGACTACCTGTATTTTCATGTCTATATTGTGGTCTGTGTAACGTCAACTTGACTTCATTGTGGATCTTCTTGGAGACAGACTAGAAAAAAGGAGAAATAAACATAAGTGCAAGAGGATTAGTATTATTATAGAGCCTTGGTGGCGCAGCAGACTAAAGCACTGTTAAGTAACACCAGCTGCCTGCAATTACTGCAAGTTCAAATCTCACCAGGCTCAAGGTTGACTCAGCCTTCCGTCCTTCCGAGGTAGGTAAAATGAGGACCCGGATTGTGGGGGCAATAAACTGACTTTGTATAAAAAAGAACACCGCTTGGGGGGCCCGAAAGCCCTACTAAGCAGGTATATACAAAAAGTATGAAGACTATTGCTTAACGCATTGTAAGCCGCCCTGAGTCTCCGGAGAAGGGCGGCATATAAATCGAACCAATAAATAAATAAATAAATATATTGTTATGAATCATGTTTAATTGCATTTAAGTAATTTATCAATGCGTATAATTGTAATTACTTTGTAATATTATTAATGTTAATTAATTATTGTATTTATAATTATATATATTTATAATTAATTTACATTAATTATTATAATTATAATGTTAATTATTATTGATAATAATGTTAACATTAAATATTATTAATAATATTATAATTAATAGTATTATTATTATTGGTATTTGACTGCAAGATGATCCAACCGGTCAGTCCTAGAGGAGATCAACCCTGACTGCTCTTTAGAAGGCCAGATCCTGAAGAGGCAACTCAAATATTTTGGCCAACTAATGAGAAGGAAGGACTCACCGGAGAAGAGCCAAATGCTGGGAACGATGGAGGGCAAAAGAAGAAGGGGACGGCAGAGAAGGAGGTGGCTGGATGGAGTCACTGAAGCAGTTGGCGTGATCTTAAATGGATTCCAGAGGATGGTAGAGGACACGAAGGCCTGTCCATGGGGTCGCGATGGGTCAGATACGACTTCGCAACTAACAACAACAAAATTGCTATTAGTTATAATTAATAGTAATATTATTAAGGATTAATTAAAAGGTCAGGTCCAAAGAGAATCATGTTTGTGCTGAAGTTTTCTGGACTGCGTAGCTTAGTTATCAGGCGTGACTTCAAGAAGGTCAAAAATGTCCAGATGATGGATGGACAATGAGACCCCCTTGGTTTTTCTGACCCACCCCTAGAGACACCCCTGTTGCCAACTCAGCCGTTTTGGTCTTTCCAGATGCTCAAGTACATGCTCACACGAAAGATGAAGGATCCCAATCTTTCGCGCAAGTTCATCGAGTGGACATATGGCCCCCTCCAGACCTCCGTCTACGACATGACCTCCATTGACAGCCGTGAGGAAAACTCGGCGCTGGAGGTCCTGGCCTACAACAGTGACATTCCAGTGAGTAGATCCAGTCAAGGATGGTCCTTCTCAGGATCTTCTCTGCCCTGCGATTCCTTCATTCAGCACCATCTCCTCCTTCTCCTCCTTGTTCCCCCTCCTCTTCTTCTTCCTCTTCCTCTTCCTCTTTCTCCTCCTCCTCCTCCTCTTCCTCCTTCATTCTTTTTCTCCTCCTCTTCCTTCTGCTCCTCCTTTTCTCCTCTTCCTCCTCTTCCTTCTGCTCCTCCTTTTTCTCCTCCTCCTTCTGCTTCTCCTTTTTCTCCTCCTTCTCCTCTTCCTCCTCCTTTTTCTCCTCCTTCTCCTCCTTTTTCTCCTACTTCTCCTTCTCCTCCTCCTCTTCCTCCTCCTCCTTTTTCTCCTCCTCCTCCTCCTACTTTTTCTCTTCCTTCTCCTTTTTCTCCTTTTCCTCCTCCTCCTCCTCCTCTTCCTCCTCCTTCTCCTCCTCCTCTTCTCCTCCTCCTCCTCCTTTTCCTCCTCCTCCTCCTCTTCCTCCTCCTTTTTCTCCTCTACCTCCTCCTCTTCCTCCTCCTTTTTCTCCCCCTCCCCCTCCTCTTCCTCCTCCTTTTCCTCCTCCTCCTCCTCTTCCTCCTCCTTTTTCTCCTCTACCTCCTCCTCTTCCTCCTCCTTTTTCTCCCCCTCCCCCTCCTCTTCCTCCTCCTTTTCCTCCTCCTCCTCCTTTTTCTCCTCCTCCTCTTCCTCCTCCTCCTCCTTTTTCTCCTCCTCCTCCTTTTCCTCCTCCTCCTCTTCCTCCTACTTTTTCTCCTCTACCTCCTCCTCTTTCTCCTCCTCCTCCTCCTTTTTCTCCTCCTCCTCCTTTTCCTCCTCCTCCTTTTCCTCCTACTTCTCCTTCGCCTCTTCATCCTCCTTTTCCTCCTCCTCCTCCTTTTTCTCCTCCTTCTCCTCTTCCTCCTCCTTTTTTCTCCTCTACCTCCTCCTCCTCCTCCTTTTTCTCCTCCTCCTCCTCCTCCTCCTCCTCCTCCTCCTTTTTCTCCTCCTCCTCCTCCTACTTTTTCTCTTCCTTCTCCTTGATTGCTGTGGGTGTGGAGTTCCCCTTTTATTCGCCTTTTTCTTCTATGGGACCTGTTTGCTCTGTGATTTACCTCATGATGCTCCTGTTTGCCTGAGTATCTACTTTGGTATATATATGTAGATGTAAAATGTATTTATTTATATAAAACTACAAGTTCTGGTCAGCATCTCTGACTTCATTTGGACACCGGCTGCTGCCCAACTCCCTGAAAGCGATCTCTCCCGTCCACAGAACCGGACCAAAATCGTGGGCCTGGAGCCTCTGAACAAACTACTTCAGCACAAGTGGGAATCCTTCATTAAAAAAAGGTTTTACTTCAGTTTATTCCTCCATCTGACTTTCATGGTGATCTTCACAGCCACTGCTTACCACTGGCCACCAAAGGATGAGGTAACTCTTCTTTTTTTAAAAAATGGATGGTTTTGGTATAAAGAACAGAACAGAGTTGGAAGGGACCTTAGAGGTCTTCTAGTCCAACCCTCTACTCATGGACAAATGTCGTCCAATTTTTATTTATTTATTTTATTTATTTGTCAAGCATATGTAAGATTACAGATAAAAATATAAATATGATTGTGAAGACATGAAATGTATAAGAATAAAAGGGGACGGTAGCAGAGGTGGGTTTCAGCAGGTTCTGGAGAACCGGTGACGGAAATTTTGAGTAGTTCGGAGAACCGGTAGTAAAAATTCTGACTGGCCCCGCCCACATCTATTCTCTGCCTCCCGAGTCCCAGCTGATCGGGAGGAAATGGGGATTTTGCAGTAATCTTCCCCTGCCACGTCCACCAAGCCACACCCACCAAGTCATGCCACACCTACCAAGCCACGCCCACAGAACTGGTGGTAAAAAAATATAAAACCCGCTGGTGCGCTAATGCACGTCCCTTACAGACCTCTTAGGAATGGGGTGAGGTCAACAGTAACCGTCTAAGATTAAAGTTTTGGGGGTTTGGGGATGAGACCACAGAGTCTGGTAATGCATTCCAGGCATTGACCACTCTGTTGCTGAAGTCGTATTTTTCTGCAATCGAGTTTGGAGCGGTTTACCTTGAGTTTGTATCTATTATTTGCTCCTGTATTGTTGTGGTTGAAGCTGAAGTAGTTCATTGACAGGTAGGACGTTGTAGCAGATAATTTACATTGTGGCCGATTTCTTTTTCTTCTTTTCTTGAATTTTTTTTCTTTTTCTTTACTTTATTTTTTTTTCTTTTTCTTTACTTGAATTTTCCCCCCCCTCAATCTTTTCTTGAAAACCTCCAGTGTTGAAGCACCCACAACTTCTGGTGGCCAGCTGTTCCACTGGTTAATTGTTCTGACTGTCAGGAAATTTCTCCTTAATTCCAGGTTGCTTCTGTCCTTGTTAGTTTCCACCCATTGCTTCTTGTCCTGCCTTCAGGTGCTTTGGAGAATAGCTTGACTCCCTCTTCTTTGGGGCAGCCCCTGAGATATTTTAACACTGCTATCATGTCTCGCCTAGAAATAAGAATAGAACAGAATAGAAATATCTAGAATAGAATAGAATTATGAATAAGAATAGAAAAGAATAGAATAGAATAAATAGAATAGAATAGAATAGAATAGAATAGAATAGAATAGAAATATTAATAAGAATAGAATAGAATGTATTAACCGCAGCTAGAATTGAATTTGCACAACATTGGAAAAGTGGAGAGATTCCCATTGATGAGAACGTGATAAGGAAAATATTAGAATGTGCAGAAATGAACAGACTAACTTTAGCAATTAAGGAGAAAAAAACAAACTGAATACTATGTGATATGGGAGGTATTTTATCAATGGCTGAAGAATAAAAAAGGAGTTTGGAAATGAAGAAGTTTAAAGAGAAAATAAAAATAGATTAAGATAAAGATGTAAATAAAAAGGAAATTTCTAGTGTATATAGAATGAGAATGTGGATGTTTAATGTTAAAATGTATTATTATTATTATAAGATATTAAGAAGAAAATGGAGAACATTATGTTTAAATGTATAATATGCTATAGTATTAAGCTTAGCGATAGAATAGAATAGAATAGAATAGAATAGAATAGAATAGAATAGAATAGAATAGAATAGAATAGAATAGAATAGAATAGAATAGAATAGAATAGGAATTCTTTATTGACCAAGTGTGATTGGATGCACAAGGAATTTGTCTCCGGTGCATAAGCTCTCACTGTACTTATATCTTAGATTTAGAAGATACTTCAGATGAAATGTAGAAGTTCTACCAGGGGTATCCAATCTTGGCACGTTTAAGACTTGTGGACTATAACTTCCCCAGCAGGCTGGCTGGGGAATCCTGGGAGTGGAAATCCTCCCCTCTTAAAGCATTCTGGCTGGGGAATTCTGGGAGTTGAAGTCCTCCCCTCTTAAAGCATGAGTGGTTGGGGGATTCTGGGAGTGGAAGTCCACCCCTCTTAAAGCATTCTGGCTGGGGAATTCTGGGAGTGGAAATCCTCCCCTCTTAAAGCATTCTGGCTGGGGAGTTCTGGGAGTTGAAGTCCTCCCCTCTTAAAGCATGAGTGGTTGGGGGATTCTGGGAGTGGAAGTCCACCCCTCTTAAAGCATTCTGGCTGGGGAATTCTGGGAGTGGAAATCCTCCCCTCTTAAAGCATTCTGGCTGGGGAGTTCTGGGAGTGGAAGTCCACCCCTCTTAAAGCATGGCTGGCTGGGGAATTCTGGGAGTGGAAATCCTCCCCTCTTAAAGCATTCTGGCTGGGGAGTTCTGGGAGTGGAAGTCCACCCCTCTTAAAGCATGGCTGGCTGGGGAATCCTGGGAGTGGAAATCCTCCCCTCTTAAAGCATTCTGGCTGGGGAATTCTGGGAGTTGAAGTCCTCCCCTCTTAAAGCATGAGTGGTTGGGGGATTCTGGGAGTGGAAGTCCACCCCTCTTAAAGCATTCTGGCTGGGGAATTCTGGGAGTGGAAATCCTCCCCTCTTAAAGCATGGCTGGCTGGGGAATCCTGGGAGTGGAAATCCTCCCCTCTTAAAGCATTCTGGCTGGGGAATTCTGGGAGTTGAAGTCCTCCCCTCTTAAAGCATGGCTGGCTGGGGAATTCTGGGAGTGGAAATCCTCCCCTCTTAAAGCATTCTGGCTGGGGAGTTCTGGGAGTGGAAGTCCACCCCTCTTAAAGCATGGCTGGCTGGGGAATCCTGGGAGTGGAAATCCTCCCCTCTTAAAGCATTCTGGCTGGGGAATTCTGGGAGTTGAAGTCCTCCCCTCTTAAAGCATGAGTGGTTGGGGGATTCTGGGAGTGGAAGTCCACCCCTCTTAAAGCATTCTGGCTGGGGAATTCTGGGAGTGGAAATCCTCCCCTCTTAAAGCATTCTGGCTGGGGAATTCTGGGAGTTGAAGTCCTCCCCTCTTAAAGCATGAGTGGTTGGGGGATTCTGGGAGTGGAAGTCCACCCCTCTTAAAGCATTCTGGCTGGGGAATTCTGGGAGTGGAAATCCTCCCCTCTTAAAGCATTCTGGCTGGGGAGTTCTGGGAGTGGAAGTCCACCCCTCTTAAAGCATGGCTGGCTGGGGAATTCTGGGAGTGGAAATCCTCCCCTCTTAAAGCATTCTGGCTGGGGAGTTCTGGGAGTGGAAATCCTCCCCTCTTAAAGCATGGCTGGCTGGGGAATTCTGGGAGTGGAAATCCTCCCCTCTTAAAGCATTCTGGCTGGGGAATTCTGGGAGTTGAAGTCCTCCCCTCTTAAAGCATGAGTGGTTGGGGGATTCTGGGAGTGGAAGTCCACCCCTCTTAAAGCATTCTGGCTGGGGAATTCTGGGAGTGGAAATCCTCCCCTCTTAAAGCATTCTGGCTGGGGAGTTCTGGGAGTGGAAGTCCACCCCTCTTAAAGCATGCTGGCTGGGGGATTCTGGGAGTGGAAATCCTCCCCTCTTAAAGCATGGCTGGCTGGGGAATTCTGGGAGTTGAAGTCCACCCATCTTAAGCATTCTGGCTGGGGAGTTCTGGGAGTGGAAGTCCACTCATCTTTAAAGCAGGCTGGCTGGGGAATTCTGGGAGTTGAAGTCCTCCCCTCTTAAAGCATGAGTGGTTGGGGGATTCTGGGAGTGGAAGTCCACCCCTCTTAAAGCATTCTGGCTGGGGAATTCTGGGAGTGGAAATCCTCCCCTCTTAAAGCATTCTGGCTGGGGAGTTCTGGGAGTGGAAGTCCACTCATCTTTAAAGCAGGCTGGCTGTGGAATTCTGGGAGTTGAAGTCCACCCATCTTAAAGCCATCTGGCTGGGGGATTCTGGGAGTGGAAATCCTCCCCTCTTAAAGCATGCTGGCTGGGGAATTCTGGGAGTTGAAGTCCACCCATCTTAAAGCCTGCTGGCTGGGGAATTCTGGGAGTGGAAGTCCACCCCTCTTAAAGCCTGCTGGCTGGGGGATTCTGGGAGTGGAAGTCCACCCCTCTTAAAGCAGGATGGCTGGGGGATTCTTGGAGTTGGAGTCCACCCCTCTTAAAGCTGCCAAGGTTGAGGAACACCGCTCTGAAGGATCTGCCATCTTCTCAGTGCCAAAGTCCCTGTCCTTAGCCTGCTCTCTTCCTCTCTTTACAGCCTCTTGTTCCAACAACAGTGACATTCTGGAACTTATTAAGACTTCTTGGAGCTGTGATCGTTTTAATTGGTGGCATTTATCTCTTCATTGCTCAGGTAGGATGCCCCCCCCTTTTTTTTATGGCTCCTCTGACCACACATGCATTTTTAGTACAGGCAGTCCTCAACTTATAACAGCTCACTTAACGACTGTTCAAAGTTGCAATGGCACGGAAGAAAGTTACTTATTTTCACAGACCCCTGCAGCATCCGTGGTCCATTGGTCCAAATTCAGACGCTTGGCAAGTGACTTATATTTACGACGGTTGTAGAGTCCCGGGGTCATGTAATCGATGAGCAAAGTCAATGTGGGGAAGCCAGATTCACTTAACAACTGGGTTACTAATTTACCCACTGCAGCGGTTCAGTTAACAACCGAGGCAAGAAATGCTGTAAAATGGGGCAAAACCCACTTAAGAAATGTCTCACTTAACAACAGAAATTTGGGGCTCAATGGTGGTCATAAGTCAAGGACTACCTGTCTAGGTAGTCCTTATCTTACAACCATCCGTTTAACTGCCATTCCAAGTGACCTATGATAGGTCCTCGCACTTACGATCCATTGCGACAATCCTGATAAAAATGCAGACGTTTAGCTTGCAGTGTGTACTTACAACGATTGCAGCATCCCAGGGGGTGCGTCCATGTGTGTGACCTGATCGCCATTTGCGACATCCCCAGCCAGCTTCTGACCAGCAAAGTCCCAGGGGGGAAGCTTGATTCGCTTAACAAGGGCATGTTTCACTTAACAACGGCAAGGGAGTTTCTTCACCATGCCAAACTTGGTCATAAAACTGGGCTCAGTGACTCAGTTAACAACTGCCTTGCTTAGCGACAGAAACTGTAGTCCCAAATTATGGCCACAGACATAAGAATCCCGGAAGCAAAGAAGCAAGGCAAGGAATCCAGGAATCCAGAAAGAACGCAAGGAATCCAGGAAAGTTCAAACGTCGGCACTCAACACTCCAGGAATTTAGTGTTCGTTCCTGACAAATGCCCTTCCCCGCAGTGTATCCTTAAGTCTCAGTCCCCAGGTGTGCCTTGTGAAGAGGGGCGGGGCGCTCTCTTCCCGAGTAGTCGGGTTAGTCTGCGCTGTTCTCGCCTTCTCTCCACTCTCCATGCTTGAGGATCAGGAGGGGGCAGTCCTTGCTCATCACCTGAGCTCCCTTTCTCATGTTCACTGCTTAGACTCTCTTGGTCATCCTGCCCCCGTTTCTCCCTGCCTACAAGCCATCCTAATCCTGAAAGGCCCTGGCCAGACTGGGCCTGCTCCTCCCCATTTTCCTCCCAAGCCAACGAAGCCGAGCCCTCCTCGATCTCCGTGTGCTCCAGTTCCTCCTCGTCTTCCTCTGCATATTCAAGCTCCGAGGGAAGCATGACAGCAATGTCCTGATTTCTGTTCTTATTTATTCCCTTTTAGATTGTTCAGTTCTGGAGAAGACGGCGCTCTCTGAAAAGCCTTGCAATGGACAGCTGCTTCGACATATTCCTGTACGTTGCTGTTTTTATGGAGGGCATCAATCAAAAAAATCAGAATAGAGCTGGAAGGGACCTTGGAGGTCTTCTAGTCCAAACCCCTCTCAAGCAGGAGACCCTAGCCTAGACCATTACAGATAGGTGGCTGTCCAGTCTTTTCTTGAAAACCTCCAGTGATGGAGCACCCTACAACTTCTGGTGGCAAGCTGTTCCACTGGTTACTTGTCCTTCCTCATTGGATGTTGGCCTTTTGTTGGAAGTATCGATGAAAACACCACTTGTTGGCTTTTGTGGCTTAGGTAGGACTAGAACACACCACCTCCTGGTGTTTGGCCCAAAATCACCTCCCGGTTTCATGTCTAAGGTAGGACTAGAACTCTCCGTCTTCTGGTGATTCAAAGTCGTCCAGTCGACTTTGGTGCCTGATGTAGGACTAGAAGTCACTGGCTCCTTGTGGTCGATTCAAAGTCACCAGTTGGCTTTCTTGGCTGAGGTAGGACTAGAACTTACAATCTCCCTGTCAGGTTTTCAGGCCGTCTTCAAATAAATTGTGTCTCAAACAATGTCCTTTTTGAAACAAACTTCCATTTTATTTAGCACGGCAACTTTTACACTGACTCCATGCAGCCAGCACTGCCGTGCTGCCCCAAAATCCCTCCTCTTCCTTCCCCCACTCCTCTGCATTCATTGGCCATCTTCCCAATCATTCACCCCTAATCTACTGCTCCAATTCAAAGAATTTCCCCCCTCCCATCCATCTCCTAGGGGACATTATCTCCAGCTAAAATAAGTAGGTGAAAGGCAACCGTCCCGTTGCAGACACTTGCGTTCTCCTTCTCATGTCAGCACTAGGATAAATGCATCTTGACCTGCTGACACTCCTTTTGATTGGCCCAAAATCACCCACCCAATTTCATGTCTATGGCAGGACTAGAACTCCCAGTCTCCTGGTGATTAGCCCAAAGTTACCCAGCCGGCTTTCATGCCTCTGGTAAACGAGCCAGAAAAGGCAACCAGAAGAGATAATTCTATTTTGTGGTAACAGAATCTTGCAGGTCTGAAAGTACAAATCTCCCGCTGCCTCTTTGATAGCCTGAGGAAACCAAGAAGGATCCTTTCTGGATTTCTTTTTCTTCCCGTTATGCAGCTGTGGGCTCTGCCTTCTCTTCTCTAAACATGCCCTGAAAACAGCATCTCTTCCTCTGTCGTGGTCTTTCCCACCTTACGTTCCCCCTCCCCCAAACAGTGGTGGGATTCAAATAATTTAACAACTGGTTCTCTGCCCTAATGACCCAGCTGGGTGGGCGTGGCCATGGTGGGCATGGCCATGGTGGGCGTGGCCAGGGGTGTGTGACAGGCAGCACTTGGCCTCCTGCAGTCTCCTGGGAGCAAAAACGGGCCACAGGGTGGGGGAGCCCCTCCCCCGCCGTCTGTTTTGGGCCTAGTAGGCCTCCTTGCACTTACCTGGGAACCAAAATGGGACGTGTGGGGACTCCTGGAAAGGACAGGGCGGGGAAGGGAAGGGAGTGGCCACCCATTTTGGGCCTAGTAGGCCTCCCTGCAGCCTCCTGGGAGCAAAAACGGGCCGCCGAGTGGGGCACAGCTGCACACCCCCTCCCCCCGCGTCCTGTTTTGGGCCTAGTAGGCCTCCCTGCCGCCTCCTGGGAGCAAAAACGGGCCACCAAGTGGGGCACAGCTGCACACCCCCTCCCCCGGGTCCTGTTTTGGGCCTAGTAGGCCTCCCTGCACTTACCTGGGAACCAAAATGGGACCCGTGGGGACTCCTGGAAGGGGCAGGGCAGGGAGAGGAGGGGCCAGCCAGCAATTTGCCCGAACCGGTCTGAACCGGTTCGGGCAAATTGCTGCCCGAACCAGTGCATTTCGAATTGCTTCCCCGAACCAGTGCCACCGCTGCCCCGAAATCAACGCTGCTTCTCTGTTTCCCTCTCTGGCCTTTGCCAGGTTTCTGCAGGCAATCAACATCCTGGCCTCCTCCATGATGTTTTTTGCAAACAAGGCAAACTACGTGGTGCCCATGGTATTCGCCTTGCTTTTGGGCTGGGTGAATCTGCTCTACTACACCCGGGGTTTCCAGCAGATAGGAATCTCCATCGTGATGATCCAGGAGGTAAGGTTACAAAACCGGACCGTTTCTGTTTCCAAAATTTCAAATAGTCTTCGACATACTACCGGTTCGTTTAGTGACCGTTTAAAGTCACAACGGCCCTGGGGAAAAAGGGGGACTTTCAGCGGTTTTTCACACTTGCAGCATTCCCCCGTGGTCATGTGATCAAAATGCGGACTCTTGGCAACTGACTCGTATTTACGACCGCTGCCGTGTCCTGGGGATGTGTGTCACGTGATTCCCCTTTTGTGACGTTCTGCCAAACCAATTCAACGGGGAAGCCAGATTAATTCAATAGCCATGTCACTAATTTAACCATGGCAGCGATTCACTTAACGACGGTGGCAAGGGAGGTCGTAAAATGGGGCAAAACTGACTGAACGACTGCCTTGCTTAGCAAAGGAAATTTTGGACTCAGTTGTGGTCATAAGTCAAGGACTACCTACATTGGAATACCTCTGATATCACAGGGCAGCCCCGAATCTAAATTCAACTGATCACGTACAGGTTGTCCTCATTCTAGCATAATAGAGCTGGAAGGGGCATTGGAGGTCTTCTAGTCCAACTGCTCAAGCAGAAGAACCTATATCATTTCAGACAAGTGGCTGTCCAGTCTCTTCTTAAAAACCTCCAGTGGTTGTGAAACTCTCACAACTTCTGGTGGCAAGCTGTTCCACTGGTTAATTGTCCTCACTGTTAGGAAGTTTCTCCTCAATTCCATGTTGTTTCTCTCCTTGATTAGTTTCCATTCATTGCTTCTTCTCCTGCCTTCAGGTGCTTTGGAAAATAAGTTGACCCCCCTCTCTTCTTTGGGGCAGCCCCTCAAATACTCTAAGACAGCTATAATGTGTCCCTTCCCCCCCTCCTTCTTTTCTCTAGACTGGCCAAACCCAAATCCTGCAACTGTTTTTCATATGTTTTAGGCCTTTAATCAGGGGTGATATCCTACTGGTTCGCTCGGGTTCGGGCAAATTGGTAGCGGCAGCAGCGGGTGGTTCGGCGAACTGTTAGCAGCGGCAGTGCAAGGCTCCGCCCACCCGCCCGGATGTTGTTAGTTCCTGGTTTTAACCAGGAAGTACCGTATTTTTCGGAGTATAAGACGCACCTACCATTTTTGGTGAGGAAAACAAGAAAAAGAAATCTCCCTCTGCCTCTGAGCAATTTTGCCTCCTTGCAGCAAACAGCCAACAGCCTGCTTTACTTTCAGTTTCGTTTTCAGCATAGCTTGATTAGCACAAGGGGAAAAAAAAAATCTGCTCCAGCAATTTATCTCCTTGCAGCAAGCAGCAGAGCCCTGAGCAAAACGGCTGAGAGCAAATCAGCTGAGAGTTGGGAGGCCGATCCAATCAACTTGTGCTAATTAGGCTGTGCTGAAGTTGAAAGTTTTTCTTGCTGTTTGCTTGCAAGGATGTAACTGCTGTGAGGCACAGGCCGAAGGGTGGGGGCCAGTGGGTGGGCGGGGCTACATTTGGTGTATAAGTAGCACCTAAATTTTCACCCCCTTTTAGGGGGGGAAAAAGGTGCGTCTTATACCCTGAAAAATACGGTAACCTGTTTTTGACCCTCTGTGCATGCGCAGAGGGTCTACAATCAGACCTGATGATGGTGCGCACGCACTTCCAAACCGGTAGAGAAGTTAAGTAGACTTCACCCCTGCATTTAATCATCCTAGTTGCTCTTCTTCGCACACTTTTCCCAAAGTCTCAACATTCTTTTTGTAATGTGGGGGCCAAAACGGGATGCAGAATATTCCAGGTGTGGCCTTACTAAGGCCTGTTTAGATAAACCAAGAATCCCATTAGCTTTTTTGGCAGCTGCAGCACACAGCTGGCTCGTGTTTAAGGGATCGTCCACTAGGACTCCAAGGTCCCACTCGCAGTGACGGTTTTTGAGCCAGGTTTTCGCCTATTCTCTACCTTTGGTTCTTCCTGCCCAGGTGAAATTTCCACGTGAAATTTCGTGTTTTCGGAGAGGGCCCACTGTTAGGTGCCGAGTTCGAAAGTCAGCAATTTACACATTGCTTCTCATTCTCATTCCAGGCCGTCTTGAGGGATCTTTTCCATTTCCTGATCGCTTATTTTGTCCTCCTCTTTGGCTTTGCAACAGGTGAGTGTCATGGCGAGGGGAGCAGTGGTGGGTTCCTCCCGGTTCGGTCCGGTTCGGCCGAGCCAGTAGCGGTGACGATATGACATCACCGAACCGGTTCTTCCCCCCCACACACCCACCCACCCACGTTATTCTTACCTTTGATTTGGTCCCACCCCCAATCTATTGCTGCCTCCTGAGTCCCAGCTGATGACTAGAGGGAAAAAAACCTGTTTAAACTCTTGCCGCGGGGCTTCAAAGGGCCGCCCTACAGCTGATCAGTGTTAAAAGCAAACAAATGAGTCGGGTCGTAAGTGCGAGGACTGGTCGTAAGTGCGAGGACCCTCCAGAAATGACTCTGACCAGCTAGCCACGCCCACCTAGTCACATGACCTCCAAGCCACACCCACAAAATAAGCCACGCCCACAGAACCGGTAGTAAAAAAATTTAGAACCCACCCCTGGAGGGGAGGCACAGGTGAGCTTAGCCAAATGAAATTAAGCCAAGGTAAGAGGGGCTCGCAGATAGGCCACCGGGGCAGGAGGTAGCCAAACACCAAGGAGAGATCCAAAAAAGAAATTTTCTTGCTTCCAGATGTTGGATGGGTGGGTGCTTCACCACTGGAGGTTTTGAAGAAGAGACTGGGCAGTCATCTGTCTGGAATGATCTAGGCCAGTGACGGCTAATCTTTTTGCCGTCGTGTGCCAAAAGTGGGGGGGAGTGTGAGGGGTCGCTCGTCCGCGTGCCCACACTCATAATTCAATGTGCCCCACCCCCCTTGCATGCACATGCTCTCCCCACTTATGGCACAGTGGACCCGGTAGGCCTGTTTTTCACCCTCCCCAGACTCCAGAGGCTTTCTTGGCGCCTGGGGAGGGCAAAAATTGCCTTCCCCACCCCCGGAGACCAGAAATGGCCCGTTTTCTGACTTCCGGTGGGACTGGAAGGCCTGTTTTTCACCCTCCCCAGGCTCCAGAGGCTTTCTAGGAGCCTGGGGAGGGTGAAAACAGCCTTCCCCACTCCCCTGGAGGCCTTCCGGAGGCCGGAAACAGCCTGTTTTCTGACTTCTGGTGGGCCCGGAAGGCCCAAAAATCAGCTGACTGGCGTGCGCATGCATGCCGGAGCTGAGCTAGGGCAACGCTCACGTGCCCAGAGATATGGCTCCGTGTGCCACCTGTGGCACTCATGCCATAGGTTCGTCATCATGGATCTAGGCCCTAAGGTCTTCTTTTTTTTGAATTTTTTTTTAAATTTAAAACAAAAACAAAACATAAAACCACCATCATTCAAATATAATCACAGACAGTGTGTCGAGTAAAGTCTTCTTTCTTGAGCAGACTAGAAGATCTCCAAAGCCTCTTTCAGTCCTATGATTCTGTGAAAGGTCCTGCTCTTAAGTATTCTTGGTTAAAGAACGCTAAGGAGGCCTGTTTAGCATGCCGAACCCATCTATGATGCTGGACTGGAATTTATAGATATACCTTAACTGGGGGTGGGTGGGTGAGGAGAATTCAGTTTTGGGAAGACAGAAGGTCCATCAGCTGGAAAATTGAAATATGGGTGGCCATAGAAATGGAATGAATGAATGAGAGAGCGAAAGAATGAATAAGTTTATGAATGAATGAATGAATGAATGAATGAATGAATGAACAAATAAATGAATGAATGAGAGGGTGAATGAGTGTGAATAAATGAGTGAGTGGATGAATGAGTGAGTGAACAAATGTGTGAAAGAGTGAATGAGTGAGTGGATGAATGAGTGAACAAATGTGTGAAAGAGTGAATGAGTGAGTGGATGAATGAGTAAGTGAGGTGAATGAAAGAGTGACTGAATGACTAAATTAATGAATGAGTGAGTGAATAAATGAGTGAATGAACCTGGATGAATGTGAATGAATGAGTGAACAAGTGGATGAATGAATGAATGAGCAAACAAAATTAATGAATGAGTGAGTGAATAAATGAGTGAATGAACAAGTGGATGAATGTGAATGAATGAGCGAACAAGTGGATGAATGAGTGAATGAGCGAACAAAATAAATGAATAAATGAGTAAGCAAATGAATGGGAGGATGAATGAGTGAATGAATGAATGGGTGTGTGAAAGAGTGAGTTAAATGAGGATGAATGAGTGTGAATAAGTGAACAAAATGAATGAAAGAGGATGAATGAATAAGTGAATGAATGAATAATTAAATGAATTAATGAGTGAATGAGTGAACAAATGAATGGGAAGATGAATGGGTGAGTGAAAGAGTGAGTGAGTGGGTGAATGAGTGTGGATGACTGAACAAAATGAATGAAAGAAGATGAATGAATAATTAAATGAATTAATGAGTGAGTGAATGAATGAGTGAGTGAATGAATGAGTGAACAAATGAATGGGAAGATGAATGGGTGAAAGAGTGAATGGATGAATGAGTGTGGATGAGTGAACAAAATGAATGAAAGAAGAATGAATAATTAAATGAATTAATGAGTGAGTGAATGAATGAGTGAATGAATGAATGAACAAATGAATGGGAAGATGAATGGGTGAAAGAGTGAGTAGATGAATGAGTGTGGATAAGTGAACAAAATGAATGAAAGAAGATGAATGAATAATTAAATGAATTAATGAGTGAGTGAATGAATGAGTGAATGAATGAATGAACAAATGAATGGGAAGATGAATGGGTGAAAGAGTGAGTAGATGAATGAGTGTGGATGAGTGAACAAAATGAATGAAAGAAGATGAATGAATAATTAAATGAATTAATGAGTGAGTGAATGAATGAGTGAACAAATGAATGGGAAGATGAATGGGTGAAAGAGTGAGTGGATGAATGAGTGTGGATGAGTGAACAAAATGAATGAAAGAAGATGAATGAATAATTAAATGAATTAATGAGTGAGTGAATGAATGAATGAGTGAATGAATGAGTGAACAAATGAATGGGAAGATGAATGGATGAAAGAGTGAGTGGATGAATGAGTGTGGATGAGTGAACAAAATGAATGAAAGATGAATGAATAATTAAATGAATTAATGAGTGAGTGAATGAATGAGTGAATGAATGAATGAACAAATGAATGGGAAGATGAATGGGTGAAAGAGTGAGTAGATGAATGAGTGTGGATGAGTGAACAAAATGAATGAAAGATGAATGAATAATTAAATGAATTAATGAGTGAGTGAATGAATGAGTGAATGAATGAATGAACAAATGAATGGGAAGATGAATGGGTGAAAGAGTGAGTAGATGAATGAGTGTGGATGAGTGAACAAAATGAATGAAAGAAGATGAATGAATAATTAAATGAATTAATGAGTGAGTGAATGAATGAGTGAACAAATGAATGGGAAGATGAATGGGTGAAAGAGTGAGTGGATGAATGAGTGTGGATGAGTGAACAAAATGAATGAAAGAAGATGAATGAATAATTAAATGAATTAATGAGTGAGTGAATGAATGAATGAGTGAATGAATGAGTGAACAAATGAATGGGAAGATGAATGGATGAAAGAGTGAGTGGATGAATGAGTGTGGATGAGTGAACAAAATGAATGAAAGATGAATGAATAATTAAATGAATTAATGAGTGAGTGAATGAATGAGTGAATGAATGAATGAACAAATGAATGGGAAGATGAATGGGTGAAAGAGTGAGTAGATGAATGAGTGTGGATGAGTGAACAAAATGAATGAAAGAAGATGAATGAATAATTAAATGAATTAATGAGTGAGTGAATGAATGAGTGAACAAATGAATGGGAAGATGAATGGGTGAAAGAGTGAGTGGGTGAATGAGTGTGGATGAGTGAACAAAATGAATGAAAGAAGAATGAATAATTAAATGAATTAATGAGTGAGTGAATGAATGAATGAGTGAATGAATGAGTGAACAAATGAATGGGAAGATGAATGGGTGAAAGAGTGAGTAGATGAATGAGTGTGGATGAGTGAACAAAATGAATGAAAGAAGATGAATGAATAATTAAATGAATTAATGAGTGAGTGAATGAATGAGTGAACAAATGAATGGGAAGATGAATGGGTGAAAGAGTGAGTGGGTGAATGAGTGTGGATGAGTGAACAAAATGAAAGAAGATGAATGAACAATTAAATGAATTAATGAGTCAGTGAATGAATGAGTGAATAAATAAATGGGAAGATGAATGGGTGAGTGAAAGAGTGAGTGAGTGAGTGAGTGGATGGATGAGTGTGGATGAGTGTGAATGAGTGAACAAAATGAATGGATGGATGGATGAGTGAAGGAATCCATGAATCCATGAGTGAAAGACTCCGGGTGAAGGACACACAAAGAATGAGATCAGAAAGCAGAGGCCACCTGGTCTGCCCTTCCATACATCACACCGAATTAGCACCTGGTTTTTCTTCTCCACACCCACCAGCAGCCACAAGATGTCAAAACAGCCTTTTAGATATTCTACGCACAGACTTAGCCCTAGATTACTTGGTATCTTGATGCAAACGAAACTCAAACCAATAAGATCAGTTGAACAACAGTTGATGCCTCCAGAGATCAACCAGCCACTCCTGGTCTCCTCCTGTCCTTCAAACTGAGTTTCCCCACCCCCCACCTCAAAGTTTCCAGAGGAAGAATTGAAATTTCAATGACTCCTTGCAGCTCTCGTCGTTCTCACCGGGGGCACGTCCCACTCCGCCCGCAACGCGTCTCTCCCGCTTAGCGACGACTTGAAAGACCAGGCCGTGTATTCGGGGCTATTTCAGACTACTCTGCTGCTCTTCAAGTTCACCATCGGCATGGGGGACCTGGAGTACCACGAGAACTTGAAGCACAGCTATGCTACGATGCTGATGGTCCTCCTTTTTGTCATCGTGACCTACATCCTCTTGCTCAACATGCTGATTGCCCTGATGAGTAACACCGTCACCAATGTCTCCGAACGCAGCCAGAGCATCTGGCAGTTGCAAGTAAGGCCCCTTTGGACTGGGACGGTGGCCATTTCAGGCCCAGCAGGGGCTTAAATAGAACCAGATCCAAAGAATCAGTAGAAGAGAAGATTTGTAGCTCAGGGTTCAACTGTGGGGCCCTCTGAGCTATACTGCGCATGTCTACATTCTTTCTTTTCTAACTTCCTGATTTACTTTCTCCTTTGTCCGTCTGTGTTAGAAAACTGCCGGTAACGATGTAGTTAGTAAGTTTGTTTTATTTCTATATAATAAAATGTTTCTTAGAATATATTTTGGGTTTTCTTTCTTTAAAGTATACAGCATGGAAAACAAGATCCATCCGTCTCTAATTAAATGCAATTACCCCGGGGGGGTATCGAAGCTGATTTACGCTTCGACAGTAACATCATCAGTGCTAGAAGCGAGCAGGTGAAGAAGAGGAGGAGGAGGAGGAGGAGGAGGAGGAGGAGGAGGAGGAGGAGGAGGAGGAGGAGAAGGAAGGAGGCAGTGAAGGAGTCCTTCATGCTCTCTGAGCTTCATGGTTTTCTTGCAGACATTTCATGACCCAACTAGGTAACGTCATCAGTACTAGTCCTTTTAGTATTAGTGGGAGTGTTTTCTTCTTTTTGGCAGTTTCTCCATTAGGTTGTTGTTTACAGTTTGGTTTGCCTTGTGATACCTAGCTGGGTCATGAAACGTCGGCAAGAAAACCACCCAAGCTCAGAGAGCACCCAGGACCTGGCTGTCATCTTCCTCCTCCTCCAACCCTAACTCCCTTCTAGCACTGAGGATGTTACTTAGTTGGGTCATGAAACGTTTGCAAGAAAACCACCAAGCTCAGAGGACACCAAGGACCCCAGAGTTCAATTATGAGATACAAATACTCTTTTCTATTGGTATCTTTCTCTCTCTCGATCCATCCACCATCTATCTATATCTATCCATCTATCCATCCATTATCTATCTTTCTATCTATCTATCTATATCTATCCATTATCTATCTTTCTATCTCCATCCATCATCTCTCTCTCCATCCATCTATATCTATCCATCTATCATCTATCCATCCATCCATCCATCCATCATCTATCCATTATCTATATCTATCCATCTATCATCTATCCATTATCTACATCCATCTATCATCTATCCATTATCTATATCCATCCATCCATCCATTATCTATCTTTCTATCTCCATTCATCTCTATCCATCCATCATCTCTATCCATCATCATCATCGTCTGTCTGTCTGCCTATCTATCTATCTACATACCTGTCCACCCATCCATCCATCCACATATCCTCCCTCCCTCTCTGATTTCTGTTCACCAACCAACCACTCTATTTGCAGAGAGCCATCACTATTCTGGAGATGGAGAAAAAATGGATCTGGTGCTGGAAAAAGAACCAGAGAGACACCCGTTTCCTCCTCATCAGCTTTGAGGACAACGAAGACAAGAGGTGGTTTTTTCGGTAAGCTGAACCACCACGTGCCCAATTGACGTATGAAACACGTCATTTCAGAAATGGACCGTCCCTGGTTCTCTTAGCATAAAGGGAGGGAGGGAGGGAGGGAGGGAGGGAGGGAGGAAGGAAGGAAGGAAGGAAGGAAGGAAGGAAGGAAGGACATTTGTGCTTGCAAAATTCTGTTGCTGTAATCTTATAATAAAAAAACTAGCGTTAGCATTCCTAACTTTGGACTCCTGGTCTGGACTACCTCTAAGGGCTGGTGTGAATTGTCTACAGCTGTGCTTGAAAGGAATTTTTACTGGGTTTTAATTTGGGTGGGTGGGTGGGTTGCAGCCTAAGAAATTATGGTGTGTGTTTGAGACAAGAAAGGAGTGCATACAGGTAGTCCTTGACTTATAACCATGCCTTTAGCGACCGTTCAAAATTTCAACAGCCCTTAGGACTATTTCAGCATTCCTCTCGTCACATGATCAAAATTTGGACACTTAGCCACTGGCATGTACTTATGACGGTTGCAGTGTCCTGGCATCATGTGATCCCCTTTTGAAAACCCTCTTGACAAGCAAAGTCAACGGGGATGCCAGATTCGCTTAATGACTGCACGATTCGCTTAACGACCGCCGTGACATAACAACCGTGGCAAAAAATAAGTTTGTGCAAGGGGGTGCCACTCGCTTAACAGCTGTCTTTGTTTAGCAGTGGAAAGTTTGGGTTCAATTAGGATAGAATAAGAGTTGGAAGGGACCTTGGAGGTCTTCTAGTCCAACCGCCAACCAATTGTGGTCGTAGGTTGAGGACTTCATGTGTCCTGCTGGTAACTCTTGGGTTCTTTTTCTAGAATAGAAGAGGTACAATGCGGAGATTTGACAAAGAAATCCATCCTCAGGGAAGAACCCATGGAAACCAAGACTCTGGAGGACTCATTAGGTAAGAACGGTACCACAGCGGTGTCAGGAGTGGGCATCCACACGTCATTGTGACTTTCTAAGCTGTGAGTTGGGTTTTACGGAGTGGTTTTGAAGTGATGGTATAGAATAGGTGGAACCTGGCTCAATAACGGTAAGTGCGAGAGAAACAAAACAACCACTTCACAAACGCATGGCGCAACATAGGAGAACAAACCCATTGTCAGCACTCCAAACTACATTCGTTCCAGTGCTGACATAAGGAGGAGAAGAGGGGGCAGCTGGCAAGAGGACGCTTGACTTTTCACCTACTTATTTTCCCTGAAGATAATATCCCCTAGGAGATGGGATGGGAGGGCGGACATTCCTGGGAACTGAAGTAGTAGATATGGGGAGAGTGATTTGGAAGAGGGCCAATGAGACGCTGAGAATTGGGGAACGGAAAGGGAAGGTTTGGGGTCAGGAAGTCAGTGTTGGCTACGACGCAGTTGGGGACAGATTGTCGTGCTTAATAAATGAAAGATTTCATCAAAGACTATTTGTTTGGAAATGCAATTTATTTGAGACAACACCGAAACCTGACACCCATCAGGACAAGATTCAGCAGCCCATCTGCATTTAAAAGACAAAGGCCACTCTTTTGAAGACCGTAACGAAGTCCACCTTTTGGACAGAGAAGACGGCTGGTTTGAAAGAGGGGTCAAAGAGGCCATCCGTGGAGATAGATGCCACGTCATTTGTCTATACCACAATCCTTTCAGCAGTTCCAAGAAGACTTCACACCCACTTGCTCTGACCCTGAGGACACAGACAAACCTCCAAAGTGGCCTCAATGGCTCTCTAAAAGGATCCAAATGATCAGCTGTCTGCAAGGAGTCTCAATCCTTCCATTTCGTACCATCCAGTCAGAACTGAAGAAGCTTCTTGGATGAGAAGCGAAAGGTCTTCAAAGAAAAGCCAGAAAGTGCAGAGAAGAGCAACAAAGATGATTACGGGGCTGTGGGCTACTTAAATACATTTAGTCCTCGACTTACAACAGCTCATTTAGTGACCAAAGTTACAACATCACTGAAAAAGGGGATTTTTCGACCATTTTTCACACTTATGAGTATGACCATGGCCGAGTGAGCCAAATTCCAACACTTGGCAACTGTCACATATTTATGACCGTTGCAGTGTCCCGGGATCACGGGATCCCCTTTTGTGACCTCCTGATGAGCAAAGTCAATGGGGAAGCCAGATTTGCTGAACAACTGAAATGATTCGCTTAACAACGGTGGCAAGAAAGGTTGTAAAATGGGGCAAAATTCACTGAACCTGTCTTGCTGAGCAACAAGAATTTTGGACTCCATTTTGGTCGTAAAACGAGGCCTACGGTACCTGTATATGAAGAACAATTGCAGGATTATCTAGGCCCACGATGGCGAACCTATGGCACGCGTGCCACAGGTGGCACACGGAACCATATCGGTGGGGACGTGAGCTCAGTTCCGGTACGCATGCATGCGCAGGCCAGCTGATTTTCGGGCCTTCTGGGCCCACCAGAAGCAGGGAAACAGGCTGTTTTCAGCCTCCAGAGAGCTTCTGGGTGGGGGTGGGGGTGGGGAAGGCAGTTTTTGCCCTCCCCAGGCTCCTAGAGAGGCTCTGGAACCTGGGGAGGGTGGAAAACGGGCCTACCGGGCCCACCATGCCATCACATGCCAAAAGCAGAGGGAAGGCGGGGGGGGGCGGGTCGTGCATGCATGTGTGGGGGGCAGGGTACATAGAATTATGGGTGTGGCACGCACGCGCACGACCCCCCGCACTCCCCCCCCCCACTTTTGGCACATGATGACAAAAAGGTTAGACATCACTGGTTTAGGCTAACAAAGAGAAGGACTGGGGCCGACATGATAGCAGTGTTTCAATATTTGAGGGGCTGCCACAAAGAAGTGGGGGGGAGTCGACTTATTCTCCGAAACCTTTGAAAGCAAGACAAGAAGCGAAGGATGGAAACTAATCAAGGAGAGAAGCAACCTGGAATTGAGAACAACTTCCCTCCAGAAGTGGTGGATGCTTCACCACAGGAGATTTTTAAGAAGAGACTGGACAGCCATTTGTCTGAAATAGTATAGGTCTGCTTGAACAGGGGGCTGGACTAGAGGACCTCTAAGATACTTTCCAACCCTGTTATTCTGCTATTATTATTATTATTATTTATTGGTTAATCTTTAGTGAGATTCACAGCCTTTGAGGCTGGTTAATAGCTCAGCAGCTCGAGTCCTAACCAAGGACCTAGGAACCGTTAAGGTATCATCGGAGGATGTAAACTGTTCCGAGTAAGGTGGTTTTTTGTAGAGTCAAAATGTTCAAGTCCGGCAAATTTAGGATTTCTAAATAGCGGGGTAGCCCTTTGGGTATTGCTCCGAGGGCTCCAATTACAATCGGGACAACACACGATTTCTTTTTCCACAGTCGCTCAACTTCAATTTGTAAGTCCCGGTACTTTGTGATTTTTTTCTTGCTGCTTATCTTCAATCCGTGCATCACCAGGTATTGCAATGTCAATGAACCATCCTTTTTTCTTTTCAACTATTGTTACGTCAGGTGTGTTGTGGACCAAGTGCCTGTCAGTCTGAATCCTAAAGTCCCACAAGATCTTGAGTTTCTCATTCTCTAAAACTTTCTCAACCTGATGTTCCCAGTGGTTTTTGCTGTACTCAAATCCAAACTTCTGGCACAATTTCCAAGTGAATGATCTTAGCAACGCGGTCATGGCGTTGTAGGTAGTCAGTTTGTGAAATTTTGCTGCATCCACTGATCAGGTGGTCGACTGTCTCATCTTTCTCATTGCAGAGGCGGCATTTGCTGTTGGTGGTAATATGTTGAATTTTTGCCTTCATGCAGTTTGTGGCTAGGGCTTGTTCTTGAGCTGCCAAAATAAAGCTTTCAGTTTCTTTTTTCAGTACTCCTGATCTTAACCAGTTCCAAGTTGTTATTATTATTACTATTACTATTACTACTACTACTACTACTACTACTACTACTATTATTATTATTATTATTATTATTATTATTATTATTATTATTATTATTATTCCTTATTTATTTACTTATTTATCTTGTCACATTTCAATGCCGCCCCACTCCCAAGGGACTCTGGGCGCCTTACAACAGAGAATAAAACAATGCAACAATATCCCATACAAAAGTTAAAAGAAGACATTAAAACGTTAAAACGCATACAATCCAATCTGTGAACTTGCCTTGGTGAACATTGCCTTCTGTGTGCCCGCAGATGGCAGTGTAGCTCTATCGAACTCGAAATAGTTTGGCAGAATTCTAGGTTAACTTAGCAGCTCCTTTTCCAACCAGGTAGTCCTCGATTTATGACCAATCACTTAGTGGCCAAAATTACAACAGACCGACCTTGGGACTAATTACAAGCCAGTTCTGAAGATCTGACAGTCGCGTCTCCCTAACTTTGGGTGCATGACCGTTGGCAGTTTCTAGCAGTCACATGGCTGTGATTTACGATGGTCTTGCCCAAATCTGGCACCCCTGGTTTGCTTAATGACCACGGTGTTCTCTTAACGACGGCCACAAAAATGGTCTTAAAACCAACAGATCCATTTTACAACCATTATGGAGAGATTCCATTATGGTCAGAAGGCGAGGATTACCTGCAGACATTTTGGGGCGCTCCGATGCTGCAGTTCCCGAAAAGTTCTGTATTGGCAGTCCTCAACTTATGACCACAATGGAGCCCCAAGTTTCTGTTGCTAAATGAGACAGCTGTAAAGTGAATTCTGCCCTATTTTCCAACCTTCCTTCCCACAGTTGTTCAGGGAATCACTGCAGTTGCTAAATTAGTAACACGGTTGTTAAGTGAATCCGGCTTCCCCGTTGACGAAGGTCGCAAATGGGGGATCGCGTGACACCACCCCTCCCCCCGGGGACACTGCAACCATCATAAATGCGAGTCAGTTGCCAAGCGTCTGAATTATGACTCCTTGACCCATGCGGACGCTGCAATGGTTGTATGTCAGGTTTCCAAAAGATGCCCTAATTAATTCATGAGCCATGATCCAAACTTCAAAGGAAATATAGTCATTTATTAGGAGCAACATTCCGGCAATACTCGGATGCAGTTAGGACTGATCCTGCGTAGATTTATGTTCCCCTATGACCCTGTCTTTCCCCTCCTCTCTGGCCATGTCATAAATCACATTCTCCAATTCACCACTTTGGCTGCCTGGGAAACCTAACACCCTCCTTCTGATTGCGGTCAGAAAGAATGTATGGAATTCACTTCAGTTCTCCCTCCCTCCTGCTCATGGCAACTTGAAAGCTCTGCAAGTTGACATTGTAATTGTGAAAACTGGTCATAAGTTGCTTTTTTTTCCAGTGGCATTCAAACTTCGAACGGTCCCTAAATGAACGGTCGTAAGTCGAGGACTACTCGCGAAGCCCTGCTTAGCGTGGTAACTTGTGCTAATCGCTCGTTTCTTGACTTCCCTCTGTTACTTCAGCCGTGTCCCGCATCTCTTCCTCGGGGGAAGAGGAGGAAAAAAAGGATGAGAGGGTGCCGCTGAAGGACTCGGGAGCGCAGGAGGAGAGCAGTCACCCTGCGGGAAGGCTGAGCGAACAGACTCCCTTAATGACGGAAGAATGTCAGGTGCAAGTCAGTTAAAGGAGCACAGAAGTTCCCTGGGAATGCGTGCCACAAGAAGTTGTGGGTACTCCTGTCACTGGAGGTTTTTAAGATGTTGGATAACCATTTGTCTGAAGTGCCAAAGTATAAATAATTGATGAAGTAATTGAATGGTAAATAATAAACAACATTTAAGTAAATATGAAGAAATGAACTGTTATCTTGAAAGAATGAACGAAGGGTACTGTAACAAATGGAACATTTTTAATTATATATTTGGAACTTAACTAAACGAGAAAAGAAAGTTGAAACGATATTGGATGATGAATTACTTAAGATATATTTAATTGGTCTTGATAAAAATGTCGAAATGTACTATTTGGAATAATTAGTAAAGAAAAAAAACTACCTGAGATTGGAATTAAGGGAATTCAAGAAAATAATTGGGAATTGCATTATGTTATATGAATTTAAATATAGGGGTATTAAGTAAGATTGATAGTAAGGAAGTAAGGAAGATAGGAAGTAAGATTGATATTTGATTTTTTTCCCCTTTATTGAATATGTTTAACTGTTGAAATGCATTATTTGGAATAGTCGATAAAAAGAATTATTGGTGAGTAGAATAAGAGAATTTAAGGAAATGATTGGGGATTGTATTACGTTCTGTGAATTTAAATTTAGGGGCTCAAATTTTAAGGAGGGAAAAGAAAAAAGGAATTATACTAGCATGAGACGTTAAGATGAAGGGTAATATTGGTTTTTTTAAAATTTAAGAGAAAATAAGATACGAGAAAAACTGAATATATAAAATTGTGTCAAAGAGGAACAAAAATCTGTATACAAATTTAAAACCGGGCCAATATTCTGTTCAGAAAAGATGCATTGTGTGTTTGTGTGTTTTAAAAAATAAAAAAAAATTACAAAAAAAAAAAAACCATTTGTCTGAAGTGGTGTAGGGTTTCCTGCCTAAGCAGGGGGTTGGATTAGATGACCTCTAAGGTCCCTTCCAACTCTTCCATTCCATGTTTCAAATTCTATTCCATTCCATTCTATTCTTAGATTTGTAATGAACTTATTTACTGCTCTGGGCAGTTGATTGTACATCCGCTGGACCTTTCAATCTACAGCAAAGCATCCTCTCGCAAAATTATGGTCAGCTACCGCCATCTGCTTCACTACTACGTGGTGACATATTGCCATGAACTGTGGGAAGGGGGAATGACATAGGGCCGTGATGGTGAACCTATAGCATGAGTGCCACAGGTGGTACACGGAGCCATATCTGTGGGCACGCGAGCATTGCCCTAGCTCAGTGCACGCCGGCCAGCTGATTTTCAGGCCTTCCGGGCCCACCGGAAGTCAGAAAACGGGCTGTTTCCGGCCTCCGGGGGTGGTGGGGATGGCTGTTTTAGCCCTCCCCAGGCTCCTAGAAAGCCTCTGGAGCTTGGGAAGGGTGAAAAACGGGCCTTCCAGTCCCACTAGAAGTCGGAAAATGGGCCATTTCTGGTTTCCGGTGTGGGAAGTGGGGAAGGCTGTTTTCACCCTTCCCAGGCTCCTAGAAAGCCTCTGGAGCCTGGGGAGGGTGAAAAACAGGCCTACCGGGTCCACCGTGCCATAAGTGGGGGGAGCACAGGGTAGGGGGGGGGGTCGCACATGCATGCAAGGGGGGTCGGGGCACATTGAATTATGAGTATGGGCACGCGGACGAGTGACCCCTCATACTCCCCCCACTTTTGGTACGCGACGGCAAAAAGGTCAGCCATCACTGACATAGGAAATGCTTGGCGAAACGAAAGTAAGTGCTGTATCTTCTCGAGATGCTGCCTCAAGGTCACCCAGTTGGGAGAAGAAAGGGGCCGCATACCAAACGGTGCTTGGACTGAACCTTACGGAAACATCTTGCCTGATCCTGATTGGTTACAATGGGGTGGACAATGAGAGACAGTTAAGGAAGGGAAAAGTAGAATTTAAGGATTTTGGTGCGTGATTCTCAGTTCTGGCTTTGTAATACTGCAATACACTTTGACCTCTAATAAAATGATACCTTTCTCAACAAATGGGAGCCAAGGATAGTTTTTATTTAGAGGTTTAAACTGTGGCAGGTCCGACAGTTTTTGAATTGATTCTCTTACTTTTAAGATTTTTTTTTTTTACTTTTCTTCTGAAACATCCTTTCTATTATTTTGTCTCCTGCAGCATAATAAAAAGAAACCTGTATCTTGGCTGACCAATCTTTTTTAATTGGCCCTTTGAATCCGGTATTTCTCAACCTTGGCAGTTTAAAGGTCCATGACTTCAAGTCCCAGAATTCCCCAGCAAGCAAGACTGGCTGAGGAATTCTGGGACTTGAAGTCCGTATGTCTTAAAGCTTGCTGGCTGGGGAATTCTGGGAGTTGGAGTCCAGCCATCTTCCAGCATGCTGGCTGGGGAATTCTGGGAGTTGGAATCCACTCATCTTAAAGCATGCTGGCTGGGGAATTCTGGGAGTTGAAGTCCACCCGTCTTAAAGCATGCTGGCTGGGGAATTCTGGGAGTTGAAATCCACCCGTCTTAAAGCATGCTGGCTGGGGAATTCTGGGAGTTGAAGTCCACCCGTCTTAAAGCATGCTGGCTGGGGAATTCTGGGAGTTGAAGTCCACCCGTCTTAAAGCATGCTGGCTGGGGAATTCTGGGAGTTGGAGTCCAGCCATCTTAAAAGCATGATGGCTGGGGAATTCTGGGAGTTGAAGTCCACTTCTCTTAAAGCATGCTGGCTGGGGAATTCTGGGAGTTGAAGTCCACCCATCTTAAAGCATGATGGCTGGGGAATTCTGGGAGTGGAAGTCCACCCATCTTAAAGCTGCCAAGGTTGAAAACCACTGCATTACACAATTCCACTGTTTTGGCAAAACATGCCGAGCAAAAATTCAAAAAGGGGGAACCCTTCAAAATGGATTTAGCTTTGTTCCTCCTTTAAAACACATCACTGAAGAGAACCAAACCAAAGACCTATCAAAATATTGTCAGTAAAACGAAGCAATAAAATCAGCATTAAAACCAACTGTCAAAGCATTCCCTTGTCCACTTGCAGGACACAGGAGTCCAAAATTTCCACGGTTAGCAAGAAAAGTGATTAAATGAGTTTTGCCCCATTTTACGACCTTTCTTGCCACAGTTGTCCAGTGAATCACTGTACAGGTCGTCCTCGACTTACGACAAGGGAACCCAAGATTTCTGTGGTTAAGCAAAACAGCGGTTTTTGCCCCATTTTACGACTTTTCCTGCTACAGTTCCTAAAGTGAATCACTGCAGTAGAGTTACTAACCCCGGTTGTTAAGTGAATCGGGCTTCCCATTGACTTTGCTTGTGAGAAGCTTGCAAAAAGTAATCACATGACCCCAAGACACTGCAACTGTTATGAGTCGGTCGCCAAGAATTTTGATCTTGGGACCGAGGGGACGCTCCAATGGTTAAGTGTGAAAAATGATCATAAGTCACTTTTTTTCAGTGCCGTTTTAACTCTGAACGGTCACTAAATAAACTGTTGTAAATCGAGGACTCCCGGTAGCCGATTTCCAGCACGGCAGCATGCTCGTTGCAATGTTGCTTTCCCAATTATATTTGTTTCCTTTCTTCTCGCTAAGTAAATTGGCCCCAGTGAGAATTCAAGAGGCATTTAGCAAGGCTAAAAGCTTTGTTTACCCCCATGCTTTGCACTTAAGGGTTAATTACCACGCACTTTGTTACACAGGGGAAAACAAGAGTAATGTTCCTTAGGGAAGAAGCAAAAATCCGGGATGGGCCAAGTATCAAGGAGAGAAGCAACCTAGAACTAAGAAATTTCATGACGGTTAGAACAATTAATCAGTGGAACAAGTTGCCGCTAGAAGTTGTGGGGGCTCCATCCCTCGAGGCTTTTAAGAAGAGACTGGACAGCCATTTGTCTGAAACGGTATAGGCTTTCCTGCTTGAGCAGGGGGTTGGACTAGAAGACCTCCAAGGTCCCTTCCAACTGTTACTTTAATTCTAATCTTCAGGATTGCCAAAATAGGCTTTCTTGCCCTGCTGGTAAACTTCATTTAATGGGAAATCTTGGCTTTGTCTGAATTAATTTAGCTGAATGAGCTTTACCTGGGGAAGATTAGGAAAAAAGAGCAGGGGGAAACTGCAGCGGAAATGCTGGATTCAATTGTGGTCATATGTCAAGGGCTATTTGTAGCACATGTAGATAATATAGTCATGGAAAGTGGGGCAGCATACATGTTTACCATATTATTATTAAAATTTTAGTTTCAACCATAATCCCATGACAATATAAAAATTACTTTTTGTAGCTCTTGGTGACTTTTATCAATGCATCCAAGTAGTTTTCATACAGAACTAGCTCGCCAATGTTTTTTCAAAAATAATTTTTCCCCCCCAACTTCCCGGTCTAGTTTACAAAATAATCCTCGACTTACGACCACAATAGAGCCCCAAATTTCTGTTGCTGAGACTGTTGATCTTGCCCCGTTTTGCTAAGGGAATCGCTGCCTCTGTCAAGTTAATAACACGGTTGTTAAGTGAATCTGGCTTCCCCGTTGATTTTGCTTGTCAGAAGGTCGCAAAAGGGGATCACGTAACCCCGGGACATAGCAACAGTCATAAATATGAGGCAGTTGCCAAGCCTCTGAATTTTGATCATATGGCCATGCTGCAATGGTTATGCAAAAAAATGGTTCTGTCACTTTTTTCAGTGCCACTGTAACTTCAAACAATGACTAAACAAATGGTTATAAGTCAAGGACTAGCTCCATAACCCTGGGAGTACAGCCCCTTACTTAAGACAGGCTGGTCTCCCACTTAACTACTAACCAGGTCCAACCAAGCTTGGCAGTTGTTTTCTGAGATCAAATTGGGTGCTGCACCCAGTTAAATCAACATATTTTGCAGTCAATTAAAAAAGGATGCAGGTTGGGCAACATAGAAATGTTTATTAATATAAAAAGCGCTCATCAGATTTAATACTGCAAAAGTAAAGCTGGCATAATTTTCTGAGGTTTCGTTACAAAAGGATTGTGCTTTATTTTAAAACAAGCCACAATAATTAGGAAAATATTAAGGGGGTTTGCCATAGGGGCAAATTTAAACTTAAAGTTTTGGAGTAAAAAAATGGTTTTGGGAGCGGGGGGGGAGGGTTGGGGTTCCCTCTAATCAAAACGTAATGCAAAGCAACACAGCCGAGCAACTCTGACAATAATGTGGTTTTAAAAATCCGGGTACTGTGTGTGAATTTTTTTTCCCTAAAGCATCTGAGAAGGCCTAAAAACTCTCCCTCGGTCCTCCGAGCTCAGGTTTATTCACTGGAAGAAAGTCCCTAGGTTAAGCAGCTCAGTGGCGGATTTGAAATTGAGAACCTTCGCGGAGAACATCCTAAGTTGTTTCTGTACTTGCTTTAAGGAGGAAGAGGTGGCCTTGTTTTTGTATGACACCTCTTTTAAAAGTTTGTCTGCTAAATAGTGAAGCCACAGAATGTTGCTGTGGGGGAAATAATCGGCCCAGCTGTTTGCATTCTCTTCTCTCATCTGTCTATAAATATCAAACTGGTAATCCCCTCCCCCTTGGAAGACTTCTTCGTCGGTGGAAAGGTCACAAAACACTGTTAAACCATCCCTCTCCAGCCTGGAAAAAGTGTAATCAATAATGTTCACCAGAATGCCTTGAGTGGGAAGGACGTGCACTTCGCCGTTCAGGGTAACGGCTACTTCTTTTAAGCTGGTTTTCCTCACCAGCACATTGCCCCAATGTAAGTCCCTGTGTTCAAAGCGGAGGGCTTCCTCGGCGACAGCCAGCGAAGCCGTGACTTGGTGCAGGATGCTCTTTGCCGAAGCTACCGAGCTCAGCTGCCGGTTTCTCATGTTCTCCAGATCCGTGCCTCCAAATTCAAACTCCAGGACCATGAAGAGTTGCTGGTCGCTGAAGAAATCCGGCCGGTTGTTTTCGGACTGCCTCAGCCGGTGGTATTCGTCCCACGCGTTCAAGAGATGCTCTGGATAAGCGCCTTGGACACAATGAACGGAATACAACCGGATAAAACCCGAGGTTCGGTTAGCCACCTCATCGGCGAGGAGACTCAATTCTTTGGAAATGATTATTTCCGGCAAGATTTCAGTAAACGTCTTCTGCGGTTCGCCGTTGACTCGCTCGGTCCCTTCGATCGGGATTATTTTTAAAGCCACGGTTCCCCTTTCAGTCTCGGTTTTGAAAACTTCCCCAAACACCCCTTCCCCGATTTTTTCACACTTCGGCATCTTCTCTTGAGAAATCCACTCCTCAAAGGAGACCGGCCCCTCCTGCTGGCATTCCCTGTAGACTTTTTCAGCGTCCGTCAAGGTCGTCTCCAAGGTGGAGAGAGAGGTCATGGATGACAGCAGCACCATGGAGGAAGATGGGCAGATGGAATAGCCCAGCTTTTGGGTGAAAGGGGTATTGCAAATTTTGTGAAGAGGAGACTCGGCCGAATAATAGCTGATGGCGCTACCGTTCAGGCTTTCAGCCTCGGAGAGGATTTTTTTCTTCTTATGGAGGGAAAAAGAAGCACGGATTCTACGCCACAAGCTGGAATTCTTGAGGGAGGAGTCCAAAGGTAGGAAAGAGACAGAAAGTTGGTCTTCGATCTCATTCCACTTCAGCCGCTCCTGCAGGACGAGAGAATCAGTCTGTTTCCAGGCTGTGTTTTGTCTGTGTGCCGCTCGATCGACTTTCTGGCGACCCCAACGTTTAGAACTGAAGCCGCTAATGCAAGCTTTCCGGCCAGTCCCTCCAGGATTACAACTGGGGGCCACTCGGTGGTTGTTCCTGGAATCAGAGGCTTTAGGCAAGACATGGGGAGACTTGGCCAGGAAGAGGTTTTTCCTCTTCAAGGAACGGGAAGCCTTTTGCTTTCCGGCAGACTGATCCGCCAACCAGTTCAAAACCACCTGATCATTCAGAACCACAACCGGCTGGAACTGGGGGCTGTCGGGAACGATACCGTGGTCACTCGCTCCTTCTGAAAGCCTACCGACCTCAACAGCCATCTCCTCGGGAGCATTAACGTCCTGAGTGAAGCTCAGCTCTCGCTCCTGAGCGAGAAAAACGGACTCTTTTCGGGGACAGAGCGCAATTTTGCCACCCTGCATTCTGGCTTGAAGTTGGAAAACGCCGCAAACAGGACTTCGGGCAGCAGGGCTCGCTTCCGTCACCGAAGCACGATCTCGATCGGACCCTCGGTCCGGGCTCTGCTCTCGCATAACCGGGGAGGCTTCCGTCCCACTCCGGGTCTCGCAACGCTGCAAAGTGCTTTGGATGGGAGAGCCAGTCGTCTCTCTAAAGCCCTCCGGAGGTGCAGGGTCCATCAGCGAACCGTCCCCCGGCGACTTTTGTGGACGTGGTCTGGCCTCCTCGGGGCTGAAGAGCTGCAGAGAGTCCCCCATTTCCTGTCCTTCCAAATCCATCTTCAGCACGCTCAGCTCCAGGAGGGCCCCATGGTGGGACTCCCCGCTGCCTTCTCGGAACACTTCCCACGGGCGTCGGCGTCGGCAACCTGGAGGGTGGGAGACGGGGCTGTGGAGGTCTTTCTCCTCGTCTTCCTCCTGGGGGGCCCACCTCCTTTGGGCCCCCAATGGGGTCAGGAGGGGCCACTCAGGAGTGCTGCACAGCAGAGGAGCCCCCCGCAGGCGAGTGGGGCCCTTGGGGCCAAGCGGGGGGCCCTTCTGGGGCCGTCGGCAGGTGACGTTCCTGCGGAGGGGGGTGGGGGGCACAAAGGGTCGTCTGCTGCTGCTGCTCAGTTTCCCTTTGGGGGGAGGCTTGTTCTCCTTGGGGCCCCCCCGGTTCTTCCTCTTCTTGCCCCCTTTTTTGGCGGACGGCGGGCGGGCCTTGTCTGGCGGGCGGAAATCCGGGTCGTCGTGGCCGTCGTCGTCGTCGAGGGAGGCGGCCGAGGAGCAGGAGGCCTCCACGGAGGAGCTGGTGCTGAAGAAGCGCTTGGGGTCGGCGGGGGGCGAGATCCAGGGCGTCGCCCGCGGCAGGAGCCTCAGCCCGGCCTTGCCTCCCGCTCGTCCTCCGCGGTTCGCTCGCCCCCTCAGCCCCGAGTAGGTCCTCAGCAGCCGCGGCCGCAGTTGCTCCATGCGAGCGGAGCCTCCCAGCCTTGCGCGGAGACACCGAAAAGGGGCCGGGCGGCGAAGGAGGACCCGATTTCCCCCTCAGCCCCTCACCACCCCCGCCGGTTAAAGGCCTCCCCCGGCCCTCAGAGAGGCCGAGCGGGGCCTCCGAAGGCCGCGCCCGCCGCCATTTCAAATCCAAACTCTCGCGAGAGGGTGAGACGGCTCTCGCGAGAGTACAGCCGGGCGCGGCGCGCGGCCCTCGAGCTCCCGCGAGACCTCGAGGCCGCGCGCTTGTGAAAAACGGCCGCTCTGGGCTCTCGCGAGAGCTGCGGCTGTTGGGGAAAAAAAAAAAAAATACTGAGCAGCTCATAGAGGAAAGGGATTTCTCTCCACGCATGACGTCCGGTTTGGGTTTGACAGTGTGTGTGGGGAGGTTGTGAGGTCCTCCATTTGAGGGGTTTTGGGGTTTTATTTATTTTTTGCTTCAAGGCTGGCAGCGTTCAAACGTGCTGCAAGATTTTTATTTTTATGTTTGCTCTGTCGGTGATTTTATTTATTTATTTATTTATTTATTCATTCATTCATTCATTCATTCATTCATTCATTATTTATTGCCTCTTGCAATAGGAAGAACAGCTGAAAACAAGTGGCGCAAGTCACATAGAAGCAGAGCTGCCTGACTAGGTGGCTCAGTGGCTAAGATACTGAGCTTGCCGGATCAAGAAAGGTCGGTAGTTCGGTGGTTCGAATCCCTAGTACAGATCTCCTGCGTTGAGCAGCAAGGGGGTTGGACTAGATGACCTTCCAAGGTCCCTTCCAATTCTGTTTACTGTTACTTGCTCATAGAGGAAAGGAGGAAGCACCGAAGGGGGAAAAAACGTATTATCAGATTGGGAGAACATATGGAACAGAAACCATAAACTAACAAAATCAGCAGCATATAAAAGAAAATGCATATAAAATGTTCTGCGGGTGGCACTTACATCCTTCGAGATTAGCGAAAATGTATCCTAAAAATGAGCCCCATATGTTGGAAATGTTAAAAAGAAAGAGGGAACATACTACCATATGTGGTGGCCCTGTCCTGAGGCTCGAAAATATTGGCTAAAAATTAAAGATTGGCTACAGGAAATTACCAACGAACAATTAGACTTAGAACCGGAACTCTTCCTATTGGGGATCTTCAAAAAAAAATAAAAATGTGAAGGGCACAAAATATCTAGTACTACACATATTAACCGCTGCCAGGATAGCCTACGCTCAATGTTGGAAACAGCCTTGCACACCCGCAGAGAAACTAGTCATACAAAAGGTCATGAATTGTGTTAGGAAATGGTCATTGCCTAACTAGTTGGCCAGGTAATATATAATCCAACATTGTATGTTTGTATTGTGTAACTGTATTATGTTGCTTTAACAACATTGATGGGTCATTCTGCATCCTGATTGGATGAGCTCTGTAGCCAATGTATTTAAGGAGAGATTTATTTATTTATTTATTTATTTATTTACTTCAAATTTATATACCGCCCTTCTCCCTAGGGGCTCAGGGCGGTGTACAGCCAAATAAAAACACATAATAAATACATTAAGAACAGATTAAAAGGAAATATGTCAATTTGGCGCAAAATTTAAAAAGACAAACAAATTTAAAATCATTTAAAAGGATTTCTTAGGCCAGCCCGGCTTGTTGGAAAAGGTAAGTTTTAAGGGCACGGCGGAAGGCACAGAGGTCTTGGATTCTCCTTATCTCTGGGGGCAACTGATTCCAAAGGGTAGGTGCCCCCACAGAGAAGGCCCTCCCCCTGGGGGTCACCAGCCTACATTGCTTGACTGATGGCACCCCGAGGAGGCCCTCTCTGTGGGAGCGCACAGGTCGATGGGAGGTCGTCGGTGGCAGCAGGCGGTCTCGAAGATAACTAGGTCCTATGCCATGGAGCGCTTTAAAGGTGGTAACCAACACCTTGAAGCGCACCCGGAAGACCACTGGGAGCCAGTGCAGCTCGCGCAGGATCGGTGTTATGCGGGAGCGCCGTGCAGCTCCCATAATTACCCGCGCGGCCGCAATCTGGACCAGTTGGAGCCTCCGGGTGCTCCTCAAGGGGAGCCCCATGTAGAGAGCGTTGCAGTAGTCCAGGCGAGAGGTGACGAGGGCGTGAGTGACTGTGCACAGGGAATCCCGATCAAGAAAGGGCCGCAACTGGTGAATCAGGCGAACCTGACAAAAGGTCCCCCTGGCAACAGCCGTCAGATGTTCCTCCAAGGA
Source organism: Pantherophis guttatus (assembly GCF_029531705.1). Next base: position 104,342 of record NW_026843948.1, on the reverse strand, counting down.
CAGCTGCGTATCCAGGAGGACTCCCAGATTGCGCGCCCTCTCCACGGGGGCCAAAGACTCGCTCCCGATAGTCAGCGATGGAGTCAGCTGACTATATCGAGATGCCGGGAGCCACAGCCACTCAGTCTTGGAAGGGTTGAGCTTGAGCTTGTTCCTCCCCATCCAGATCGGTACAGCCTCCAGGCACTGGGCCATCACTTCAAGGGCATCGCTGGGGTGGCCTGGGGTGGAGATGTAATTGTGGTTAGTGTGAACACTGCACCATATTTTTACCCGCTACTATGCTGTAACTATTTTTGATCTCTCTAAATGGTCATTGTTTGATCATGATTTATTCATTACTGTTTCCTGATATTTATTGAAGTGTTTTTATATTGTTCCTGAATGTTCCTTGTATTTTTTACAAACTGGTAAGAAGATTTTATATCCCTGGATTGATCTTTATATGGCTAAGACTTGGATTGTTAAAATACTATGAATTCGCTTTACCTTTAAAGTAAAGTACTATAAAACCAGTTTGTCTGCATATTATTCACAATGACTCTCAAAACAGTTTCCGTGCGTAAAAACTTCTGATGGTACTCTGCTTTATGAACCCTGACTCTTGGTGGTGACACAACAATATCCTTAACAAATTGCGCAGAAATTGACAAATTAACGCTCAGTCTAAAAGATAAAGAGGCATCGATATTTTACAATGTGTGGGAACAGTGGTATCACTGGATAGAACGGAGATAGATTAAAGATAAATAGTTATTAAGTATAAGTAATAGATAAAATAAGAATGTAAATACGCACAATTTAATTTTTGTAAATAATGCACAAATTATCGTCACAAGAAAAACACCACAAATAGCTGTTGTTGAGTGAAATAATTTTTTTATGTTTTTAATGTAATAAAAGCTTAATAAAGTGTATTGAAAAAAGAAAGAAAGAAAGAGGGAAAACATGGTAGTCCAAGGGGAAGAGGAAGAACAGCGGAAACAACTGGCGCACAGGACATGGGAACTCAAAGGGTTTTACGCTTGCAGAAAGTTGGACATTTATTCTCTGGCAACTTTAAAAAAGGTGGACTTCAACTCCCAGAGTTCCCCAGACAGCTTAATTTTCCCAAAGTTGAAAAATAGAAATTTACTGCGCTGGTATGAGAAGCCCCTCCCGCCTTCCTAGAAGAATGAAATATTTTGGGAAATATTTAAAAAAGAAAGGCAAAATATTATATTTCCCTAAAGGAGAAACATGTTTTTAGAAGCATGATACCAGCACTTAAGGAGATAAAGAGCTTATTGAAAGAGGAAGGCGAGGATCTAGATGGCTCCATTCATAAGCAAAGCAAATCCTGCGGGCAGAAATCCATTCAAGGCAGGATATTTTGAAACTGCTTGCAGCAAAGTTTGACAGGTTTTAAAAGGGGTTTTTAATTAAATATGGGCCATTTTTTAAAAAAATTTACTTTTAAATTGTTTTAAATTTTATATTTCTATGTTTTTATTTTTGGCTGTACACCGCCCTGAGTCCTTCAGGAGAAGGGCAGGATATAAATTTAAATAAATGAAATGAAATGAAAATGAAATGACAGTTAAGAAAGGCAGAGTGATAGGATTGAGGCAGCCCCATCACCCAAGATCCAATATAGGAGGAAAGCCATTAGACATGATAGGAATTGCCCAACTCCCTTTCAGTGTTATGTATGGCTATGTGTAGATATGTACTTTCCTTTGAGAGCAATTTCATTTTTAATGTGTGCCAGGAAAGCACACGTGCTGGGAAAGATGGAGGGCAAAAAAGAAGAAGGGGACGGCAGAGAACGAGGTGGCTGGATGGAGTCACTGAAGCAGTCGGCGTGAGCTTCAATGGACTCCAGAGGATGGTAGAGGACAGGAAGGCCTGGAGGAACGTTGTCCATGGGGTCGCGATGGGTCGGACACGACTTCGCTAATGTGAATGGTGTAGGAATAGTACAGGGTCAGCTATATGAACACTGAAGGACCCTCTTTATTCACATTATTATAAGAAAGAAATGCGCTGGTTTAGAGATTACACTAAGTCAGCTAAATTCCATTCTTGGTAATATATATCTTCTGAGGGGCCTAGCAGTCAAGGATGCAAGGACATCCATATGAAACAAAAAGTTACTTATTATCCAAAGCAGCCATGAATCTATGCATCAGCAATTACAGAACTGAGGAAGGTTGTTTAGCTAAGATAATCTTATGAACTAGAAAATAATGTAGGAATTTAGTAATTTAGAAAGTGTCAATTATAATGTAACAAATGTACGTTAACCATATATGGAAAACTGCTGTGCTCGCAAAATCCTTTGTCTTGGAGATGTATAAAAGCAGTTGTATCAGAGCTCTTATACATATCCAAGACAAAGGATTTTGCGAGCACAGCAGTATTCCATATATGGTTAACGTACATTTGTTACATGATAATTGATTCTTTCTAAATTACTAAATTCCTACATTATTTTCTAGTTCATAAGATTATTTTAGCTAAACAACCTTCCTCAGTTCTGTAATTGCTGATGCGTAGATTCATGGCTGCTTTGAATAATAAGTAACTTTGAATAATAAGTAACTTTGAATAATAAGTAAAAAATAATAAGAAACTTTTTGTTTCATATGGATGTCCTTGCATCCTTGACAGCTAGGCCCCTCAGAAGATATATATTACCAAGAATGGAATTTAGCTGATTTAGTGTAATCTCTAAACAAGCACATTTCTTTCTTATAGTAATGTGAATAAAAAGGGTCCTTCAGTGTTCATATAGCTGACCCTGTACTATTCCTACATCATTCACATTAGTTGCAGGAACTGGGTATGTCTAGTTTAATGAAAAGAAGGACCAGGGGAGACATGATAGCATCTTCCAATATCTCAGGGGATGCCCCAAAGAAGAGGGAGTCAAACTATTCTTCAAAGCATCTGAAGGCAGGAGAAGAAGCAACGGATGGAAACCAGTCAAGGAGAGAAGCAACCTGGAATTAAGGAGAAACTTCCTGACGGTGAGGACAATTAACCAGTGGAACAGCTTGCCACCAGAACTTGTGGGTGCTACAACACTGGAGGTCTTTAAGAAGAGACCGGACGGCCACTTGTCTGAAATGGTCTATATACGTCTCCTTGCTTGAGCAAGGGGTTGGACTAGAAGACCTCCAAGGTCCCTTCCAATGCTGATATTCTATCTTCCATCTAGTCTCCAGTGCCTTGCACAGCTCTAACATGGCTGTTTGAAAAGGATGCAGCCAAGGCCGGTTAACAGAAAGGTTGAGGACATAAGATCTTCTTGTGGGTAACATTAGTGGTGGGCTTCAAATTTTTTTTACTACGGGTTCTGTGGGCGTGGCTTGGTGGGCGTGGCATGGCTTGGTGGGTGTGGCTCGGTGGGCATAGCAGGGGAAGGATACTGTAAAATCCCCATTTCCTCCCCACTCCGGGGGAAGGATACTGCAAAATCCCCATTTCCTTCCAATCAGCTGGGACTTGGGAGGCAGAGAATAGATGGGGGCTGGGCCAGTCAGAATTTTTACTACCAGTTCTCCGAACTACTCAAAATTTCCACTGCCGGTTCTCCAAAACTGGTCAGAACCTGCTGAGACCCACCTCTGGGTAACATGATAGCGGCCTTCCAGTATTTGAGGGGCTGCCCCAAAGAAGAGGGGGGGGGGTTCAAGCTATTTTCCAAAAGGCAGGACAAGAAGCAACGGATGGAAATGAATCACGGAGAGAAACAACCTGGAATTAAGGAGAAACTTCCTAACAGTGAGGACAATTAACCAGTGGAACTGCTTGCTACCAGAAGTTGTGGATGCTCCAACACTGGAGGTTTTTAAGAAGGGATTAGACAACCCTTTGTCTGAAATGGTATAGGCCTTCCTGTTGTGGAATGATGGGACCAAACAACATTCCTGGGTCAGCCAGAGACAGTTTTATTGCGCAGTTTCAGAACCAGATTCGTATCTGCAATTCTGAACAAAGGAAGAGTTCTGATACAGCTGCTTTTATACATATCCAAGACAAAGGACTTTGCTGGCACAGCAGTTTTCCATATATGGTTAACATACATCCGTTACATGATAATTGACACTTTTTTAATTAATAAATTCCTGCCTTAATTTATAGTACATGAGATAATTTTACCTAAACATCCTCCTTAGTTCTGTATCCGCTGATGCGTAGATTCATGGCTTAATAATTAACTTTTTGTTTCAGATGGATGTCTCTGCATCCTTGACGGATATCTTCCTCAGAAGATCTATATTATATATGGTCCTTGCATCTTTGACAGATAGGCCCCTCAAAAGATATATGTCGCCAAGAATGGAATTTCGCTGACTTAGTGTAATTTCTAAACAAGCACTTTTCTTTCTTAGAATAACGTGAATAAAGAGAGTCCTCCAGTGTTCATATAGCTGACCTTATACCATTCACATTATTCACATTATTATATGATTCACATTATTCACTTTATTCCTGCCTCAGCAGGGGGTTGGACTAGAAGACCTCCAGAGGTCCCTTCCAGCTCTATTCTGAATTTGCATTTGAAAAGCCGGCATTTTAACCCCACGGGGATCTGCAGCACAGCACAATATTTTAGACGAGGCTGGCATTTCTGCCGTGCTCTCTCTCAGAGCGGGTTGTTTCCTCTCCACCTTCTTCACCGCCGCATCTCTTCGCCCACCCATCCATCTGATGCGCCTCTGATCTTCCAAAATGGACCAGATCGCCTGGAAAGAATTGTGCTGCTCGCTTTTTGATTACAAAACCGAGAAGTACGTCATCGCCAAGAACAAGAAAGTGGGGATTCTCTACCGTGTGGTCCAGCTCTCCATCCTGATTTACATCGTGGGGTGAGGATATCTTGGTCTTTTATCTTGGGAGAATAACTCGGCTTCCTCTGCAGGTAGGGATGGGAGGAGGGCGGAATTCGCAGCACCGGGTGCAACCTGAGAGGTGCCAAGGTGGGAAGGGGAGAAGGGGAGGTGGGGAAAATTGGGGAGGTGGGTCTTTCTTTCTTGACGGGAGTCAGGGAGGGTTTTTCTCCAGGTCTCCATCCTTCCCTGGCTGGCTGGATTGGGTCTGGGTGCAAAACAGATGTTTGGGAAGCTGGAAGCTGCATTCAGGTGCCATTCGGAGGAGCTCCTGGCTCCAGAGGTTGGGAGGCAGGTTTTTCCTGTTCGCTCGGGAGAAGGAGAACCTCGGCTTATCTGCATTTGGTGGCTGTGCGAATTCAGTGGAGCGTCTTCCTTTCTTTCTTTTGGTCCTTCTCTCTCTTTCTCCTCTCTTAACATTCCTCTGTGGATTGTCCTTCCGTCCTTCCTTCCTTCCCATCCTCCCTCTCTCTTTCTCTCCCTACTCCTTCTTCCTTCCTTCCTTCTCCTTTCTCTCCTTCTCCTTCTTTCCTTCCTTCCACCCGCCATTCTTCTCTCCCGCCCTCTCCTTCCCCCTCCCCTTCCTTCTTTCTTTCCTACCTTCCACCCTCCTTCCCACCCTCCCTCTTTCACTCCCTACTCCTTCTTCTTTCCTTTCTTCCTTCCTTACTCCCTCTCCTCCTTCCCTTCCTTACTCTTTCTCTCTCCCCACTCCTTCCCCTTCCTTCCTCCCTTCCCATCCTCCTCTCCTTCTTTCCTTCCTTCTATCTTCCGTCCTTCCCTTCCTTCCTCTCTCCTCCTTCTCCTTCCCCTTCCTTCCTCCCTCCTCCTTCTCCTTCTTTCCTTCCTTCCACCCTCCGTCCTTCCCTCCCTCTCCTTCCTTCCGCCTCCCCTTCCTTCTCCCTTTCCTACCTTCCACCCTCCTTCCCACCCATCCTCTTTCTCCCTACTCCTTCTTCTTTCCTTCCTTCCTTCCTCACTCCCTCTCCTTTCCTTCCTTCCACCTTCCGTCCTTCCCTTCCTTCCTCTCTCTCTCCCCTCTCCTTCCCCTTCCTTCCTTCCTCCCTCCTTCCCTCCTTCTCCTTCTTTCCTTCCTTCCATCCTCCGTCCTTCCCTCCCTCTCCTTCCTTCCGCCTCCCCGTCCTTCTCTCTTTCCTACCTTCCACCCTCCTTCCCACCCATCCTCTTTCTCCCTGCTCCTTCTTTCCTTTCTTCCTTCCTCACTCCCTCTCCTTTCCTTCCTTCCACCCTCCATCCTTCCCTTCCTTCCTCTTTCTCTCCCCCCACTCCTTCCTTCCTGTCCTTCCTTCCTTTCCCCGTCCCCCTTCCTCCTTTCTTTCCTTCCTTCCTTCCACCCTGTGTCCTTCCCTTCCTTTTTCTCTCCATACTCCTTCCTATTCCTTCTTCCCTCCCTTCTCTTCTTTCTTTCTTTCTTTCTTTTTCTTTCTTTCTTTCTTCCTTCCTTCCACTCTGTGTCCTTCCCTTCCTTTTTCTCTCCACACTCCTTCCTATTCCTTCTTCCCTCCCTCCTCTTCCTTCTTTCTTTCTTTCTTTCTCTCTCTCTCCCTCCTTCCTCTTTCTCATTTTCTTCTTTCTCATTTTCTTCTTTCTTTCTTTCTTTCTTTCTTTCTTTTTTTCTTTCTTTCTTTCTTTCTTTCTTTCTTTCTTTCTTTCTTTCTCTTTCTTTCTTTCTTTCTTTCTTTCTTTCTTTCTTTCTTTCTTTCTTTCTTTCTTTCTCTCGCTCTCCTTCCCTCCCTCCTTTCCTCCCCATCTCACCTAAGGGAATCCTGAGGGGCTCTTAAAATATCATCTGCATTTTTTTCCTCTTGATAGAAAAGTGCTAGGGAGCTTCCTCGTCCCAGCCAGCCTCTTTTGGGGTGCCTGAGGGCTGAAAAAGCCTTAAGAGACCCCGGAAACCCCTGTATCACCCCCCCCCCGCCCCAGCAGAGATTAGGGTGGTCTTGTGAGTGGAGCTAAACAGATGGGAAAATCTCTGTTCCGTCTCAGTTGGCAAGGAAGCCTAGAGATGATCTGCAGGTATTCAGATGCAGGGACACTCTGCATCTGCTCAGAGACCCCATTACCTCTGTTGGAAATGCAGCATCCAATATTGGGGCCTTTTATTAAATCAGGGAGTTATGGAAAAAGCTGCATGACATGAGGAAGACAAATGCTGGCAGGAGCGAGTGACTCAGCAAAATGAAAAACGTGGAAGGGACGTTAATCGCTAATTGAGGCCACCTCAAAGCTCTCGGTTTCCGCTATGAAAACCACAACCGACCTGTGTCTTTTTTTATTTATTTATTTTTATTTATTTTATTTTCTTAAATTTCTATACCGCCCTTCTCCCGAAGGACTCAGGGCGGTGAACAGCCCCGAGATAAAACACATAAATACAAAAAAAATTGAAAATGAATTAAAAATTGGAAAAAAAAAAATGAATTTTGTTGTGACAATACCGGTAGTCCTCGACTTACGGCCACGATCGAGCCCAAAATTTCCGCGACAGGTATTAAATGGGTTTTGCCCCGTTTTACGACCTCTCTTCGCCACAGCGGTTTTAAGAAAAATCACTGCCGTTGTTAAGTTAGTCACGGGGTTGTTAAGTGAATCCGGCTTTCCCCACGGACTTGGCTCGTCAGAAGGAGATCACGTGATCTGGGACACTGCAACCGTCATAAATGTGAGTCAGCGGCCGAATTTTGATCCCGTGACCCTGGAGAAGGCTGCGACAGTCGTAAGTGTGAGAACTGGTCAGAAGTTACTTTTTTTCAGTGCCGTTGTAACTTCGAACGGTCACTAAATGAACTGTCGTAAGTCGAGGACTACCTCTAAGCTGTTTCCTGAGAATAGAAAGAGTAGATGGGTGGAGAAATAACTTGAGTTTGCTAATGAGGAATATTCATGCTGACATCATCCATTACCTATGCACTTATATGACTATTATCATTTTTTCCCCTCCTCCCCTGTAATGGATGAAAATAAATATACCGTATTTTTCGGAGTATAAGATGCACTTTTTTCCCCCCTAAAAGAGGGTGAAAATTTAGGTGCGCCTTATACACCGAATGTAGACCCACCCACCCACTTCCCCCCACCCTTTGGCCTCTGCCTCGCAGCAGTTTACCTCCTTGCAAGCAAACAGCAAGAAAAAACAGCTCCTTTCAGCTTCAGCACAGCCTAATTAGCACAAGTTGATTAGATCGGCCTCCCGACTCCCAGCTGATTTGCTCTCAGCTGTTTTGCGCAGGGCTCTGCTACTTGCTGCAAAGAGGTAAATTGCTGGAGCAGATTTTTTTTTTCCCCCTTGTGCTAATCAAGCTATGCTGAAAATGAAACTGAAAGTAAAGCAGGCTGTTTGCTGCAAGGAAGCAAAATTGCTCAGAGGCAGAGGGAGATTTCTTTTTCTTCTTTTCCCCACCAAAAAAGGTAGGTGTGCCTTATACTCCGAAAAATACGGTATCTCTTTATTTGCTGGAATCCCTTCCACTATTTTCTGGGGTGAAATTCCTCCAGAAAATGTATACCGAATAAATAATAAATTTTAGTGAGACTTGATTGGTTTGGAGGTCCTGAGTTTGATGCCACAATTGTAGGCGGTCCTTGACTTACGACCACAACGGAGTCCCGAATTTCCGCTGCTCAGCAAAACAGTCGTTAAGTGAGTTTTCGCCCCATGCTACGATATTTCCTGCCACCGTCGTTAAGCGAATCGTTGCAGAGTGCAGAGAAGAGCAACTAGGATGATGAGGGGATTCATAAATATGAGCCAGTTGCCAAGCCTCTGAATTTTAATCACATGAGCACGGAGATCAGTGGTGGGTTTCAAATTTATATACTACCGGTTCTGTGGGCGTGGCTTGGTGGGCGTGGCAGGGGAAGGATACTGTAAAATCTCCATTCCCAACCCACTCTGGGGGAAGGATACTGCAAAATCCCCATTTCCTCCCCATCAGCTGGGACTCAGGAGGCAGAGAATAGATGAGGGCAGGGCCAGTCAGAATTTTTACTACCGGTTCTCCAAACTACTCAAAATTTCCGCTACCAGTTCGCCAGAACTGGTCAGAACCTGCTGATACCCACCTCTGGTGGAGATGCTTCAAAGTTCGTAAGTGTGAAACATGGTCATACAGTAAGTCACCTTTTTTTCAGTACGTTTGTAACTTCGAATGGTCACTGTTGTTAAATCAAGGACTACCTGTAAACTCTACAATGAATTTGAGTCCCGGTAATTCTTGGTTCCTAACCTGATCTACGTCGAAGGTCACCAAAAGATCATTCAGCCTGGGTTTAAACAGCTCCAGAAAAGAATCCATTCTCTCTAGAGGCATCGGTTCCACCAGGGAACAGATTTTAGATCTGGAAAATCTTCTGAGACAGAATCATAGAATGTGAGGGTTGCAAGGACCTTGAGATCATCTAGTCCAACCCCCTGTCCAGGGCTGGGGTATACCGTTTCAACATCCCTGAAAGATGGCCATCTAGTCTTCCTTCCTTCCTTCCTTCCTTCCTTCCTTCTCCTCTTTCTTTCCTCTCTTTCTTTCTTTTCTCTCTTTCTCTCTTTCTCTCCCTTCCTTCCTTCCTTCCCTTCCTTCCCTTCCTTTTGTTTTTCTTTTTCTCTTTCTTTTTCTTTCTTTTCTTTCTTCCTTCCTTCCTCTCTTTCTTTCTTTCTGTCTTTCTCTCTTCCTCCCTCCCTCCCTCGCTTCCTTCATCTCTTTCTTTCTTTGTCTTTCTGTCTTTCTCTCTTCCTCTCTCCCTCTCTCCCTTCCTTCCTTCCTTCCTTTCTTTCTTTCTTTCTTTCTCTCTCTCTCTCTCTTCCTCCCTCCCTCTCCCTTCCTTCCTTCCCTCATCTTTCTTTCTTTCTTTCTTTCTTTCTTTCTTTCTTTCTTTCTTTCTTTCTTTCTTTCTTGTCTTTTTTTCTTTTTTCTTTCTTTCCTTCCTTCCTTCCTCTTACTTTCTTTCTTTCTTTCTTTCTTTCTCTCTTCCTCCCTCCCTCCCTCCCTTCCTTCATCTCTTTCTTTCTTTGTCTTTCTGTCTTTCTGTCTTCCTCTCTCCCTTCCTTCCTTCCTTCATTTCTTTTTCTTTCTTTCTTTCTTTTTCTTTTTCTTTCTTTCTTTCTTTCTTTCTTTCTTTCTTTCTTTCTTTCTCTCTCTCTCTCCCTCCCTCCCTCTCTTTCTTTCTCTCTCTCTTTTAATTTCTCTCTCTCCCTTGCCCACCCTCTCTCTCTCTTTCTTTCTTTCTTCTTCTTTCTTCTTCTTTCTTTCTTAATATAATTCTCCCCACATTTTACTGGTCTCTACTGAAACACATCCAAAGGAGAAGCCACCAAGCTTGAGAAGGGAGCCTTCTGAAGGCCAACCAAGATTATCTCTCCTGAAATGCAAAACCTGAGGAACTCTAAACAGCCCTTGCCCCAACAGACCCATGGGCTATTTTTAATCGCTTAACCTTTGACCTCCCCAGGTGGGTCTTCATGGTCAAGAAAGGGTACCAGGAAGTGGACACCTCCATCCAGAGTTCGGTCATCACCAAGGTGAAGGGCGTGGCCTTCACCAACACCTCGGAGATGGGCAAAAGGATTTGGGACGTGGTGGACTACGTCATGCCTCCTCAGGTACCAGTTAGGCCTCTGCTTACCACCACAACTGTGCCCACGATTTCTGTGGCTAAGCGAGACAGTTGTTGAGGGAGTTCTGCCTCACTTTACGGCCTTTCTGGCCACCGTTGTTAAGTGAATCACTGCCGTTGTTAAGTAAGTCGCACGGTTGTTAAGTGAATCAGGCTTCCCCCTTGACTCTCCTTGTCAGGAGGACGCAAAAGGGGAATCAACGTCATCCCGGGAGGCTGAAACCGTCATAAATACGAGTCAGTTGGTGTCAAGGGCCTTGAATTTTGATCACGTGACCACAGGGGGATGCTGCAACGGTCGTTAAGTGTGGGAAATGGTCCTCTTGTTTTCAGGGTTGTTGGGACTTCGAGTGGTCACTAAATGAACTGTTTGTAAGTCGAGGATGACTTGTGGTGGGGCTCACTGCCCATGGTCCACATCGGCTTCAATACTTGAAGATGGGTGGACTTCAACTCCCAGAATTCCCCAGCCAGCATGGCTGGCTGGGGAATTCTGGGAGTTGAAGTCCATCCATCTTGAAGTTGGTTGCTAAGGGACCTGTTGCTAAGAGAAACAGAAGGGACTGAAAAACTCACTGCTTTCTCTGCAGATTTCTTAATATTGGGTCAGGAGCTACCCCTGCTTCACCTCCTCTGCACTGTCTCCTCCAAATCTCTCCAAAACACGTTGTTCCTTTAAGGCTTGGATTCCAGGGTCCATCATTCCCAGCCAGATGGGGATAAATGGCCTGATCTCTTTGAGAAGTCCAGGATGAGGGAAGGGTTGTGTGTTTTGACTGGCTGAGGTTTTCCGATGGCTCAAAATAGAAGAGAAAAATTTTCCGGGCTTTCTGCAAAATGCCACAGATTAATTTCTTTCTTTCTTTCTTCCTTCCTTCCTTCCTTCCTTCCTTCCTTCCTTCCTTCCTTCCTTCCTTCCTTCCTTCCCACTTTCTCATCTTCCTTTCCCACTTTCTCATCTTCCTCCCTTCTCTCTCCTTCCTTCCCTTCCTTCGCCCTTCATCTTCCACCCCTTCCTTCCTTCCTTTCCTTCCTTCCTTTCCACTTTCTTATCTTCCTTTCTCACTTTCTCACCTTCCTTCCTTCTCACTCTCTCCTTCCTTCCTTCCCTTCCTTCTCCCTTCTTCTTCCACACCTTCCTTCCTTCCTTTCCTTCCTTCCTTTCCACTTTCTTATCTTCCTTTCTCACTTTCTCACCTTCCTTCCTTCTCACTCTCTCCTTCCTTCCTTCCCTTCCTTCTCCCTTCATCTTCCACCCCTTCCTTCCTTCCTTCCTCCCTCCCTCCCTCCCCATTCTTCCTTCCTTCCTTCCCTTCCTTCCTTCTCACTTCCTTATCTTCCATTCCTTCCTTCCTTCCTTCCTTCCTTCCTTCCTTCCTCCCTTCCTTCCTCCCTTCCCTTCCTTCTCATTTCATCCTTCCTTCCTTCCTTCCTTCCCTCCCTCCTTCCTTCCTTCTCACTTCCTTATCTTTCCTTCCTTCCTTCCTTCTTTCCCACTTTCTCATCTTCCTTTCTCACTTTCTCATCCTCCCTTCTCTCTCCTTCCTTCCTTCCCTTCCTTCTCCCTTCATCTTCCATCCCTTCCTTCCTTCCTCCCTTCCTCCCTTCCTCCCTTCCTCCCTCCCCATTCTTCCTTCCTTCCCTTCCTTCCTTCTCACTTCCTTATCTTCCATTCCTTCCTTCCTTCTTTCCTCCCTTCCCTTCCTTCTCATTTCATTCTTCCTTCCTTCCTTCCTCCCTTCCCTTCCCTTTCTTCTCATTTCATCCTTCCTTCCTTCCCTCCCTCCCTCCTTCCCTCCTTCCTTCCTTCTCACTTCCTCATCTTTCCTTCCTTCCTTCCTTTCTACCTTCCTTCCTCCCCTTCCTTCTTTTTCTCGCAAAATTCACAAACTTTTTTCCCCTAATTTCTTCCCTCTCTTTAGGGCGAAAGTGTTTTTTTCGTGATGACCAATCTGATCATCACCCCCAACCAGCGGCAAGATACCTGCCCTGAGGTAAGATGGGACTCATATTGGCCAGGGTCACAGGTGTGCAAGGAAACGTCTTCCTTGCAAGCGGAAGGACTGAGTGTGCAAAGAGTGAGGAGCATTAGATCCCAGGAGAGAGGGATATTCGGGTAACCCAGGTTCAAAACAAGAAAGGAATACACGATGAATCTTGGAGGTCTTGTAATCCAGGGGTGTCAAACTTGATTCCATTGAGGGCCACATTAGGGTTGTGTTTGACCTTCGGGGGGGCTGGAGGTGGGCGTGGCCAGCTTGATGTCACTCATCAGGGGCTCAGGTGGTGGCCCTACTGCTCAGCCAACGAAAACGGGGTCCTGAGCTCCGTTTGCAGCTCTGACGGCCTCCTGCAACCTTCAGCCAGCAAAAAACGGAGCTCAGGAGGGCTATACTAAAAATAGAAATAAAATTATTATTTTTTTTTTAAATTATTATTATACACGACCCTCCCATGCTCCGTTTTCACTGGCAGAGGCACCCCGGGCTGGTCCTTCACTGTTTCCAGGGCGGCTAGGGGGTGACATGATAACAGTCTTCCAATATCTGAGGGGTGGCCACGGAGAAGATTTAGGGGGCAAGCTATTCTCCAAAGCACCTGAAGGCAGGAGAAGAATCAACGGGTGGAAACTAATCAAAGAGAGAAGCAACCTCCAACGAAGAAGGGATTTCCTGACAGTGAGAACAATTAACCAGTGGAACAGCTGGCCACCAGAAGTTGTGGGTGCTCCAACACTGGAAGTTTTAAAGAAGAGATTGGATAGCCATTTGTCTGAAGTGGTGTAGGGTTTCCTGCCTAAGCAGAGGGTTGGACTAGAAGACCTCCAAGGTCCCTTCCATCTATTTTATTGCTCTGCTCTGCTCTACTCTGCTCTGCTCTATTCTATTCTATTCTCTCCTGTTCTCTTCTCTTCTCTTCTCTTCTATTATTCTATTCTATTCTATTCTATTCTATTCTATTCTGTTCTCTTCTCTTCTCTTCTCTTCTCTTCTATTATTCTATTCTATTCTATTCTATTCTATTCTATTCTATTCTATTCTATTCTATTCTATTCTATTCTATTCTATTCTATTCTCTCCTGTTCTCTTCTCTTCTCTTCTCTTCTATTATTCTATTCTATTCTATTCTATTCTATTCTATTCTATTCTATTCTATTCTATTCTATTCTATTCTTATTTAAGAAAAGACTGGACAACCTTTTGTCTTAAATGTTAAAGAGTGTCTCCTGTTTGAGCAGGGGGCTGGACTAGAAGACCTCCAAGGTCCCTTCCATTCTGTCATTCTGTCACAAAATGTTCCAGCCTGATAAGACTGGGACGTGCTAAGTCTTTCTCTTACATTATGGAAGGAAAGGAAAGGCAGTGATTTTGTTCAAGGTGTCTTTTTGAGTTTGATGGAGGGAGGGGAAAAAAAATAAACATTATATGATTGTATTGCTCTTGGCCGCTTGGTACAAATATTTATTGGTGTTTTGCCTTTGGTCAAGGCCATTTAGGAGGTCCGATCAATTTAATGTGATGCCAAGGAAGCTATAAATAATACAATGTTCGGCTCTGGGAGATTTGGAGCGGAGAATTGCTCTTTAGCCTGAATAATCACAAGAGGAAAAGCTAAGGATGATAAATGGATGCTTACAATATTTCAGGATCATTTTTTTTCCTTCTTTGGAATTTACTTATTTTTATTTCACATTTCTTAACCGCCCTTCTCTCTCGGAGTCAGAACTGCAAATACTGTGCAGGGAGTCCTCGACTTACGACCAGAATGGAGCCCCAGATTTCTGTTGCTAAGTGAGACGGTTGCTAAGCGTCTGTTAAATATCAGATCCTCCCACTCTACTCATCCTACTTCCACCCTTTGCATTTTTTAGCTATATTTTGTATTATTTTTATAGTTTTGTAGCATTCTGTTTATATAGTTATAAACTATATAGTTATAAAAAGTATATAGTTACAGTATTATTTTTTAATACTGTAAGTCATCAAGAGTTACCCTGCGGTAAGATGGGCAACCAGTAAATTTGATAGATAGATGATACAGATAGATCGATAGATCAATAGATCTAGATGATAGCTAGGAGAGAGAGAGAGAGAAAGAGAGAGAGAGATAATACAGGTAGACTCTAGAAAGAGTGCAGAGAAGAGCAAACAAGAGGATTAGGGGACTGGAAGCTAAAACATATAAAGAATCGTTGCTGGAACTGGGTATGTCTAGTTTAATGAAGAGAAGGACTAGGGGAGACATGATGGCAGTCTTCCAGTATCTCAGGGGCTGCCCCAAAGAAGAGGGAGTCAAGCTATTCTCCAAAGCACCTGAAGGCAGGACAAGAAGCAACGGGTGGAAACTCATCAAGGAGAGAAGCAACCTGGAGAAATTTCCTGACAGTTAAGAACAATTAATCAGTGGAACCACTTGCCTCCAGAAGTTGTAAATGCTCCAACACTGGAAGTTTTTAAGATGATGTTGGATAACCCTTTGTCTGAAGTGGTGTAGGGTTTCCTGCCTAAGCAGGGGGTTGGACTAGAAGACCTCCAAGGTCCCTTCCAACTCCTATTCTATTCTATTCTATTTAGATAGACAATAGGTAGGTAGGTATGGTAGATAGATATGATAGAAAATACAGATAGAGATAGATAATCGGTAGGTAGGTTGGCAGGTAGGTAGGTAGGTGGATAGATAGATAGATAGTTAGTTACGGCATTGCCAAGGGAGGAATTCTGGGAATTGGAGTTCACTCATCTTAAAAGTAGCCAAGCTTTAGAAACCTTGAGCCAAACAAACCGAGTTTCTTTATTATTTATTTATTTATTTATTAATCAAATTTCTATACCGCCCTACTCCCGAAGGACTCAGGGCGGTGAACAGCCAAGATAAAATACAGATAATACAAATATTAAAAATCCCTTAAAATTATTAAATATTTTGGCCGAAACACAGATTAAAACACCCAATTTATAAAATCACGAATTAAAAATTTAAAAGAGGAGAGTGGTGGTTTAGTGGTTCTTCATGAGAAGGAGGCAACATCAGAGTTCAGGTTTATATCCCATCCTCCGCTGTATCTTGATCAGTTTAAAATATGATCCTGGAAGAATTCCAGTTGACTTCCAATCTTGAGTTAAGACTTTAAAAAGATGAATTTGTTCTTCCTGTCTCCTCCAGAACCCCGGTATTCCAGATGCCTTGTGTTACCGTGACAACGACTGTCCTCGCGGAGAAGCCGTGATAGCCAGCAACGGTATAATTGCTATTAAATATTATTTCACATAGATTTGGCATTTTTATCTACTCACTGAGTCCTTCCCGAGAATTTAAGATAGGCACAGATTAGCCTGATGAGGAGGCTCAGTGGCTAAGACACAGAGCTTGTCGATCGGAAAGGTCGGCAGTTCAGTGGTTCGAATCCCTAGTACAGATCTCCTGCGTGAGGAGGGGGTTGGACTGGATGACCTCCAAGGTCCCTTCCACCTCTGTTACTATTAAAATTTACATGTTCTCACATGTTTAATAATATTATAGTTCTTGCTCCAGAATTATTCCAAGTCAATCTGTCTTTTGCAATTGACCGATGGTGGTTTATTATAATGAGGATGTTTCATGGCATAGACAGCTAGATTTAATTTGGCATTTTTAGCCACCTGTCCAGAGAGCTCGGGATAGCCAGATGTTGATGTTTAATAATATTATAGGTCTCTTTGCAGAATTTAATCTAACCCAGGTCAAGCTGCCGTTTGCAACAGACCGATGGTGATTTATTCTGATGATGATCGTTCGGTGCACATTTAGCCAGATGTTCAGACTGCATTTTTTATTTTTTTAATAAAGTCTTTATTAAGTGTCAACCTCAAATATTAATATTCAAATTAAGCTGGAAAGAAAGTAAGAAACTACAGCTAAAGTGACCCAAAAGTTATACATCCAAGAAATTGATAATATCTATGTCAGGGATAAGGGACGCAGTGGCTCAGTGGCTAAGACGCTTAGCTTGTCGATCGAAAGGTTGGCAGTTCAGTGGTTCGAATCCCGAGTGCCGCGTAACAGGGTGAGCTCCTGTGACTTGTCCCAGCTTTTGCTAACCTAGCAGTTCGAAAGCAGGTAAAAACTGCAAATAGAAAAAAATAGGAACCACCTTTGGTGGGAAGGAACAGCGTTCCGTGCGCCTTTGGCGTTGAGTCATGCCGGCCACGTGACCACGGAGACGTCTTCGGACAGCGCTGGCTCTTCGGCTTTGAAACGGAGATGAGCACCGCCCCCTAGAGTCGGGAACGACTAGCACATAGGTGCGAGGGGAACCTTTACCTTTACCTCAGACTGCATTTGGCATTTTTGTCCACCTATCCAGCCCTTTCTAAGGACCTGGGATAGCCAGATGTGGATGTTTGAGGGTGCTAGAGGTCTCAGGGCAGGATGTCAGCTGTTCCAAGCAAAGCTACCCTTTGCAATTGACTGATGGTGAATTTGTCAATTCCGATGGTGTTCAAGGGGTGCTTACCCAGTCAGCCAGATAGATGTTTAGACTGGATTTGCTCTTTTTGTCCACCTGTTGTGGCTCCGTTGCCTGAGCCTGGGCTATCGACAGATGCAGACTCTGAGAGTGAGGCAGAGGAGTTGGCAAGGCCTCCCTCTCCAGGACCCTCCTCTCTGGCAATGCCTCCGGAAGACACCAAAGGCCAAAAGATAGGCTCAGAGCCAAGCACGTCCCCGCAGCCACAGGTGGACAGCGACGAAGGAGATAAGTGCTGGCGGGACCCTCAGCAGAGGCGCAGGGAGAAGCGTGCGCAGCAGAGGGGAAGGCGTGCCAGAGATTAGCTGAGTCACTGGACTACACCCCACAGGGTATAAATGTGGGTGTGGTGGCCGGTTCAGTTTGTGATGAGCAAAAACTAGAAATGATCCATGATCTCTGCGTTACTGGACTTTGCCTGCTTTATCGGACTGCATTTGGATTAATCCTTGTATTGTTGAAACTCTGCCTGCTTTATCGGAATGCTTGCAGTCTAATCTTTGTTTTGTGTGAGTAAAGTCTGAATTGGCAGCTAGCCACTGGGTTGCTGCCAGCTTTATTTTCAAAGAATTTTGCCATGTGGCTTATTAACTCCGGGCCATCCGTGGGGGTCCGTGTGTGGTACGGGGACAGAACACCACCTATCAAGTCTTTCCCAAGCACCTGGGGTAGCCAGAGGTTGTTGTTTAATAATATGAAAGCTTTCATGGCAGGATGTAAGCTGTTCCAAGCAAAGCTGCCTCCTGCAATTGACTGAAAAGGATTTTGTCAATGCCGATGATGTTCCAGGAGTGTTCCAGATGTTTTGGGATCTCATCCAATTCATTCCAGGCATTGACAACTCTGTTACTGAAGTCGTATTTAGCAGGGGGCTGGACTAGAAGACCTCCAAGATCCCTTCCAGCTCTATTCTGATTCCGATTCTGATTCTTTGCTTTCTTTTGCCATAGTCGTTCTCCTTCTATTTGCCGGTCTTTGCATTTTGTAATTTTTCTCCCTTTTTTTTATTACTATTGTCGCTCCTTATGGAATTACAGGTAGTCCTTGACTTAACAACAGTTTGTTTAGTGACCATTCAAAGTTACAACGGCACTGAAGAAAAGTGACTTGGGTTATGACCGTTTCTCACACAACTGTTGCAGCAACGTGATCAAAATTAGACGCTTGGCAACTGACTCATAATTATGACAGTTGCAGTGCCCCCGGGGGTCACTTGATCCCCTTTTGCTAAGCAAACGACCACATGACTCACTTAACAACCGCGTGACTCACTTAACAACCGTGTGACTCACTTAACGACCACATGACTCACTTAACAACTGCAGTGATTCATTTAACAACCATGGCATGAAAGGTCGTAAAATAGGACGAACATCACTTAACAGATGTTTCGCTTAGCCACATAAGTTTTGGACTGAAATGTTGAGTCGTAAGTCAAGGAATACCTGTGAAATCTCACCAACTGCATTCAGTCACAGCAACTTCGATATGCAGGATGTTAAGGATATTGTTGTTGTGTTACCAACCAGCAGAGTGTAGAGCACAGAGGAACGTTGCTAAGAGCAATGAATAAGAGATGTGCAAACTGGTTTATCAAAAGTTTACTTTATAGTGAAAAAACAATCTCATAGTATTTAAATCAATCCAAGTCTTTGCCAGTTAAATCAGTCCAGTGATACAAAAAGCTTCTTACCACACAAACAGTAGTTGGTTAGAATAACAAATTCACTCTGGTTCACAAACCACGATGGTAGCAGATCCATCCAACGATGACAGCACAATGGTAGCAACTCCACACACAATGGTAGCATATCATCATCTGAATACTTTACAGTACCTTTCTTAAATACGTTTACAACCAGTGATTATCTAATTAAAGTCACATAATACATATTCATATTAAAGTCACAGAACACATACATTGCCTGGACAACTTGTTAGGCTCAAACCATATCCTAACACAGGATTAAAACATTGAAGTGAACAATGCCACTTCAGGGTAAGTAGAGAGGATAAATGAAGCTTTGCAACAAGATTAAAAACTCCTCTGCTAAAAAAAAAAAAATCAAACAGCACCTCTCAATAACACAATTAATTAAAATCAATTACTGCAAAAAGCAACAGCCAAGTGTTTGAAATCCCTCTGCGCTCTTAATTCCCCTAGGAGGATTAGTCATCCCTATTTTTGCTAATTATAGGATTAAGGGGGCCAATTGTTCTCTTTGGCATTTTTTCAAATAACAATTTTTTTTTTAAACAAATGGGAAAATTAAGCTGACTTTGCAAAGGTGGGGAAAAAAAAGAAGAGTGCCAGGCGATTTTCCATCTTCGCCCCTGGCGTGACTCATAGACTGACTGATAGACTGATAAATCTTTCTTCCGACCATGGTCAGCCAAACTGATGCAACTGTTGAGGGGTCCTCTATTACATCATGACTCTTGTCTGTGGGAGAACTTTTTCAATCTACGGCCCCGTGGGGTTCCGCCATGAGAGGGCGGGCCGGAGGTCGCCCCCATTGGAGGAGATAATTTAGGACCCTCCTGCTGTTGTGGGAGGACAGTTGAGATACCAACAGCACATCGATGAACAATTGGCTGTGTTACATCTTTTGTGAAGTCCCCTGTCTGAGCTTTGAGCCTCCATCGCTGCAATTTGGAGATGCATACGACTGCAGATCTTCTTGCGCTGCGAGATTCCCCCTTCTCGCAGATGTGGCCCTCCTCACTATCGAGGGCCCACCTCAAGGAAGGGTTTTGGGACCCAGAGAGGTGGCATGTGAAAACGAGGGGATTGAGGGGTTTTCTAACAAAATTTTTAGTGAAATTTTTAAGGGGTCCTAGGGAGGGGGGAGGGTCAGATTGGAATTCGGGCTGTGGGTATGGGGGATAACCCACAAGGGGGAGGGTCGAGTCTGGCAGTGAAGCGTGGCGTGGGGGATGGGGGACCCGGGATCGAGGGGGGGGTTAGAGCTTGTCCGGATAGTTTTTTGAACATCAGTACTGTAGGTGGGAGGGGTAGATATGGCGGGAGCAGGGGGCCATATCGTGTTAGGGGAGTGCGCACTCGCTGTCTACGAGCGGTGGCGTGCTCTGGCCCCCAAGGCTCTACTCGCTCCTCAGGTTGCATAGACCCTCAGGACCCAGGCCTTCGGCTGATGCTGTGCAATGCCAGGTCCGTAGTAAATAAAGCCCCCCTCATCTGTGATCTTGTTCAAGAGGGGGGTGCGGACCTGGCAGGTATTACGGAGACCTGGTTGGGCCAGGAGGGGGGGGTTTCCCCTCGTTGAAATGTGCCCGCCAGGTTTCCAAGCATTCCATCAGCCGAGGTCACAGGGGAGGGGCGGGGGGGTAGCGGTTATCATTAAAGAAGGTCTGAGACCGAGGGAGGCCACTGTTCCTCAGACGGCCGGCTGTGAATCCCTTTTTGTGAAATGGGGTCATGGGGTTCAGATGGGTTTGCTGATCACGTACCTGGCTCCCTGCCACGTGGCAACAGCCCTGCCCGAGCTACTCAACGTCATCGCCGCGGTGGCGGTTGATACCCCTAAGCTTATGGTCATGGGGGATTTCAACCTGCCGTCCGTGGGTGAGACGTCAGAGATGGCTCGGGAGTTCATGGCTTCCATGACAGCTATGGACCTGACCCAGTTAATTCATGGCCCTACCCACACAGGGGGAAACACGCTGGATCTGTTTTTTGTCTCTGGACAGTGGTTGAGGGATCTTGATATAGGGGATATAGTTACTGAACCCTTGTCATGGTCAGATCACTCTCTCCTTCGTCTCGACTTTCGAACCGCTGCACCCCGCCGCAGGGAGGCGGAGCCAGTAAGATGGTTCCACCCCAGGTGCCTGATGGAACCTGACAGATTCCAGATGGAGCTTGGGCCATTTCCTGAGGTTCTGGCACACGCCTCGACTGGAGACCTGGTGGCCGCCTGGGATAGGGCGGCGGCTGGTGCTCTGGATCGGGTCGTGCCTTTGCGGCCTCTGACCCGGTGCTGATCTCAATTGGCTCCTTGGTTTACCGAGGAGCTGAGGGAGTTGAAGCACCAGAAAAGATGCCTAGAGAGTAGTTGGAGGGCCAGTCTTTCTGAATCTGACCGGACACTAGTAAGATCCCACATTAGGAATTACTTAGTGGCGATAAAAGCAGCGAAATGTAGTTATTTTGCTGCTCTTATTGCGTCATCAGATAATCGCCCGGCCGCCCTCTTTAGGGTGACCCGCTCCCTGCTCCACCAGGAAGCGCGGGAGGACCCCTTGGAGGGTAGAGCCGAGAATTTTGTTCAGTATCTGTATGACAAAATCACTCAGATTCGGGAAGATTTGGACTCCGACTGGGTAGTCTCAGGGGGAGAGACAGGGGCAGGTCTTGAGAATGTTATCTGGGATGAGTTTGATCCTGTGACCCCTGAGGACGTGGACAGGATTCTGGGTAGACTGAACGCGACCACTTGTTTATTGGACCCGTGTCCTTCCTGGTTAGTACTGGCTTCCCGGGAAGTGACACGAGGCTGGCTCCAGGGGATTATAAATGCTTCGCTGAGTGAGGGTGATTTTCCCGCCGCCTTGAAAGAGGCGGTGGTGAGGCCTCTCCTCAAGAAGCCTTCCCTGGACCCGGCAATGTTGGTAAATTATCGTCCGGTCTCCAACCTTCGCTTTGTTGCGAAGGTTGTTGAGAGTGTGGTCGCGCAACATCTCCCCCAGCACCTGGATGAAATGACGTATCTGGATCCGTTCCAGTCGGGCTTCAGGCCCGGGTACAGCACGGAAACAGCATTGGTCGCATTGGTGGATGATCTCTGGAGGGCTCGGGACAGGGGGTGCTCCTCTGTCCTGGTCCTGTTAGATCTCTCAGCGGCTTTTGATACCATTGACCATGGTATCATGCTGCACCGGTTGGAAGAGTTGGGGGTGGGAGGCACTGTGTTGCGGTGGTTCTCCTCCTTTCTCTCTGACCGGTCACAGTCTGTGTTGACAGGGGGACAGAGGTCGACCCCGAGGCCCCTCATATGTGGGGTGCCGCAGGGGTCGGTCCTCTCGCCTCTCCTGTTCAACATTTATGTGAAGCCGCTGGGCAAGATCATCCGTGGTTTCGGGGTGGAGTACCATCAGTACGCTGACGACACCCAGCTGTACATCTCCACCCCGGATCACCCCAACGATGCCCTTGAAGTGATGTCCCGGTGCCTGGAGGCCATAGGGATCTGGATGGGGAGGAACAGGCTCAGGCTCAACCCATCCAAGACTGAGTGGCTGTGGTTTCCGACGTCCCGATATAGTCAGTTGACACCATCACTGACTATTGGGGGCGAATCATTGGCCCCCACGGAGAGGGCTCGCAACTTGGGCGTCCTCCTGGATTCACGGCTGTCTTTAGAAGAGCACTTGATGGCCGTGACCGGGAGGATTTTTCATCAGGTTCACCTGATTCGCCAGTTGCGTCCCTTTCTGGATCGGGACTCGTTACGCACGGTCACTCATGCCCTTGTCACCTCCCGCCTGGACTATTGCAATGCTCTCTACATGGGGCTCCCCTTGAGGAGCACCCGGAGGCTCCAACTGGTGCAGAGTGCGGCCGCGCGGGTGGTAATGGGAGCGACATGGCGTTCCCATGTAACACCCCTCCTGCGCGAGCTGCACTGGCTCCCGGTGGTCTTCCAGGTGCGCTTCAAGGTTCTGGTTACCACCTTTAAAGCGCTCCATGGCTTAGGACCCGGGTACTTGCGGGACCGCCTACTACCACCAATAGCCTCCCACCGGCCGGTACGCTCCCATAGAGAGGGGCTCCTCCGGGTGCCGTCAGCCAAACAATGCCGACTGGCGGCCCCCGGGGGAGAGCCTTCTCTGTGGGGGCACCTACTATCTGGAACGAGCTCCCCCCAGAGATACGGAGGATCCCGGATCTGCGCACCTTCCGCCGTGCCTTAAAGACCTTACTATTTCACCAGGCCGGCCTGGCCTAATTTTCCCCCTCTTTTATAAAAGATTTTTAAATTTTTAAATATCTTTTAGTATTTTATATATTCAATTTTAAATTGGTTTTAAAAGTTTGGGGTTTTAAATTTGTCAGGGCCAAAATTATTTAATTTGATTTTATTCTATTTTTAAATTTTGTATTGTATGTGTTTTTATTGTTTGGCTGTGCACCGCCCTGAGTCCTTCGGGAGTAGGGCGGTATAGAAATCTAATAAAATAAAATAAATAAATAATAATAATAAACAAAAGATGTAAATAACATTAAAAATCTAAGTTTTCCCTGGATGTCCCAAAGTTTTTTTTCCCTTTTTTTTCAAGAGGCAACTGGACTTTCTGGTTTTTCTTTGAAGACGTTTCGCTTCTCCTCCAAGAAGCTTCTTCCGCTCTGACTGGATGGTGGGGGAATGGAAGGATTTACGTTCCTTGCAGACAGTTGGTCATTTGCATCCTTTTAGAGGGTCGTTGAGGCCACTTGGAGGTTTGTCTGTGTCCTCAGGATCCAATCAATGGGTGTGGAGTTTTCTATAACACAATCGCCAGTTGCGTCCCTTTCTGGAAAGGGACTTGTTAAATACGGTCACTCATGCCCTCGTCACTTCCTGCCTGGACTACTGCAACGTTCTCTACATGGGGCTCCCCTTGAGGAGCACCCGGAGGCTCCAGCTGGTCCAGAATGCGGCCACGCGGGTGGTTATGGGAGCGACGGGGCGCTCCCATGTGACCCCCCCTCCTGCGCGAGCTGCACTGGCTCCCGGTGGTCTTCCGGGTGCGCTTCAAGGTTTTGGTTACCACCTTTAGAGCGCTCCATGGCTTAGGACCGGGGTATCTACGGGACCGCCTTCTGCCACCAGTAGCCTCTCACCGACCAGTACGCTCCCATAGAGAGGGGCTCCTCAGGGTGCCGTCGGCCAAACAATGTCGACTGGCGGCCCCCAGGGGGAGAGCCTTCTCTGTGGGGGGCACCCGCCATCTGGAACAAGCTCCCCCCGGAGATACGGAGGATCCCAGACCTGCACGCTTTCCGCCGTGCCATCAAAACATTTCTTTTCCAGCAGGCCGGCCTGGCCTAATCTCTCTTTTAAACTGTTTTTTCAAAACTTTTAAAATTTTTAAATTTTAAATTTGTCTTATGAATTTGGGGTGTTTTAAATTTTGTTTTCCGGGCCAATTATTTAATTGTATTTTAATGGTTTTTTAACATTTGTATTATATGTATTTTATTTGGCTGTTCACTGCCCTAAGTCCTTCGGGAGTAGGGCGGTATACAAATTCAATAAATAATAATAATAATAATAATAATAATAATAATAATAATAATAATAATAATAATCATCATCATCATCATCATCATCATCATCATCCTTTCAGCAGTTCCAAGAAGGCTCCACACCCATTTGCACCACTCAGGTGATCCTGAGGACAGATAAATCTCCAAGTGGCCTCAAGGCCTCCCTAAAAGGATGCAAATGACCAGCTGTCTGCAAGGAGTATAAATCCTTCCATTCCCCGCCATTCGGTCAGAGCTGAAGAAGCTTCTTGGATGAGAAGCGAAACGTCTTCAAAAGAAAAAACAAGAAATTCCAGTTGCCTCTTGAAAAAAAGGACCTTTGGAACAACCATGATCTGGATGGCTGAGAATCTCCATAGACATTTTCCTTGGGTGGATTTGAAGGGGCTTTAAAATTGTTTTTCCAAAGGATAATTTTAGCCTTTCCTTATTTCCTAAACCGGACACTTTTTTCCGAGCTGCAAAGAGAGATATTCCTGTCACCCCAGATGATTACACTGGGATTAACAGTGAGAAAAATAAAGATGATTACACTGGGATTAACAGTGGAATAAAGATGTATTTTGTACATTGGAATTAACAGTGGAAGGATAAAAGAAAAGGTTAAATTAGAAAATTGATAGCTATAATAATTGGGATATTGTTTAGATATGTATAACAATTGTGATAATTTGAACATTTATTACCTAAGTGAAAAAGAAAAGAAAACTGAAACAATATATGATTATGATTTATAAACAAAAATTACTTAATTGGTATTATATAAATGGTATGGTTTGTTAGAATTTAGGATAATTGGGAAATTGTGTTAAAGAGCATTATTTGAATTAAGAACTATGTTTAAATGTTAAATTGCTATATTTTTAAAATTAAAAAGGTAAGATTTAAATTTGATAAAAGTAATAATGGAATAAAGAGTTAATGAGCATAATGAAACATAAATATGTTTGAATTGTATTGTTAATAGTGAGGATTTAGGGTAAGAATTGTTGTATTATAAGTTATTAATTGAATTAAGAATTAAGGTGAGTTAATAGAAGGGTTACTGTTTTGATTAAGTAAATATGTGTTAATTTTTTTTGTATATGTGATCTAAGATTTAGAAATAAGTGCTATGGCAAAATAGAATAGATAAAATTTTGTTAAAGATTTTGTTAAAAATTGAACAAAAGTGATGACCGGATCAAAGCTCTTTTTCCGAAAGGATGTAATTTGTATGTTTGGAAAAAAAAATAAAAACCTTTTTGCAAAAAGAAAAACCAAACCCACCTCAAAACAGACTTTGCAAAGGTGAGTTTACAACTCCACCCATTTGCCGTGTGTAGTGTGTTCGGTTGCGACCGCCATCTTGACTTTTTTGACCTCTCTGCCACCGTGCCTGCCATTATCCCTCCTCCCGAGCCCACCTGAAAAATTATTTCAGCGATTCACAAAATTATAACCTGGCTGACGTTTTTCTAATCCTTTCCTTCGCTCCTACAGGTATCAAGACCGGAATATGTATAAAAATGGGGAATAATATCAGCGGGACGTGCGAAATCCTAGCTTGGTGCCCGGTGGAGAAGAAAGACAAAAAAAAGTGAGTTCGGAAAAAAACAGACAAACCCACAAAACAAAACATCTTTTCCATAGAAGCTGAGGCCTCGAAGGCTAGAATTGGGAGGGTCCCTTGAGGTCATCTAGTCAACCCCTCACTCAGTATAGAATTCAAGTTAAAGCATCTGTGAGAAATGGCACGCAATTTGAACCTAAAAAGGGGAGCCCACCGTCTCTGCGTCCGTGATTCCATCGTGATATGGAAACTTCAGGAAGTCCTTGATTTATGACCACAAATAATTTCAGAACGTCTGTTGCTGAGCGAGACGGTTGTTAAGACAGAGAGAGAGACGTGCCTGATTTTACGGCCTTTTTTTCCCCCTACGGTTGTTAAGTGAATCACTGCAGTTGCTAAGCAACTCCAGCTTCCCCATTGTCAGAAGCCAGCAGGGAAGGTTGCAGGTAGTGATCACGTAACACCAGGATTCTGTAACTTCGAACAATTGTTGAATTCATCGTTGTAAGTCAAGGACTACTCATATAACGGATTTGACTTCTTTGTGACATCACTGTAAGTCTACTGGACAGGGATCAATGGATAGAAACCAGGGGAGAAGCAACCTAGAACTAAGGAGAAATTTCCTAACAGTTAGAACAATTAACCAGTGGAACAGCTTGCCACCAGAGGTTGTAAATGCTCCATCACTGGAATTTTTTAAGAAGATGTTGGACAACTATTTGTCTGAAGTGGTGTAGGGTTTCCTGCCTGAGCAGGGGGTTGGACTAGAAGACCTCTAAGGTCCCTTCCAACTCTGTTATATCTATTCCTATTCCTATTCCTATTTCTATTATTTCTATTTCTATTACTATTATTTCTATTTCTATTTCTATTATTTCTATTTCTATTTATTTCTATTTCTATTTCTATTTCTAATTTATTTCTATTTCTGTTTCTATTATTTCTATTTATTTCTATTTCTATTATTATTTCTATCTCTATTATTTCTATTTCTATTTCTATTTTCTATTTCTATTTCTATTTCTATTATTTCTATTTCTATTTATTTCTATTTCTATTATTTCTATTTCTATTTCTATTTATTTCTATTTCTATTATTTCTATTTCTATTATTTCTATTTCTATTTATTTCTATTTCTATTATTTCTATTTCTATTTATTTCTATTTCTATCTATTTCTATTTCTATTATTTCTATTTCTATTATTTCTATTTCTATTTATTTCTATTTCTATTTATTTCTATTTCTATTTTTTCTATTTCTATTTCTATTTCTATTATTTCTATTTCTATTTCTGCTCTGAAAGAATTCACTTAACCAATCTATTTATTCATTTTTAAGATCAGCTCTTCTGGCCGATGCGGAGAATTTCACGGTTTACGTTAAGAACAGCATCCGTTTTCCTAAGTTTAATTTTTCCAAGTAAGTTTTTCCTCCTTCTTTTTTTTCTTCTTTTAATCGTTTTTGTCACCATTCTAGGAAATGTTCTGCCTGCTGGAACAAGTTGCCAAATTTTGGGAGAAGTCAGGTTGGGAGAAAAAAACAAACAGAAGAGGGCTCTGTGGATATGTAGATCAACATTTATGGGAGAGGAGATTACGAAAAGGAAAGGAACAATAAACAGCTTTTCCAAGATGACCTCTCGTGGTCCGCCAGCAGCCTGCAGAGCTGGTAGCGCAGTCGGATAGTGAGGAGGCTGGGGAGGCCCATGGGCCAGTCCTGGAGTCGGGGGAGGCCCGGACGAGGGCTCTGTGTCGGAGGCAGAGATGGGGCCAGGGCTATCTGGGAGTTATACGCGGACTCCGGAGCCTCCAGAGTCGGACCGCAGAGAGGCAGAGGAACAGGAGGAGCCTGTTCCTAGTGCGCCCATGCGCAGAGCTGCCAGAAGGCAAGAATAGTTAAAACTAAAGGGATGACTCAGGAGTAAGGCCTGGAGATGATTGGCCCCTCCAATAAGGCTTAAAAGAGGAGCAAAGGCACGTGGGCCCTTTGTAGGAAAGCAACGTTGTTAATTCTGTTTCCAGTCGGCATCTCTGTTTGATTCTGGACTCTGTGTGGCTTTGCCAAGTAGGTCTTTGGCAGAGTGTCAAGGGAGATAAAGGTTGGTGATTATTCCAAAGGATTTTTTGCAACTAATTGGGACTCAGCTGTGAATGAACGTAATTCACAGCTGTTGCAATAAAAGAGGTTTTTGGGACGACTCTCTGTATTTTAATGACTCAGGAAGCCTAAATCACAACATGACTGATTTAAGTGCTGCTGGAAGACTGAAATTCCAACTGATAGCGTCCCATGTTTTAACATATTTTTTTAAATTAAATTTCGAAGGCCATCAGCTCCCTAAGACTCTGGGCAGCATAAAACATTACAATTATAAAAAACAATAGGTACATGAAAAAAGAAGAATGTGCCCACCAGAACAAGCATTCCTATTTAATAAAGTCCGGTGCAGGTAGTTCTCGATTTACGACCACAAACTGGGCCCAAAAAATTCCGTTGCTAAGCAAGACCGTTGTTAAATGAGTTTTGCCCCCCTTTCGCGAAATTTCTTGCCACCGTCGTTAAGGGAATCACTGCCGTTGTTAAGTCAGTAACATGGACGTTAAGTGAATCTGGCAACCTCATTGATTCTGCTTGTCAGAAGGTCGCAAAAGGGACAATGAAACCCGTCATAAATATGAACTAGTTGCCAAGCATCTTAATTTTGATCATGTCACCGTGAGGATGCTGCCACGGCCGTAAGTGTGAAACACGGACGTAAGTCACTTTTTCCCGTGGCACTGTAACCACTGAACGGTCACTAAATGAATTGTTATAAGTCGAGGACTAACCTGGAGTAGCTTGCCCTTCAGCATCGGTTATTGTTTTCAGCACCGTCATATATTTCGAACGGTTGCTAAATGAATGGTCATTAAGTGAGGATTACCTCACTTAATGACCATTGCAATAGCGAGACAGCCTGTGTTGCTGATTTTTTGAATACCTTTCTTACTTCCCTGTCTTTCGGATGTAGAACCAACGTCCTCGACACCAAAAACAATGCTTATTTGAAAAATTGTCACTATGGAGCAGACCAACCGTACTGCCCCATCTTCTCACTGGGGAAACTGGTCAACTGGGCTGGGAGCAACTTCCACGAGATGGCATCAGAGGTATGGGGGAAAAAGTGGGCTGCTCCTTCCTTTTAGCTGGTGGTCCGTCATAAAGGGATCTCCTCCTAGTGATTGGCCCAAAGTCACCCAGCTGGCTTTCATGCCTAAGGTGGGACTAGAATTCACTGTCTCCTGGTGATTGGTCCCAAGTCACCCAGTGACCTTTCATGCCTAAGGTGGTGCTAGAACTCACCATCTCCTGTTGATTGGCCCAAAGTCGCCCAGCCGGCTTTCATGCCTAAGGCGGGATTAGAACTCACTGTCTTCTGATGATTGGTCCAAAGTCACCCTGATGGCTTTCATGCCTAAATTGGAACTAGAACTCACCGTCTCCTGGTGATTGGCTCAAACTCACCCAGCCGGCTTCCATGCCTAAGGCGGGACTAGAACTCACTGTCTTCTGGTGATTGGTCCAAAGTCACCCTGATGGCTTTCATGCCTAAGGCAGGACTAGAATTCACTTTTACCTGGTGATTGACCCAAAGTTCCCTAATTGGCTTTCATGCCTAAGGCGGGACTCGAACTCACCGTCTCCTGTTGATTGGCCCAAAGTCACCCAGCCGGCTTTCATGCCTAAGGCGGGACTAGAACTCACTGTCTTCTGGTGATTGGTCCAAAGTCACCCTGATGGCTTTCATGCCTAAATTGGAACTAGAACTCACCGTCTCCTGTTGATTGGCTCAAACTCACCCAGCCAGTTTTCATGCCTAAGGCGGGACTAGAACTCACCATCTCCTGGTGATTGGCCCAAAGTCACTCAACTGGTTTTCATGCCTAAGCGTGATATAAATCACATTTAGATGTCCACAGAACGCTGCGAATATTTATTTTATTTTATTTTATTAAATTTTTATACCGCCCTTCTCCTGCTGGACTTAGGGCGGTGAACAGCCATGAATAAAAACATCAGATACAAAATTTAATTTTTTTTTAAAAGAATTAAACAAATTTTTGGCCCAAAAAATTTAAAACAGCCCAACTAAAATCAATTTACGGTTAAAAATATCTAAAAATATCTAAGGGGGGATTACGCCAGTCCAGCTTGATGAAATAAAAAAGTTTTAAGGGCACGGCGAAAAGCACAGAGATCTGGTATCCTACATATCCCTGGGGGCAAATCGTTCCAGAGGGCAGGTGCCGCCACAGAGAAGGCTCTCCCCCTGGGGGTCGCCGGCCGACATTGTCTGGCCAACGGCACCCTGAGGAGCCCCTCTCTGTGGGAGCGTACTGGCCGGTGGGAGGCTATCGGTGGCAGAAGGCGGTCCCGTAAGTACCCAGGCCCTAAGCCATGGAGCGCTTTAAAGGTGGTAACCAACACCTTGAAGCGCACCCGGAAGACCACCGGAAGCCAATGCAGCTCACGCAGGAGAGGTGTCACATGGGAATGCCCCCTCGCTCCCATAATCCCCCGCGTGGCCACATTTTGCACCAGTTGGAGCCTCCGGGTGCTCTTCAAGGGGAGCCCCATGTAGAGAGAATTACAGTAGTCCAGGCGGGAAGTGACGAGTGCCTGAGTGACCGTGTGTAAGGAGTCCCGATCCAGAAAGGGACGCAACTGGCGAATCAGGCGAACCTGATAAAAAGCCCCCCTGGCCACGGCCATCATATGCTCTTCCAAAGACAGCCATGCGTCCAGGAGGACGCCCAAGTTACGAGCCCTCTCCGCGGGGGCCAACGACTCGCCCCCGATAGTCAGAGATGGCACCAGCTGGCTATATCGGGACGCCGGAAGCCACAGCCACTCGGTCTTGGAAGGGTTGAGTCAAAGCCTGTTTCTCCCCATCCAGACCCACCCTAAATAGCCATCAGAACTTCAGAAGTAGGTCGTAAATACCTATTGGGGGGGTGGGCCCGTTGTAACTTTGAATCGTTATGCAACCAGTTGTAAGTCAAGGACCACCTGCATTTAGGACAGGCCGTGGAGCCAGCCTGGTGGATCTCCCAACGTTTTTGAGGGAAAACAATTTCCCGATCTTCTTCCAAAACTGAAGAAAAACTTCCTCTGTTATGTTTTGTTTTTAATCCAGGGGGGTGTGATTGGCATCCAGATTGAATGGGACTGCAACTTGGATAAAAAGCCGTCGGAATGCAACCCTCGCTATTCTTTCAGTCGCCTAGATAACACATTTGCGGAGAAGTCTGTCTCCTCTGGATACAACTTCAGGTAAAGGAGAAAGAGGCGTTTGGCCGAAGCATCCTCAATCCGCAACTTCGGCAGTTCGGTCTTTCCGAAATGGCTTCAGTGGCCAAATCCGATGGGATTTCATTGATCAGGTCAGCCAGGCTGGAAGGAAGGAAGGAAGAGTCAAGTGAGGGCCTAGCTTGGAATCCTTGCATTTATTTATTTATCTATTTATTTTATTAAATTTCTATACCGCCCTTCTCCCGAAGGACTCAGGGCGGTGAACAGCCAAAAGATAAAACACAGAGATACAAAATTTAAAATAGATTAAAACAGATTAAACAATTTGGCTAAATTTTAAAACTATCCCATAATTAAACAAATTAAAATTAGTGTTTAAAATTTAAATTTTAAAATTTTAAAAGGGAGAAGATTGGTTGTGTTGTGGATTTAATAAGACCAACACAACTTTTCAGGGTTAGCCAGAGACATTGTATATTGCGCAATAGGTTCAAAGCTCTGTACATGAAGGGTTGAACAAGGACAGAAATTAGGTACAATGGTTTTTATACTCTTCTAAGACAAAGGGTTCTGTTAACTCAGCAGTTTATGTGATCATATACATTTGTCATATTTAATTGACATTTCCTAATTACTGTTTCATATTATTCTTTGCCAAGTCATAATTCTTCATGTAAATTACTGAAGCATAGATTCAAATTATCTCTTGTTAATATCACATGTGGTCATACTTGATCTCTTTAACCTTCATACTGTATATCACCAAATGTCTCTTATCTCTGACAACTGAGGGGCCCCCTCTCTGAATGTTTCTACTTCAAAGGAACTTTTGTTCTGCCTTTGTGCTGTCTCAACTGGTTAATTTGCAAGCGCATTTTCTTTCCTACAATACTATGAATAAAGAGGGCCCTTCAGTGATCATCCAGCTGGACCCGCATTTACCTACATTAGTTGCAAGAGGCATAAGCTTGAGCTACCTGTTCTGACCCAGGTGCCCAAACACGACCAACCCTCTGAAGTGAACTCAAAGATTCCTCTGTTAAGTGCGCCAGCAGTCCTGGCAAAAAGTTTTTTTTCTCACCACAGGCTAACAAGTCCATCTGGCAGGGAGATTAATAGTTGTCTGCCACATCTATTCATTTCCGTCCCTTGCATTTAATTCCCAAAACTATGAGTGGGACTTCGTTAGCAGAGGTGGCTCTTCCATCCCGAGGACCGGCCCATGGATTTCCACTGCTCTCCTCTCCTCTGCCTTCTGTGCATCCGAGCGTCAGGCACAGGACCCAGCTGTTCCTCCTCTTCCTCATCAGCCACCTCCAGTCCTGGGGGCTGTTGACTCTCCATCTGGGGGCTGACGGACGGCCCAGGCTCCGCCTCTGTCTCTCTCTCTCTCTGCTAGCTCCATTCCCTCTTCCCCCTCGGAGCTCTCAGGTTGCCTTGATGCTGACTCTGAGTCCCACACCACCTCCTCCTCCTCTGATTCGGCTGGTGGAGGGGCCGGCGGCCGAGAGGCCGCGACACTACCTCACAACATCCATGAAGTCTTATCTTCCCAGGAGACGGCAGAAAATCTGGGGGCATTCTTGTAACAGAGGTGATAGATAATAACATTAATGACTTTCGTTAGAGGTAATCCTCAATTTACGACCCCCATTGAGCCCAAATTTTCCGTTGCTAAGTGAGGGAGTTTTGCCCCATTTTACACCTTTCTTGCCACAATTGTTAAGCTAATCATTGCAGTTCAGAGGTGGGTTTTTCAGCAGGTTCTGACCGGTTCTGGAGAACCGGTAGCGGAAATTTTGAGTAGTACGAAGAACCGGTTGTAAAAATTCTGACTGGCCCCGCCCCCCATCTATTCTCTACCCTCCGGAGTCCCAGCTGATCGGGAGGAAATGGGGATTTTGCAGTATCCTTCCCCTGGAGTGTGGAGGGAATGGGGATTTTGCAGTATCCTTCCCCTGGAGTGGGGTGGGAATGGAGATTTTGCAGTATCCTTCCCCTGGAGTGTGGAGGGAATGGGGATTTTGCAGTATCCTTCCCCTGGAATGGGGTGGGAATGGGGATTTTGCAGTATCCTTCCCCTGGAGTAGGAAGGGAATGGAGATTTTGCAGTATCCTTCCCCTAGAGTGGGGAGAGAATGGAGATTTTGCAGTATCCTTCCCCTGGAGTGGGGTGGGAATGGGGATTTTGCAGTATCCTTCCCCTGGAGTGGGGAGGGAATGGAGATTTTGCAGTATCCTTCTCCTGGAGTGTGGAGGGAATGGGGATTTTGCAGTATCCTTCCCCTGGAGTGGGGTGGGAATGGATATTTTGCAGTATCTTTCCCCTGGACTGGGGAGGGAATGGGGATTTTGCAGTATCCTTCCCCTGGAGTGGGGAGGGAATGGAGATTTTGCAGTATCCTTCCCCTGCCAAGCCCACCAAGCCATGCCCACCAAGCCATGCCACGTCCACTAAGCCACACCCACAGAACCGGTAAAAAATTTTGAAACCCACCACTCCTGCAGTTGTGAAGTTAGTAACACGGTTGTTAAGCGGATCAATCCCCATTGATTTTACTCATCAGTAGGTCACAAAAGGCAATTACATGATCCCGGCACGTTGCAACTGTCATAAATACATGCCAGTTTCGACAGCGTCTGAATTTTGATCACGCGAGGATGTTGCAACAGTCGTAAGTCACTTTTTTCAGTGCCGTTGTAAATTCAAATGGTCACTAAATGAGTGGCTGTAAGGCGAGGACTGCCTGTAATCAGGCAGTAAGTCTGTCATGATTCAACCAGCAATGAAGCCACAGGAAAAAAGAAAGAAAAGAAAATTTTCTTTTGCTCAGAAAAAATAAATCGTATGACATTTTATGATTTATTTTCTTTTCAGATTTGCCAAGTATTACCGGAGCGCGGCTGATGTTGATTTCCGAACGCTGATCAAAGCTTACGGGATCCGTTTTGATATCATGGTGAACGGCAAGGTGATCTCAGGCACAACTGGGGGAAAAAAGCAAAACAGATTTGCGATGATGGCAAAATATCTGTAGCTCGGGTGTAGGATGAAGGTGGAGGTTTGTTCTCCGAGCTTGTGGGTTTAGTTTTGAACGTTTTGTTACCAGTCTAGGTAACATCATCAGCAGAGTTTAGGGGATGTCAGTGTCGGTGTTGTGTGGCCAAAATTGTGGAAACCTTTTGGGAAAAATTGTATTTTTGAGGTTTGATGGCTAATAACACCTTTTTTTTTTTTTTTTTTTTGGAGTTTCAAGATATTCCACAGCTGGAATGGCCTGGGAATAGCCCAGATCTTCACCCAATGGAAAATCTAGGGAGCCGACTAAAGAAACTGGTTAGTCAGAAGCGACCCAGCAATAAAACCCAGTTAAGCGAAGCCATCATTCAATCTTGGTTTCACATGAGAACAGCTGCAGAACTCAAAGAATTGGTTCCCTCCATGGGAAGACGTTGTAAGGCCGTCATTCAGGCTGAAAGTTACCCAACTAAGGATTAACTGACATGGGGTTTCCCAACTTCCAGTGGGCCTGGAAGGCCCAAAAATCAACTGAGCTAGCGCAACGCTCACATGCTTACAGATATGGCTCCACGTGCCACCTGTGGCACCCGTGCCATAGGTTCGCCATCACGGGCCTAGGGTGACATCCGGGGCGGTGGGCGGAGCCTCCCGCTGGTTTTACTACCGGTTCTTCCGAACCGGTCCGAACTGGGGGCAACCCACCACTGGAACTGTCTAAGGCTCAAAGCCAGGGGTATCAAACTGGCGACCCGCAGGCTGGATGCATCATGCGCGGGCCACGCCCACCCCAGTTCCACGAAAGGGAAACATTTTTGTGATATATCACGTGACGGCAACGTGACGCAGCGAGTTTGATACCGGTGCTCTTTAAGCCATTGTTTCTCAACCTTGGCCACTTTAAGCTGTGTGGACTTCAACTCCCAGAATTCCCCAGCCAGAGGTCCTGCTGGGGAATTCTGGGAGTTGACATCCACGCAGCTTTGAGAAACACCGGTCTAACCAGTTCAGGAAGTCCTCGACTTACAACAGTTTAGTGATGGTTCGAAGTTACAAAGGCCCTGAAAAAGGTGACCCATGTGTGTTTTTCGCACTTACGACCGTTTCAGCATTCCCACAGTCACATGATCAAAACTCAGACATTGGGCAACTGACTCATATTTATAACGTTTGCAGTGTCCTGGGGGTCGCACAATTCCCTTTTGCGACCTTCTGACGAGCAAAATCAATGGGGAAGCCATGTTGTTTACTGAAGAACTGCAGTGATTCACTTAACAACCGCCGCAAGGAAGGTTGTATGATGGGGCAAAACTCACTTAGCGACTGTCTCATTTAGCAGCAGAAATTTTGGGGCCCAATTGTGGTTGTGAGTCAAGGACTACCTGTAGAAACGTTAAAATCTGTGCACATCTCACAAATTCACTCTTTTTTTTTGGTTTTTTTCAGGCAGGGAAATTTAACATCATCCCAACGGTAATCAACGTGGGTTCCAGTCTTGCGCTAATGGGAGTGGTAAGTCAATTTAACAAACTGCATCCCTGTTTGGGTTGGTGGCAGCAGTGCCTCAGATAGAAAGTCCCTACAGAGAGTGGTGAGGACAGTGGAGAAGATTATAGGAAACTCACTTTCCTTTATTCAGGATACTGCTTGTAAGCGCTGTGTGCCTAGAGCTCAAAGCATTGTTAGAGACCCCACTCACCTACTTCACGGTTCTGTTTCTGTTGCTCCGCCCTGGGAGGAGGTTTTGAAGTATCTACAGAAGGACTACCAGATTCTGTAACTTCTTTGTTCCCTAGGCCATCTGTCTAGTAAATTCGCAAGATTCATTTTTCTCACCATGTACATGTACTGTATACACCCGAACTAGACTGTGATGTTTCTCTGTGTCATATAATTTTGTATTTATCTTGTCATGTTTATGTAGTGCTATATTGGAAGTGATGAGCCTTTAAGAGCTATATGCAACAAAATTTCATTTTTAATGTATGCCGATTAGTGTAAAAGTGACAATAAAATTATTCTATTCTACTCTACTCTACTCTATTCTATTCCATTCTATTCTTCATTCCTCCATTCCATTTCATTCTTCATTCTTCTATTCTATTCTATTCTATTCCATTCCATTCCATTCCATTCTTCATTCCTCTGTTCTCTTCTCTTCTCTTCTTCATTCCACTATTCTATTCTATTCTATTCTATTCTATTCTATTCTATTCTATTCTATTCCGTTGTTCATTCCTCTATTCTATTCCATTCCATTCCATTCCTTATTCTATTCTATTCTATTCCATTCCATTCCATTCCATTCCGTTCTTCATTCCACTGTTCTGTTCTGTTCTGTTCTGTTCTGTTCTGTTCTGTTCTGTTCTGTTCTGTTCTATTCTATTCTATTCTATTCTATTCTATTCTATTCTATTCTATTCTATTCTATTCTATTCTATTCTATTCTATTCTATTCTATTCTTCATTCCATTCCATTCTTCATTCCTCTATTCCATTCCATTCCATTCCATTCCATTCCATTCTATTCTATTCTTCATTCCTCCATTCCATTCCATTCCATTCCATTCCATTCTATTCTATTCTATTCTATTCTGATTCGGGATGGAAGCAAGCAGCAATTGCTGGATCAAAGGCTGTCCTCGATTTACAACCGTTCATTTAGCGATGGTTCAAAATTATGATAAAAGTGATTTACAATCAGTCCTCGCACTTATGACCGTTGCAGCATTCCCACAGTCACGTGATCATAATTCAAGCGCTTGATAAGCGGTATTTATGATTCTGGAATCATAAATTTATGGTTCTGGAATGACGTGATAATCATTTGGGACCTCCTCAGCTGGCTTCCAACCAGCAAAGTCAATGAGGGAATCTGGAATCATTTAATGACCGCACGATTCACTTAATGACTGCAGTGATTCACTTAGCGACCATGGCAAAAAAGGTGACAAAATTAGGTGCGATTCACTTAACAACCACTTTGCTAAGCAAAGTGAAATCCTGCTCCCAATTGTGGTCATAAGTCAAGGACTATTGTCTTATTATCTTATTACCTTATTACAGGGAGTCCTTGACTTACGACAATTGAGCCCAACATTTCTGCCACTAAGTGAAACATTTATTAAGTGAGCTTTGCCCCATTTTACGACCTTTCTTGTCACAGTTGTTAAGTGAATCACTGCAGGTGTTAAGTTACTAACACGGTTGTTAAATGAATCCCGTTGACTTCGCTTGTCAGGAGGTCGCAAAAGGGGATCATGTCACCCCGGACCACTGCAACCGTCATAAATATGAGTGAGTTGCCAAGCATCCGAATTCTGATCCTGTGACCACGGGGATACAGCAAGGGTCGTAGGTGTGAAAAACGGTCATAAGTCACTTTTTCAATGCTACTATCACTCTGAAGCGTCACTAAACGAACTGTTGTGTTGTATGTTGAGAACTACCTGTAATGCCCACCTAATCACATGACCACCTAGCCACGCCCACCCAGTCACATGACCACCTAGCCACGCCCACCTAGTCACATGACCACCTAGTCACGCCCACAGAACCTGTTATTAAATTATTTGACTCCCACCACTGTATTAAAATGTTATATATCTTATTATCTGGTCATCTAAAGCTGCTCTTTTGGCTTTAAAAATAAAACAAATGAATGTCATAAATAAAAATTAAGTCAAATCTTAGAATACTTTGAATGATAATGTGGGAAGAAATAGTTATATCTAAACAAATGATTAATGAGGATAACAACATATAGATTGATGATATGAGAATCTAGGTAAATTGAAAACTGTAAACTATGAATTTGGCGAATGATGCACAAAAGACTTGTAACCAACCGACACACTGTTTGCAAATTGATAATGGTTTTATGTTTGTTTGTTTAAAAAATAAAAAAAAAATTAAAAAATAAAATAAAATAAAATAACATAATCAAATATAATTTAAAAACCCTCATTATTTGCATGCAACTGCAAATAAGAAACCATTTTTTTAAAAAGTTAACTGTTTAGCACAGTGGATTTTCCACTCGGTTCACATGGAATTGTTTCTGCCATCCAACCCACCCAGGGAGCATTTCTCTGCGACTTGGTGCTGCTGTATCTTCTTCGAAAGAGCCAGTTTTACAGAGGGAAAAAATACGAGGAAGTGAGGTAGGTGGCCTGCAGCTGCAAAGCATTCTCGATTCATCGAGATTCCTTATTTTTATAACTTCCAACCTTGTCCGAGAAATCTCAAATAAATTGCATTTCAAACAAAGTCTTTGAAGGAAAACTCCCATTTATTAAGCACGACATTCTAACTCCGACTCCATCGCAGCCAATACTGACTTCCAGACCCAAAACCCTCCCTTTCCGTTCCCCACTCCTCTGCACTCATTGGCCATCTTCCAAGTCACTCTACCCCTAATCTACTGCTCCAGCTCAAAGGAATTTCCCCCCTCCCATCCCATCTCCTAGGGGATATTATCTCCAGGGAAAATAAGTAGGTGAAAAGTCAAACGTCCCTTTCCAGACGCCTCCGCTTCTCCTTCTTATGTCAGCACTAAAGTAAATGCAGCTTGAAGTGCTGACAGATGTAGCCCATCAACTACAATGAGTAGGGGGTGGCGCAGTTGCTAAAATGCAGTTTTGCAGGCTAATTCTGCTGACTGCCAGGAGTTTGATCCTGATTGGCTCAAGGTTGACTCAGCCTTCCATCCTTTCCGAGGTCGGTAAAATGAAGACCCAGATTTTTGGGGCAAGGTGCTGACTCTGTAAAACGCTTAGAGAGGACTGCAAAGCACTGTGAAGTGGTATATAAGTCTAAGGGTTAGTGCTATTGGCTCAGCCTTGCAGCCTAAGTGCTATTGCTTAGGAAGGGAAGGAAGGAAGGAAGGAAGGAAGGAAGGAAGGAAGGAAGGAAGGAAGGAAGGAAGGAAGGAAGGAAGAGCCTTGGTAGTACAGTGGTCTAAAGGACCCTGTTATTAAAACCAGCTGCCTGCAATTACTGCAGGTTCGAATCTCGCCAGGCTCAAGGTTGACTCAGCCTTCCATCCTTTCTAAGGTAGGTAAATTGAGGGCCCAGATTGTGGGGGCAATAAGCTGACTTTGTATAAATATACAAAAGGATGAAGGCTATTGCTTAACGCACTGTAAGCCACCCTGAGTCTCCGGAGAAGGGTGGCATATAAATCAAATTTAAAAAAAAAAAGGAAGGAAGGAAGGAAGGAAGGAAGGAAGGAAGGAAGGAAGGAAGGGAGGAAAACAAGGAGAAGGAAGAGCTTAAGTTTAACAACTGCAGTGATTCACTTCACAAATGTGGCAGGAAAGGTCGTAAAATGGGGCAAAACTCACTTAACCAATTTCTCACTGAGCAACATCAATTCTGGGTTCATTCGTGGTCCTAAGTCTGCCGTATATATAAACAGGCAGCAAACCTCACACTCAACAGCCCTGATGATGTTACCTAGTTGGGTAACGAAACGTCTGCCAGAAAGTTTACAGAGATTCCACATTTACTCATTTTCCCGACTTCCCTTTTCCTCATGTAGGTCAAACACCAAGAAATCTTTGCCGGAGAGCACCGTCAACGGGAACCAGGCTGGGAATCAGAGTGACAATTCTTTATCCCGGCTGGATCAACAGCTACAGACGGTTGAGGCCTAAACCCTTCGCGACGTCATCCGTTGTTAAGAGAAACCGCGGACCACACAGAAAGTTGCCAGGAAGATATTCGCTTCAGCTCTTCGCGGTCTTCGTTTTCGACATCCTAAGCCGAGGATACTACTACACATTGCAGGATGTTAACTTTTTAAAATCAAACCAAATGCCAGAAAAACTTGGGTAAGGACCGTAGCTGCGTGGTGGATATCAATTCTCTTTCTGTGGCTTCTGGAGAAAGCTAAGACAGCCCGTTCTTGAGCCTGTCAAATGTATGTCAACGGATGAGTGGAGAGGATAGTTGTCCACCTTGAATTATTATCGTTCCATCGCGCAGTCGGCCAGATGGATTTGGCATTTTTGTCCACCCGTCGAGTCCTTCCCAAGAACGGTGCGGTGGCCTAGAGGTGGAGCTCTCGCCTCGCAATCAGGTGGCTGTTGAGTTCGATCCTAGGTGTAGCGGCTGATATTTCTCTCTCAGGGCGCAATGAGAATAGATCTGCCGCAAAATTTCCGCATCGGCGACAGGAAAGGCATCCGGCCAATAAACACTCAGCTCCATTCAGCTGCCCCGACTCCAACCCGCAACAGATTACGAGGTCATTAAACGATGAAAAAAAATAAAAAATAAAATCCTTCCCAAGACCCCAGAAAAGGCAGATGTGGATATTTGATGGTGGTAAAATCCTCGTCGAAGGATGTCAGCTGTTATGAGTAAATCTGCCTTTTGTAATTGACTGATGGCGAATTTGTCAATGCCAATGGCCTTCAAGTGGTGCTCAGGATGTTTTGGGATTGCCCCCAAGGCATCTGTTACTATGGATACTACCTTGCTTTCTTTTGCCCCAGTCCTCGACTTACAACAGTTCATTTAGTGACCGTTCAATGTTACAACGGCACTGAAAATAGCGACCTATGACCATTTTTCACACTTGACGAACTTTTGGTCCTGTGATCAAAATCAAAACTGGCTCATACTGATGACCGTTCCTGTGTCCCAAAGTCACGTGATCCTCTTTCGCGACCTGCTGACTGGCAAAGTCAATGAGGGAGCCGGATTCACTTAACAACCGTGTTACTAATTTATCAACCGCAGTGGTTCGCTTAACAAACGTGGCAAGAAAGGTCGTAAAACGGGGACAAAACTCACTTCACAAATGTCTCTTAACAATGGAAATATTGGGCTGAATTGTGATCGTAAGTTGAGGACTACCTGTAATTGCCAAATTTACTCGCCGTCCATCTCGCACTTCAAAGCGACTCTGAGAATAATGATATTCTGAGCATTCTTGGAAATTATACAATAGTAAGGCTTTAATCATCTTCTTCCCATTCTGCTGTCCATTTTGAATCTCTTCCTGCAAATTGTTGAGCCTGTGGGATTATTCAGGAATTCAAAATAAATTCTTGCAACGTGGATAAACAATTCTCCAGTCTGTGGGATTATGCGGGAATCCTAAATAAATTCCTGCAACATGGATAAACAATTCTCCACCATCCAACCAACTCATGAAACATAACTTCACGATGAAGATGGGTTGGTCATTGGCATGTCTTGAACCTCCACTTCAGGGAAAAAAAGAGACTGGATTTTATTTTTTTTTATGCCTATGGTATGAATTTAAACACAACCCAGGTCTTGTTTTATGACCGGTGCACGGAATGGCAAGTCGCAGGAATTAAATCAGAATATTATCTACGGAATCACAAGCCATACTCCAGATGGCTGCTTCAGCAGGAATTTCTGTATGCTTAAAAAAAAATAAATGGGTGGAACT
Organism: Pantherophis guttatus; assembly: GCF_029531705.1. The sequence continues at coordinate 62,764 of NW_026843948.1, read as the reverse complement.
GAAAAAGAAGTTTAAAAAAAAATAAAACATGATTTTGATGATGAGAAGAAATAGGTCAGAGAGGTTTCTTTTTTAAAAAAACAACAAAAACTGTAGAGTAAGAGATAATGTGGCATTTGTTTATTAATAATTGCCACAAAGAGAATTGGAAGCTATTTCTTTCTCTTTTTTTTCAGTTTCTTTTTTTTCAGTTTGGGCTTTTTTCCTCATTTCCTGTCTTTCCTTTATATTTTCAGAGTTGTTGTCGTGAGGAAAGTAGGAGGAGGAGGAAGTATTAAGTATGTTCACCACCTTAAGTAATTTATAAAAACAATAAAAGAGGAAAATTATATACATACCTGTGTGTGTGTCATTGTGGGGAGGGAGCGTGTCAGAACTGGTGTAGGTTTCACTGGGGAGGTGAGTGAATACCGATAGTCCTCGACTTACAAAAGTTCATTTAGTGACCATTCAAAATTACAACGGCACTGGAAAAAGGGACTTATGACCGTTGTTCACACTTACGACGATTGCCGTATCCTCAAGAGTCAGGTGATCAAAATTCAGATGCTTGGCAACATTTATGACAGTGGGGTGCCCCGGGGACATGCGATCCCCTGACCTTCTGACGGGTGAAGTCGATGGGGAAGCCCGGATTCACTTAACAACCGCGTTACTAACGGTAAGCGATTCGGCAGCGATTCACCGAAACAATGGTGGCTAAGAAAGATAGTAAAAACGGGACAAAACTCACTTAACAACGGAAGTTTTGGGCTCAATTGTGGCCGTTAAGTCAAGGACTGCCTGTCGTGAACTTCACAGTCATAATTTTGGCCGTTAAGTCGAGGACTGCCTGTAGCAGGGGAAAGCTACAACTCTTATCAGGACCAACGCTGTGATTTAAAAACCCGAAAGGGATTCCCGTAATTAGGCATAAATTGGCAAACATAAATTGTGCGGCAGGAGAATAAACCAGGTTTCTAAGATTCTAGTTGTCGTTAACAATGTCGAATCAAAGCAATAGAGCAGGCCACTTTTAAGACTGGTGGACTTCAACTCCCAGAATTCTCTGACTGGGGAATTCTGGGAGTTGAAGTCCACCAGTCTTAAAAGTTGCCTAGGTTGGACATCTCTTAACACAGACTGAAGTTTAGTTTCTTTGCCGAGAACAAGGAAGCAACAAACGCAAATGGGATATTGTGACAAAAAATGCATTTGCTGGGAACGCGCGATTTCCCCCAAATTTTTATTTCACGAAAGTACCAGTGAAGAACCATTTGATGTAGTCAGAAAAAGAAGACCTTTTGACTTTTTTCCCCAAGTTCATAGACACTCTCTCCTGCGTCTCCAAAACCATGCACGCACGAAAAAAAATAGTTATTTTGCTGTGTGGTTTATGAAAGCTGGATTACGTGGCCTTTAAGAATGTAAAGAATAAAAGGAAGTGAGTGAAAAGTTTGCGGTCCGTTCTGTGTAACTTCAATGTTCCCTAAAAAGGAACCAGAACTGTCAAAAAAATCCATTTTAACAGCCTGTTTCTCATCACTGCCAGCCAGGATCCACCGTTAAGCCTAGATTAAGAAAGCAACATCTCGGTCTAATTCATACCACTTATCGTTATCAGTAGCCACTGATTTCACTCAAGATTCCAGAAATTCCTCCTTTTAAAGTAAAAAAACCTGGAGCCTGATAGCACCTTTTCCCAGAAATCCCTGCACAGAGAATACTAAATACACAGAAATATGAGGATTAATTTAGAAAGGTTGAGGAATTCTGGGAGTTGAAGCCCACACGTCTTCCAAGTTGCCAAGTTTGGAGACCCGTGCAGTACCTTGAGCAGGTATGAGAAAACTGGATCTCTACTGAACTTGAGGTGATACATAACAAATGTGAAGATCCAGTATCCATCACCTCTCACCATGCTGGCTGTGTTGATTATGAGCCACAGTGGCACGGTGGTTAAGAGTGCAGTAGCGCAGGCTACTTCTGCTGCTGACTGCCTGCAATTTGGCAGTTCAAATCTCACCAGGCTCAAGGTTGACTCAGCCTTCCATCCTTCCGAGGTAGGTAAAATGAGGACCCAGATTGTTTGGGGGCAAGAGTAAACCGCTTAGAGAAGGCTGTAAAAGCACTGTGGAGCAGCATATAAGTCTACGTGCTATTGCTATTATGGAGATGGCTATAAATCCCCACCACCACCTTCAAAATAAAACTCCCACCTAACTCGTTGCAAATGTTTACTTGGAAGTTAAGCAGCTTCAGGCCAAGCCCACTCAACCCACCCACCCACCCCTTACAACCTGCCTGTAGTCAGGCTGTGGAAACTTGTGTTTTCCTTCCTGAAGCCTTTCAACCAAGGTGCGTACAAAATCGATCAAGCATGGGATATTGATATAGATTTTTTTTTTCCTCTCCAAAATAGAAGATCTGGTTACACAGCAAGGAAAGTCTCCGAAGGGAAGGTTGGGCTAAAGGGGGTTAGAAGAGAATTCTAGCAGCCTTGTGGCAGAGGGATAAACCGAGGAGAACGGAGACGTCCTCTGGACTGGGTTATTTACATGTCATTTTTAAAGACCGAGGAGGTGGGAGGGGGGTGTTTCACATTCTGTTTCATTAGCAGGGTTCTTGCTTTCTGACATAGGTTAGGGAGCGCGTGAAGAGTGCAAGCAATGGGTCGGGATCCCCGTTCTAGGGCATCAGAGAGGAAGGAGCGAGCCGTCTCTCCTCACGACCGTTCTGGCTATACCTTCCTCCTCCTCCTAGTAAACGTGCACCATGCCGTAGAGGAAAGTCCAGAAGAGAATATATGTGAATAACCCCCCGATCAGTCCTCCGGTAAAGAGAGGCCTTCGGGATTTAAAATATTTGTTCCATCGCCGTCCGGCTTTTAGCACCAAAAGCACCGAGAGTAAGACGGAGGCCAGGAAGTAGAAAATGAAGCCGTAGAGGCCGTTGAGGCCGAGAATGCCGGCGGTGGCTCCCGAGAGAGCGGAGACGGACGTCCTGCAATAATCCAGGATGGCTGCGTTTCCCCGGACGGCTGCTTCGCTGATGAACTGGGGGCCTTCCCGTTTGGCCACCACTGTGGCCATGGCTTCGGCTGGGAGCGGTGGGGCAGCTCTCCTTCAGGACGGTGCGTTCTGGGAGGAAAAACGGAAATCATTCATATATGCAGATCTGTTTCTTGGAAACCCGAGATACTGTCTTTCCACAGAGCCAGGTGATATACGAGAAACAAATTTTATTGGTTAATCTTTATTAAAGAGCTCAAGGAGGGGAACATATCCAATACAACCACCATCCTTGAGATAGGTTGGTCTAATAGAGTATGACTGGCCCAACGTTACTCAGCTAGCTTTCATACTTAAGGAGGAACTAGAACTCACAGTTTCTTGGTGATTGGCCCAATGTCACCCAACTGGCATTCATGGCTAAGGCAGGACCAGAACTCACCGTCTCCTGGTGATTGGCCCAAAGTCACTTAGTCGGCTTTCATGCCTAAAGTGAGACTAGAATTCATCATCTCCCACTTTCTACGCTGGTATTTTAAGCACTAGACCCGTGATGGCGAACCTATGGCACGCGTGCCACAGGTGGCACACGGAGCCATATCAGTGGGCACGGGAGCTCAGCTCACCAGTTGATTTTCAGGCCTTCTGGGCCCACTGGAAGTAGGGAAACAAGCTGTTTCCTGCCTCTGGAGGGTCTGAGGGGTGTGGGGAGGGCCAGTTTTTCTGTCTCCCCAGGCTCCAGAGCCTTTCTAGGAGCCTGGGAAGGGTGAAAACGGCCTTCCCCACCCCCCCAGAGGCCCTCCGGAAACGGTCTGTTTGCCGGAAGTTGGCAAACGGGCCTTTTCTGGCCTCCCAGGGGATGGGGAAGGCCATTTTCACCCTCCCCAGGCTCTTAGAAAGGCTCTGGAGCCTGGGAAGGGTGATAAACAGGCCCACTGGGCCATCACATGCCAAAAGCAGGGGGAGCCCTGTGTGCATACGCAGCGGGTGGGGCGCATAGAATTATGGGTGTGGGCACGTGCACGCACGACCCCCCCTCACTCCCCCCACTTTTGGCACGCGATGGCAAAAAGGTTAGCCATCACTGCACTAGACCAAAGTAACTGTCAAATTAATATTAAACACAGCCCTGTGGTGATTAGCAAGCCGCTTAAAAGAACTCACCGGTAAAATAATATGTGCATTTGTTTTTGAAGTAAAAAATAACCTCTTTCGAAGTAAAAGAAGACACAATTATAAATAAACCAGGAGGGAGAAGTAAGAAACATTTCGCTGAGCTGCTTCACGCTCAGCGAAAGACAAATTATATAGTTATTTATTCAATTTTTATAATTGCCCATCTAAGCCAAGTGACTCCGAGAGACTTATAATTCTAAAACCACAGAACAGTTAAAAGAATGAAAAATCCAAAGAATATGACCAATAACCAAATATTTAACAAAAAGATTTAAACCTTGATTTCTTTATCAGGAGATAAACATTTTATGGGATTTTCAAGGAAACTGGATTTTTTTAGAGCCTCGAGCAGCTTGCAAATTTCTCTCTCATGGCACCCTGAATAATTGCACTGAAAAAAAGTGACTTATGACCGTTTTTCACACTTACCTTTGAAGCATCCCCATGATGATGTGATTAAAAATTAGATGCTTGGCAACTGACTCTTATTTATGATGGTCAGAGTGTTCCTGAGCTTCATGTGACCCCCTTTTGCGACTTTCTGACAAGCAAAGTCAACGGGGAAGCCAGATTCACTTAACGACCGGGTTACTAACTTAAAAAACTCCAGTGATTCACTTAATGTGATTAACAATCATGGCAAGGTCGTAAAAACGGGGCAAAACTCACTTAACAAATGTCTCACACAACAACAGAAATTTGGGGCTCAGTTGAAGTCGTAAATCGAGGACGACCTGTGTACATATTTTGCATAATTACTCAACTCTGGCACTTACACAACCATCCTGACATTAGGCAGTTAATGAAAACATCGTGCTATCAGTCCCAAAGGTGCTTTTTTTTTCAAGAGGCAAATGGACTTTCTGGTTTTTCTTTGAAGATGTTTCGCTTCTCATTCAAGAAGCTTCTTCAGCTCTGACCAGATGGTAGGAAATGGAAGGATTTCATTTAGCCAATCCCCACCATCCAGGTCAGAGTTGATGAGGATGAGAAGTGAAGAAAAATCAGAAAGTCCAGTTGCCTCTTGAAAAAAGCACCTTTGGGACAACCACGACCTGGATGATGGAGAATTTCCATAGACATCATGCTTTCGGCTGAAAAGCTACAGCTGCAATTTGAAAGGATTGGTTCCTTACGCTACTGCAGCCTCTCCAAAATTAAAGCAAACAGGAACCATAATATTAGGACACTATTTGCTTTAATTTTGGAGAGGCTGTGGTAACATAACCTGTTCTGAGTGGGACTTTTATGTCAACTTTATCACTACAGTAGAGAACAGATGAAGCAATCAATTCCTTTAAGCCACCCATGTGGTGCAATAAATAGGTAGTCCTTGGCTTACAGCCATTCATTTAGTGAATGTTCAAAGTTACAACAGCATTGAAAAAAGTGGCTTATTTTACTTTACTTTACTTTTATTTGATTTATATACCGCCCTACTCCCGAAGGACTCAGGGCGGTGAACAGCCAACAATAAAATACATACATACAAAATTTAAAAAGCAGAAATAAAATCGAATTAAATAGTTTGGCCCAGACAGATTTAAAAACCCCTATCAATTTAAAACCAATTAAACTTTGAATATTAAAAATATTAAAAAATTATTTAAAAAGAGGGAGAAAGTTAGGCCAGGCCCGCCTGGTGGAATAAAAAGGTCTTAAGAGCGCGGTGGAAGGTGCACAGATCGGGGATCCTCCGTATCTCCGGGGGAGCTCGTTCCAGATCTATGATTGCTCTTCACACTTACAACCTGTTGCAGCATCCCTGTGGGTCATGCGATCAAAATTCAGATTTTTATCTGAATTTTGGCATATATTTATGAGTGTCCCAGAGTCTTGCTGTCCCATTTTGGGACCTTGTGACAAACAAAGCCAGTGAAACAACTATGTTACTAAAACTTAACTGCACTGATTCACTTAACAACGGTAGCAAGAATAGTATAGAATAACAGAGTTGGAAGGGACGACCTTGGAGGTCTTCTAGTCCAACCCCCTGCTTAGGCAGGAAACCTAAGAAAGGTTAAAAATTTTACTCAACAACTGCCTTGTTGAGCAATGGAAATTTTGGGCTCAAATTTTGGTTGACGGCTACCTGTAATGGGGCTTAAAATCCAGTGGATAGGTGAACTGTTTCGCTGTAAGTTTTTCAGGTAGTTGCCCTCCCTTTTTGACTTAGCTTCTAAGTGGCCATTACTTTCAGTAACAAATGAAATGAAGAGAGATCAATCAATACAGGTAACCCTTTGCTTTCAACCATTGTGGTTTGTTTCAGTGGTGGCTTTCAATTTTTTTTACTACCAGTTCTGTGGGCGTGGCATGGCTTGGTGGGCGTGTCAAGGGAAGGATACTGTTAAATCCCCATTCCCTCCCCACTCCAGGGGAAGGATACTGCAAAATCCCCATTTCCTCCCAATCAGCTGGGACTCGGGAGGCAGAGAATAGATGGGGGCAGGGCCAGTCAGAATTTTTACTACCGGTTCTCCGAACTACTCAAAATTTCCGCTACCGGTTCTCCAGAACCGGTGAGAACCTGCTGAAACCCACCTCTGGTTTGTTTACATAAGGTCCAGACACTTTCTCTGGTTTTCTGTTGTCATACAACGAATAAACTACTAGGGGATGCATGCTGATAAATTTATTTATTTTTAATTTGTCAGATCCCAACGCTGCTGCCGACAGGCAGAAGTTCAACAGGGCTGCTTCATGCCAACTCAATGGTCTTCCTTATACAGGTAGTCCATGACGTACAGCAATTCACTTAGTGACCGTTCGAAGTTACAACGGCACTGAAAAAAAGTGACTTATGACCATACGCATACGGTTTATATGATTTATATTCTCAGCCGCTTGGCAACTGACTCGTATTTATGATGGAGTTGTAGAGTCCTGGGGGGGGAGGTGTCACGTGATCTCCTTTTGTGACCTTGTCGGGGGGAAAAAAAAAAAGCCAATGGGGGAAAGTCGGATTCACTTAACAACCATGTGTCTCACCAACTGCAACGATTCACTTAATGCAGTATTTCTCAACCTTAGCGAGTTTAAAATGTGGACTTCAACTCCCAGAATTCCCCAGCCAGCTCTGCTGCTTGGGGAATTCTGGGAGTTTATTTATTTTTATTTTTATTTTATTTAATTTCTATACCGCCCTACACCCGAAGGACTCAGGGTGGTGAACAGCCACAAGATAAAAATACATCATACAAAAGTTAAAAACTATTTAAAAGTACATTATTTATTTATTTATTTATTTATTTATTTATTTTTCATATTTGTATACCGCCCTACTCCCGAAGGACATTAAATAATTTTGGCCCCCCAAAAAACGAATTTAAAAACACCCAATTTGTATAAAACTTAAAAGCAAATTAAAAGGGAGAGTCAAGCCAGACCAGCCTGCTGGAATAAAAATGTTTTGAGGGTGCGGCGGAAAGTGCGTAAATCTGGGATCCTCCGTATCTTGGGGGGGGGGGGGGAGCTCATTCCAGATGAAGTCCATATATCTTAAAATGGCTAAGGTTGAGAAATACTGACTTAATGACCGTGGCAACGGTCGTAAAGTGGAGCAAAGCAGAGTTCAACAACTGCCTCGCATAGCAAGCGAAATTCTGGGCACCACGGTGGTCGTAAGTTGAGGACTACCCGTCCAGTAGCATAAAATGCAAAGGGTGCAATTAAATATCTTATTTAAAGGCAGAGAAGCCCCCCCACATGTGTGCCCAAGCCAGACCCCCCTTTTTAAGGCCCCTGTAATGACGTCACAACCCTGTAATGACGTCACACACGTGAGAAAGTTCTCAGGGACGACCTCAAAACCGACCTCCTTTAATAGAAATTTTAAAAAGCAGGGCGAGTTTCTAAGCGTCTTTTTTTCCCCCTACCTACTTAAACCCCAAAATCCCTCTTACCTCCTTACGTGTTTTCTCCCCTCAGCTCTCGCCTCAGCCTACCTCACCGCAAAAAGGCAGCCGCCGCCATCTTGGATCGGAAAGGGTTCTGGGAGCGACGGCGTCCCACGCTGCCGACGTCACGCAGAAGCCTCTCCTTCCCCGCGCGTCTTCCATAGAGTCTGGAGGACTCCCCCCTTCCCCCTCGCTTCCGAGTGAGGCCATAGAGACGGAGAGAGAGAGAGAGCGCCTCTCCGCACCCGCCCTTGTGGACACGTCCCGAAAGAGAGGCTTCGGCCACGCCCACTTTGGCAAAAACCCCTCCCCTCTCCCAGGATAGGCTGGAGGAGGACTAGTGAGAAGGGGGCGTGGCCAGGGGAAGAAAGAAAAAAAAAAGCCCCGCGTGCGCGGGGGAGAGAAGGGGGCGTGGCCTGACAGGGCGGTGGGCGCGGCCTCGAGGAGGAAAGGGGCGGAGCTTCGCCGCCCAGCTCTCTCCGCTTTTGTTCCGCCGGAGGCGAAGCGACCGCAGCGGCTTCATTGGCGGCGGCGGCGGCGGCGACTCCCGGAGCCATGTCCTACATCCCGGGCCAGCCCGTCACGGCCGTGGTGGTAAGCCCGCAAAGTTTCCACGCGGGACTACAAAGCCCATCCTCCGCGGCCGGCCGTCCCGCAGGGGATGATGGGCATTGGAGTCCAGGGGGGTGTGGTGGGGGGGGGCAGAAGGGAGGACGGATCCTTGTTTTTCGGGTTCATTCCACCGTGACTCCCTTCCTTCCTGCCTTTCCCGCGAGTCCGTTCCCACGACCTGAAGACACGTGTCAGCCTTTCTGGCGCGCGGGCGTGGTCCACGCGTGTGTGGGGGTGGGTGGCGGGGGGAGAGAAGGGCGTGGCAGGCAAGGCGTCCGTGGAAGTGACCGGAGAAGGGAGCCCCCCCCCTTACCCCCCAAAAATCTCCCGCGACCCTCCCAGGAAGCCGGTTTCTCACGCTCGGCAAGTTTTAAAAGAGTTTTTAAAAAGTCCGGCCTCTTTTTTTTTTTTTTGTGATTTAGTCTGGAAGAGTGAAAGTCCAAATTTCGTCTGAAAGTCCGCTCCGGGCATGGGAGGAGGGGCGTTTTCCCTCCCGCTTTCTTTGGAGGTCCTTTCTTTCTTTCTTTCTTTCTTTCTTTCTTTCTTTCTTTTCTTTCTTTCTTTCTTTCTTTCTTTCTTTCTTTCTTTCTTTCTTTCTTTCTTCCTCCGTTCTCCTTTCTTTTTCCTTTTCTCATTGCTCCCTCCCTCCCTTCCGTTCTCCTTCTTTTCTCCTGTTCTTCCTCCCTCCCTTTCCCTCTTCCGGCTCCCTTTACTCCCTCCTTTTCTCCTGTTCTCATTCCTTCCTCCCTTTTTTTCTCATTCCTTTCTCCTCCCTCCCTTCCATTCTCCTTCCTTTTGTCCTGTTCTTCCTTCCTTCCTTCTTCAATCTTTTCCTCCTTTTCTCATTCCTTACTCTCCTTCCTTTCTCCTCCTTCCTTCTGTTTTCATTCCTCCCTTTTTTTCTCATTCCTTTCTCCTCCCTCCCTCTCTCCCTTCCATTCTCCTTCCTTTTGTCCTGTTCTTCCTTCCTTCCTTCTTCCCTCTTTTCCTCCTTTTCTCCATCCTTACTCTTTCCTTCCTTGCTCCCTCTCTTCTTCCTTTTCTCATTCCTTCTCCTTTTACTCCCTCCTTTTCTCTTCCTTTCCTCCTGTTCTCATTCCTTCCTCCCTTCTTTTCTCATTCCTTTCTCCTCCCTTCCATTCTCCTTTCTTTTCTCCTGTTCTTCCTTCCTTCCTCCCTCTTTTCCTCCTTTTCTCATTCCTTACTCTCCTTCCTTTCTTCTCCTTCCTTCTGTTTTCATTCCTCCCTCCTTTTCTCATTCCTTCCTCCTCCTTCCCGCTCTCCCTTCCATTCTCCTTCCTTTCTCTTGTTCTTCCTTCCTTCCTCCCTCTTTTCCGCCTTTCCTCCATCCTTATTCTTTCCTTCCTTGCTCCCTCTCTTCTTCCTTTTCTCATTCCTTCCTCCCTTTCTCCTCCCTCCCTTTTTCCCTTCCATTCTCCTCCCTTTCTCCTTCCCTCCTTGCTCCCTCCCTCCTTTTCTCCTTTCCTTCCTTCCTTCCTCATTCCTCCCTCTCTTTCTCCTCCCTCCCCCTCCCATTCTCCTCCCATTCTCCTGTTCTTCTTCCTTCCTCCCTTCTTTTCTCATTCCTTTCTCCTCCTTCCCTCTTTCCCTTCCGTTCTTCTCCCTTTCCCCTCCTTGCTCCCTCCCTCCTTTTCTCATTTCCTCCCTCCCTTCCTCATTCCTCCCTCTTTCTCCTCCCTCCCTCCCATTCTCCTTCCTTTCTCCTGTTCTTCTTCCTTCCTCCCTCCCTCCTTTCCTCCTTTTCTCAATCCTTACTCTCCTTCCTTTCTCCTTCCTTCTATTTTCATTCCTTCCTCCCTTTCTCCTCCCTCTCTCTCTCCCCTACATTTTCCTTCCTTTCTCCTGTTGTCCTCCCTCCCTTTCTCATTCCTTCCTTCCTCCCTCCCTCCTTTTCTTACTGCTCTCCCCCTTCCTTCCTTCTTTCCTCCTTCCTTTTCTCCCTTTCACCTCCTTCCCTCCCTCCTTTTCTTTCCTCCTCTTTTCCCCACAACCACCAACAACCTATCAGCTGGGTTGGGCTGCGATAAGAGTGACTGACCCAAAGTCGCCCATCCGGCTTTCACGCCTAAGGCAGGACTAGAACTCCCATCTCCTGGTTTCTGGCTTAAGGCTCTTTCTGCACCCCAAGGGATCTCTCGAGGCCTCCCTTCCATCCCCTCTTCTCCCCACTGAATCCCCTTCAGCCTGTTGCCCCAAAAGTGCTTCTTTTCAGGAGGCAACTGGACTTTCTATTTTTTTTTTCTTTGAAGACATTTCGCTTCTCATCCAAGAAGCTTCTTCAACTCTGACTGAATGATGGGGTGGGGGGAATGGAAGGATTTACAGAGAAACCTCCAAGTGGCCTCAATGACTCTCTAAAATGATGCAAATGACCAGCTGTCTCTGCAAGGAATATAAATCCTTCCATCCTCCACCATCCAGTCAGAACTGAAGAAGCTTCTTGGATGAGAAGTGAAACGTCTTCAAAGAAAAACCAGAAAGTCTTGGGGGGGAAAAAAAAAGACCCTTTGGGACAACCATGATCTGGATGGCGGAGAACCTCCAGAGACCTTCAGCCTGTTCTCACAGGGCACCCCCTGAAGACCCCCCCCTCATCTATGCCAATGCTTTTGCATTGGCGTCTTAGATGTCTTAACATTCCCAGCATGATGGGGGTTAAAGGCAACTGGGAATCCAGGACTCCACTCTGCAGGAAAACCAAACTATACTTTTGTGGGAGCTTCGTCACTGGAGGCTTTCAGGAAGAGGCTGGACTGCCATTTGCCGGAAATGGTGTAGGGTCTCCTGCTTGGGGTTGGACTAGATGACCTTCGAGGTCCCTTCCAACTCTGTTAAGATCTAATCTAACACTCCAGAGGCGGCTGACTTAAAAACCTCCAATTTGTGCAATCTCGCCGTTCCCAAGTTGCAGTCGCTTGGAAGCAGGGTGGATTTGATTTAAATCGAGTGGATTTAAATCACAATTTAAATCAAGATTTAAATCCCTAGTAAAAAGGCTTGATTTCAATCAACTCGATTTAAATCATAATTTTTAAAGAGCAACTGTCATCTCTGCTACTCCTTTGACCCTTTGGGGTTTTTTTTTTCTTCCCTTGGAAAATGTTTCACTTCTCACCCTGAGAAGCTTCTTCGGTTCCTTTTGAAAACTCCTTTGTGGGACCCTTCTCCAAAAGCAAAGGCTGGAGAGGGTCACTTACAGGTAATCCTCCACTTACGACGGTTCATTTAGTGACCGTTCAACGACACTGAAAAAAATGGGACTTGGGACTGGTTTTTCCACAGTTACGACCTTTGCGGCATCCCCGTGGTCGCGTGATCGAAATTCAGAGGCTTGGCAACTGGTTCATATTTACGACGGTCGCAGACACCACCCCTCCCCGGGGTCACGCCATCCCTTTGGCGACCTTCCGGCGAGCAGATTCACTTAACAACCGTTATTGCTAACTTATCCACTGCAGTGATTCCCTGAAGAACGGTGGCAAGCGAAGGCCATAAAATGGGGCAAACCTCACTTAGCGACTGTCTTAGCAATGGAAATTTTGGTCTGCAATGTCCTTATAAGTCAAGTATTCCTTCCTTAGGATGGTTTTTTCGGACAGATTCAGATTCAGATCTGGATAGTGAGGAGGTTGGGGAGGAACGTGGGCCAGTCCTGGAGTCTGGGGAAGGCTGGGACGAGGGCTCTGCGTCGGAGGCAGAGAGGGGGCCAAGGCCATCTGGTAGTTCTTTGCTGCCTCCGGAGTCTGACATCAGCGAGGCAGAAGAACAGCGTGAGCCTTTTCCCAGTGTGCGCATGCGCAGAGCTGCCAGGAGACAGGAACAATTAAGAAAACAAGGTCGACTTGGGAGTAAGGCTTGGAGATGATTGGCCCTGTTAGGAAATGGCTATTGTCTAACTAGTTGGTCAGGCAATATATAAACTATCAATACATGTTTGTCAAAAGGTATTATATTTGCTTTAAGACTGTATTGCATCATCCTGTATCCTGATTGGCTAAGCCCTGTAGCCAATGTACTTAAGGGGAAGCCTGAATCATGGCTTGTGGACACTACACCATTTTATCTACTTATTTGGTGTTACTCTCTACCTGTTCTCTATGATCACTGATCATTGCTACTTGTTGCTTTCTACTATTTATTGAATGTGTTAATTCTGAACTTGTTCCTGTTTGAAACTCAAGAAGAACTGTTTTATTGTGTAATGACAACAACTGGTAAGAAGACTTTGTATTTGGAATATCCCTGAATTGATATCTTAACTATTGCCTTATCTGTGCATGACTTGGATTGTTATTGGACTTTGCTTTACTTTTTTCTAAAAAGTAAAAGACTGCCACAACTCAGTCTGTCAGTATATTAACTGTGGTTATTCACTCTCAGCCGCTTTCATGTGCTTACTCAAGGGGTACTCTGCTCAATAACCCATAATAACATCGGTTATGAGCCAAGAATATCCTTAACAGGCCCCTCCCATAAGACATAAAAGAGAAACGAACGGGACGTGAGCTTTTGCAGGAAGCAATTAGTTCATCGGGCCGATTCAAGATTTGAAAACCCTGTTTGTGACTCTGTGCCAAGTTTGGCCTTGTCCTGCGTGTGGCAATTAGTTCTCTGGCAGCGTTCCAAGGGAGATAAGGTGAGGGACTAAGTTTGTGCTGTTTAGTTTCTAAGGAAGCCTAGGTCAAAACAATCTGTTTGAACCCAATTCCTCTTTTAAATGCCCTCTGGAGATGTCTGGTTTGCTTCGCGCAATAGCTCGGAGGAATGAAATGTGTCACAATCATGAGACGGAGTTACGTGTGAATTATGCGTAGCCCAGACAGAGTTTCGTTGGCTTTTCTGCAAGCAGCATCATATTAACAAATGTTTTCTTCTCAAAGGGAGTGAATCATGTTTTTTTGGGTTAGCTCAGTGATCTAATATTTGCCGCTGGCTCTAAAACTTTGTGCGGGCAAAAGCACTGATTTACTTACTACTGGGATTAAAAATGATCAGAATTGATTTGCTAGGTGTGATGGAGAGGATTAGACATTAAAAAAAAAAAAAAAAATCCAGGTTGTAAAAACCAGCTCGGCTGCAAAATTCAGGGAAAGAGCTCTTAGGGGAGAGGCTGTGCCCAAATTGTTTATTTTGGGTTTTTTATTCATTTATAAATTAAGAGCAATTAGGTTGAGACTCGGCTCAAAGTGTTTATTTTGGTAAATGGGTGGTGGTATTAATTTATTAGGAGCTGTTAAGAGAGTCAGCTCAAAATGGTTATTCTGATATATTGGTGGTTTTATTTATTAAGAGCTGTTAGAGGCTCAGTCCAAATTCGTTATTTTGGTAAATGGGATGGTTTTATTTATTTATTAAGAGCTATTAGGTTGAGACTCAGCTCAAAGTGTTTATTTTGGTAAATGGGTGGTTTTATTTATTTATTTATTAAGAGAGAGTCAGCTCAAAATGATTAGTTTGATATATTGGAAGTTTTATTTATTAAGAGCGGTTAGGGAGAGGCTCAACTCAAATTCGTTATTTGGATAAATGGGGTGGTTTTATTAATTTACTTATTAAGAGCGATTAGGGACAGAGTCAGCTCAAAATGGTTATTTTGCTAGATGGGTGGTTTTGGTTAATTTATTTCTTAACAGCTATTAGGGAGAGACGCAATCCAAATTGGTTATTTTGCTAGGATATCTTAACATTTGTTTAATAAATACACAAACAAATATACGCCTTTGCCAGCTGCTCGAATCTGTAAAAAAAAACAGCATCCATGGAAAAGTTGAAAAACTCCCATTCCCTGCAGGGAATTAAAATGTATAAATATACAAAAGTATGAAGGCTATTGCTTAACACATTGTAAGTCGCCCTGAGTCTCCGGAGAAGGGCGGCATATAAATCAATTTTAAAAATAAAATAAAAAATGATCCGGTTAAACATTTCCTCCGCGATTGCCTTTATAATCTGTTTTTCAGTTGAGTTTGCCAGTTGCTTTCTTCTCTCTCCAGCTTCCCTCTCTTCCAAATTTGACGACGAAATAAATACAACTTCCGTACCTGCAGATTTTCGAGCTGCGTTGGTACTTTACTCCTAAGAGTATTGGGTGTGAGGATCCCGCCTTCATTTTATTTCCCCAACTACCGCCTGGGAGCAGAGTTGCACATACGGAATATAACTAAATCACGAGTGAGCAATTAATTTTCCCGAGGAAGCCCAGGCAAAATCAGGATTGGTGTGGAGGGGTTGAACCGACAGGGCTGCGAAACAGTGGTGAGATTCTGCCGGTTCGGGCTAATCGGTTGTTGAATTTCTGGCTGGCTCCGCCCCTTCCATGAATCCCCACGCGCTCCATTTTTGCTCCCAGGAGGCTGCAGGGAGGCCTACTAGGCCCAAAATGGGGCACTGGGGAGCCCCCCCTCCCGCGGGCCCATTTTTGCTCCCAGTGGCGTGCAGGAGGCTGAGTGCTGCCTGTCACAAACCCTGGCCACGCCCAACCCCTGGCCACGCCCACCCAGGTCATTAGGGCAGAGAACCGGTTGTTAAATTATTTGAATCCCACCACTGCTGTGAAAGTGTGTAGGCACACACATGTGCACATATGTGAACTGAAAAAAAAAAATAGCAGTTGTTTTCTAATTAATAGCACTGTTCAGGTAGTCCTTGACATACAATCATTCGTTTAGTGACCGATCAAAGTTACAACATCCCTGAAAAAAAAGTGACGATCGTTTTTCCGACGTAGAACCATCGTATCATTCCCCCACGGTCACGTGATCGGAATTCAGATACTTGGCAGCTGAACTCACACTTACGACGATCGCAGCCTCCCGAAGTCACGTGATCCCCTTTTTGCGTCCTTCTGACGAGCAAAGTCAACGGGGAAGCCAGATTCACTTAACAACCGGGTTCCTAACGCAACAACTGCAATGATTCCCTTAACAATGAAAGGGAGGAAGGTCGTAAAATGGGGCAAAATTCCCATAAGAGCTGTTTCACTTAGCAACGGGAATTTGGAGCTCGGTTGTGGTCGTAAATCGAGGAGTACCTGTAGTTGTGTTGGGTGCATGGTGTTCCCTTGTTTATATTTGATTTCTAATTTCCAATTGACCTCATGCAGGACAGACAGGGAGGCCAAAGGGCGAGATGTGGCCTGGGGGCTGTAAAATGTCCAGCTCTGGTTTAGATCAAGTGACCCCTAAGCATTCCTGGCCAAGTAGGGGCTTCAATCTGGCCATTTATGATCCAGGGCCAAGAATTTCACTCTTGACATTGTCCCTTATCTTGTCACTGAAGTAGGAAAAGCAGAGAGGAGGTTGGATCCTGGCCACAAAATAGGAATATGGCAGAAGATATTAAAGGCATCACAGTAGTATGTGTCAAAATTGACAACTTTAAGATGGATGGACTTCATTTCCCAGAATTGAAGCAGGTTGGCTAGGGGATTCTGGGAGTGGAAGTCCATCCCTCTTAAAGCCTGCTGGCTGGGGGATTCTGGGACTGGAAGTCCATCCCTCTTAAATCATGCTGGCTGGGGGATTCTGGGAGTTGAAATCCACCCCTCTTAAAGCATGCTGGCTGGGGGATTCTGGGAGTGGAAGTCCACCCCTCTTAAAGCCTGCTGGCTGGGGGATTCTGGGAGTTGAAATCCACCCCTCTTAAAGCATGCTGGCTGGGGGATTCTGGGAGTTGAAATCCACTCCTCTTAAAGCATGCTGGCTGGGGGATTCTGGGAGTTGAAATCCACCCCTCTTAAAGCCTGCTGGCTGGGGGATTCTGGGAGTTGAAATCCACCCCTCTTAAAGCATGCTGGCTGGGGGATTCTGGGAGTTGAAATCCACCCATCTTAAAGAATGCTGACTGGGGGATTCTGGGAGTTGGAGTTCACCCATCTTAAAGAATGCTGGCTGGGGGATTCTGGGAGTGGAAGTCCATCCCTCTTAAAGCATGGCTGGCTGGGGGATTCTGGGAGTTGAAATCCACTCCTCTTAAGGTTGCCATGTTTGAAAAACACTGCCATATAGGCAAAGGGCAAAGCTGGGTCTCGCCCTCTAAACCTCTTTGTTAAATTTAACTTTTTGCAGCTTCCAACCACTTGATACGGTTGTTAAAGATAGAAAGGTCTTATCTTATCTTACAGGGTGAACCCCTGAAGTCCTAAAAAGACCATTGCTGCACAGATTTTTTTTAAAGAAAGTTTTTCTCCCGCCACACCAGGGACAAATTCCTTACGTGTGCTAGTCACACTTGGCCAAATAAAACGGTTCTGTTCCATTCTACAGGTGGTCCTCAACTTAACGACCACAACTGAGCCCAAAATGTATGTTGCTAAGTTTTGTTAACTCACATTTGTTAAGTGTGAGTTTTACCCAGTTTAATGACCTTTTTGGGGGGCCATAGTTGTTAAGTGAATCACTTCAGTTGTTAAATTAACAACATGGTTGTTAAGCGAATCTGGCTTCTCCCATGGACCTTGCTTGTCAGAAGATGGCAAAAGGGAATCACATGGCAACCGTCATAAATATCAACCAGTTGCCTTCTAGGATTACCTTCTATCCTATCCTATCCAGTATTCTATGCTATGCTAATGCTAATTTTAATTTTAATTCTATTTAATACTTATTCTATTCTAATTCTATTTGATTCCAATTCTATTCTATTTTATTCTTATTCTATTATAATTCTATTCTATTCTAATGCTAATGCTAATTTTCATTCTATTCTATACTATTCTATTATTTCTTATCCTATCCAGTATTCTATTCTATGCTAATGCTAATTTTAATTCTATTTAATTCTTATTCTATTCTAATTCTGTTTGATTCCAATTCTATTCTATTTTATTCTTATTCTATTATAATTCTATTCTATTCTAATGCTAATGCTAATTTTCATTCTATTCTATTCTATTATTTCTTATCCTATCCTATCCAGTATTCTATTCTATGCTATGCTATGCTAATTTTAATTTTAATTCCATTTAATTCTTATTCTATTCTAATTCTATTTGATTCCAATTCTATTCTATTTTATTCTTATTCTGTTATAATTCTATTCTATTCTAATGCTAATGCTAATTTTAATTCTATTCTATACTATTCTATTATTTCTTCTTCTATTCTATTCTACTCTACTCTACGTTAACTTTTATTCTATCCTATTTTATTCTACTCTATTTCTACTCTATTTTAACTTTTATTCTATTCCAATCTATCCTAGTCTAATCTAGTCTACATTCTAACCTATATTCTGGTCAATTCTATTCTAATCCAGGGGTCTCCAACCTTGGCGACTTTTAAGATTTGTGGACTTCAACTCCCAGAATTCTCCAAAATTGGAGAATTCTGTTCTAGTCAGTTCTATTACGCGTCTTAAGTCTTGTACCTCAAGACGAGCCATTTTGCAGGGTTCTGGACACCCCAAACTTCAGTGTTTCCTCTACACCCTTGGGAGTTTCAAGAGAAACACCTTCCAGCTTTTTTCATTCTCTGAAAAAAAAAAAAAAGAAAGAAAGAAAGAAAGAAAGAAAGGACCTCTACTTCAAAACGAGAGGAAAACTGGCATCCTGGAAGCTGTGGATTGCCGGCCCTTCTTGCAAGCCATCTGTCGGCAAAACCTCGCAGGATTCCTCTTTGTCTTGTTTTCCAAAACGCTTCCAATTTGCCAGCCGGTGCAGTCCACGCTGGCAAGACCCGGTCCTCGTTCTTTGTCTGCTTTTTTTTATCTTTCTTTCCAGTGAGCTCATCATCTATGGGAGCCTCTGGGGAGGAAACGTATCAATGGGTCCTTGTTTAAAAAGAAGCCAAAAAGGCCCAGTTTTCTTCTTAATGGACACTGGTGCCTCCGGCGGGGAAAAAGCATCTTCTGAAAAGAGAAGACGGGAAAAATAATAGAGGGCACGATGCAAAAAAACAAAAAACAAAATCCCCAACTGAACCCGATTGTTAGGATGCCACACAGTGCCCACTGTTGTGGCCTGTCGGCCTCCTGCTCCTCCAGCAGACAAATCGGAGGAGGAGGCGGTGTGGGAGTCAGGATCAGCATCAAGGAAACCTGAGAGCTCCGAGGGGGAAGAGGGAATGCGGCTGTCAGAGAGAGAGAGAGAAGCGGAGGCTGGGCCGTCCGTCAGCCCTCAGATGGAGAGTCAAAACCCCCAGGTCTGGAGGTGGCTGATGAGGAGGAGGAGGAATAGCTGGGTCCAGTGCCTGACGCGCAGATGCACAGAAGGCAGAGGAGAGGAGAGCAGTGGAAATCTATGGGCCGGTCCTCGGGACGGAAGAGCCACCTCTGCTAACGAAGTCCCACCCCTAGTTCTGGGAATAAAAGGCAAGTGGCGGAGATGAATAGATGTGGCAGACAACTATTAATCTCCCCTGCCGGACAAACTTGTTAGCTTGCGGTGAGAGAGAAACTTTTTGCCAGGGCTGCCGGCGGTCCTAATAAAGGAATCTTTTGAGTTAACTTTAGAGGGTTGGCCGTGTTTGGGGAGCGAAAACCCACAGTTTTCGCAGGAGATTCTTGTCTGACCCAGATGAACTGGGGACAAAGCGTCTCTGAATTGTAGCAGGGGGTCGGCCCCACTGTCCTGTATAGATAGCTCATCTGTGTCAAGTTTCCGAAAGATGCCCTAATTAATTCATGAGCCATGATCCAAACTTCAAAGGAAATATAGTCATTTATTAGGAGCAACATTCCGGCAATACTCGGATGCAGTTAGGACTGATCCCACGTAGATTTACGTTCCCCTATGACCCTGTCTCTCCCCTCCTCTCTGGCCATGTCATAAATCACATTCTCCAATTCACCACTTTGGCTGGCTGTGAAACCTAACACCCTCCTTCTGATTGCGGGTCAGAAAGAATGTATGGAATTCACTTCAATTCTCCCTCCCTCCTGCTCATGGCAACTTGAAAGCTTTGCAAGTTGACAATCTATTGACAGCAAGATGATCCTTGGTGTCCCCCTTTCAGAAGTCTGACCTCAAGTGCAGCTGGTGGGAGTTGTTCTCCTCATACAGTTTGAGAGAGTTTAATGCTCCTAATGTCCAACTGCAGGCAGTCCTAGACTTAACGACCAGTTCATTTAGCGACCATTCAAAGTGACCCCGGCACCGAAAAAAATGTGATTTATGAACGTCTGTGGAGATTGTCCGTCATCCAGGACATGGTTGTCCCAAAGGTGTTTTATTTTCAACGTGGACTTTCTGATTTTTCTTTGAAGACGTTTCGCTTCTCATCCAAGAAGCTTGTTCAACTCTGACCGAATGG
This sequence comes from Pantherophis guttatus, assembly GCF_029531705.1. Next base: position 42,817 of record NW_026843948.1, on the reverse strand, counting down.
TGGGGAATGGAAAGGATTTAAACTCCTTGCAGACAGCTGGTCATTTGCATCCTTTTAGAGGGTCGTTGAGGCCACTTGGAGGTTCATCTGTGTCCTCGCCTCAGTAGTGCAAATGGGTGTGGACCCTTCCTGGCTGCAGGATGTTTTCTGCCCTGTGTCGTCGTATTAAGTGAATCATTGTGCTGTCCTCAGCAGTTGACTGATGATGAATTTGTCGATGCCCATGGTATTCAAGTGGTGCTCCAGATGTTTTGGGACCGCACCCCTCACGCCTGTCACAGGGGTGGGATTGAAAACATTTAGCAATCGGTTCCCTGCCCAGTTGTTGGGTGGGCGTGCCATGGCGTGGCCTACTCGGCCTCCTGCACCATGGTGGAGGGGGGGAGCGTTTTCACCCTCCCCAGGCTCCGGAGGCTTTCCTCAGGCCTCCAGGAGGGTGAAAATGCCTCCCCTGGGCTCCGGAGGCTGGAAACGGACCCTATTCTGGACTTCTGATACTTCTGGGAGGCCCGTTTTTCACCCTCCCAGAGCCTCCACACGGGACCTGCAGTTACCTGGCATCCAAAACGGGCCGCGTGGAGACTCCTGGGTGGAGTGGGCGGGCTCAGCCAGTCCTTGCAACTACCGCTTCAGCGTACCAGATGTAAAATTAGCATCCATTTCGCCCGAACCGGCTGAATACCATCATTTTGGTACTGCCTTTGCTTTCTTCTGCCACCGTCGTCCTGTATCGGTTTGCAGGTCTCCGTGCAGGTAGTCCTCGAGTTATAACAGTTCGTTTAGTGACCGTTCATAGTCGCAAACGGCAGTGAAAAAATGTGACTTACGATCATTTTTCACAACTTCAGATGCTTGGCAGCATCTGGTTCATACTTATGACAGTTGCAGTGTCCCGAGGTCACGTGATTCCCCCTTTGGCGACCTTCCGACAAACAAAAGTCAAGGGGGAAAGCCAGATTCACTTAACAACCATATTACTAAATTATCAACATGACTGCAATGATTCAGTTAACGGCCATGGTGAAAAAGGTCGTAAAATGGGGCCAAATTCACTTAACAATGGAAATTTGGGCTCAGTTGTGGTCATAACTCGAGGACTAACTGTATTTTGTTGGGTTTTTTTCCCCTAATATCTTCTCTTCTGCCTCCTGCATACTGCCACATCTACTATCCAAACTTTATGGTCTTTCTTATTGACAATTGTTAAAGTTGTGTAGCAGGTGCCTGTCCGGATTCTAAAATCCCAGAGCAATTTAGCTTCTTCCTTTTCTACGATTCCCTGCTTTATGGTCCCACCAGGGCCCGGCTTCTTTTATAATAATAATTGTTATTTATTTTATTTTTATACTTTTGTGGGAAGATGGGCAGGCATCGATCCGAAGATGTTCGGAGTTATTGATTTAAATTTTATCGCGTAAAAAGCCGTCCATTTTCAAAACCAGCTCTGGCCGTCTCCCCATCCGAAGCCAAACCGGCATTCAAAGCCGCATTAAAATGATAAAACTCAACTCATTAGAAACATGAAAAGCCTTGGCACCAAGTCAGCCTTCTGATGTTGCAGCATCTAATCATATTCCCGCAGCGCTCGGAGGAAGAGCTGGGACTTCAAAGCTTCACCGAAGGCTAGAAGGATTGAAGCAAAATCTTTTTTTTTCTTTTTTTTTTCTTTTTTTTTTAGATTATCAGAGTCGGAAGGGACCTTGTAGGTCATCAAGTCCAGCGGTCACCAACCAGCAGGGTGGATAAAAATCAATGATTTTTTTTAAAAAAATCAAAAAAATCAGGTTTTTTTAATTTAAATCGGATTTTTTTGATTTAAATCAGATTTTTTTGATTTTTATCGAATTTATTTTAATAAAAAACTTGGGGTAAAAAATCTATCGTAAGATAGTTTTCTATTTAAGATACATAAATAATTTAGTTTATTCAGCATGAAACGGAGCTTAGTTACGTAGCACGAGGCTGTATATTCTGCAACACTGGGACTATCGGTGAGTCAACGGTGGGTCAAAGGAGGAGCAGAGATGACAGTTGCTCTTTAAAAATTATGATTTAAATCGAGTTGATTTAAATCAAGCCTTTTTACTAGTGATTTAAATCATGATTTAAATTGTGATTTAAATTAACTCGATTTAAATCAAATCCACCCTGCCAACCAGTGAAAAATTTCGGTGGTCCGCAGAAAAATTATTTGCCTTTTTTTATATTGCACTAAATACTATTTATAGAGCCTGGTGGCGCAGTGGACTAAGTGCTGTTGAAGTAGCACTTAGTTGCCAGCTGCCTGCAATTACTGCAAGTTCGAATCTCACCGGGCTCAAGGTTGACTCAGCCTTCCATCCTTCCGAGGTAGGTAAAATGAGGACCTGGATTGTGGGGGCAATAAGCTGACTTTGTATAAAAAAGGAACACCGCTTAGGGGGGGCCGAAAGTGTTGTGGCTCCGTTACCTGAGCCTGTGTCATCGACAGGAGAGGACTCCGAGAGTGAAGGAGAGGAGTTGCAAGGCCTCCCTCTCCAGGACCCTCCTCTCTGACAATGCCTTCAATGTCCGCCGAAGGGCAAGAGATAGGCCCGGGGCCAAGCACGTCCACGCAGCAACAGGTGGACAGTGATGAGGGTAATGAGTCTTGGCTGGATCCTCGGCAGCGTCATAGAGATAAGTGCGCGCAACAGAAGAAAAGGTGTGCCAGAGATTAGGCTGAGTCACCTCAGTGACTGAGTCACAGGGTATAAAAGGGGGTGAGGTGGCCATTCAGACTCTGTGACAGACAAAACTAACTACTATCGAGTCACATTGCATCTTTGGAAACAACATTATCGGCCTTGGATTTATTTTATGAACTGGACAATTCTTGACTGTGGGTATTTTCTTTATTGAGTAAAAGTTCTTGGCAAGCAGCTCCTGGGTTGCTGCCAAGCGTCTTGGCAGAATTGGTTGTCTGCCAGTTTATTTAACCCCGGCTGTCTGTTTGTGCGCGTGTGTGAGACGGGGACAGAACAGAAAGCCCTACTAAGCAGGTATATGCAAAAGTATGAAGACTATTGCTTAACGCATTGTAAGCCGCCCTGAGTCTCGGGAGAAGGGCGGCATATAAATTGAACTAATAAATAAATAAATAAATAATAAAAATCATATTGGTGATCCGCGGGGTTTAAAATTATGAATTTAGTGATCCCTGAGGTCCGAAAGGTTGGCGACCCTCCCACCGAAACAGAAGACCCCACACCAGAGGTGGGTTTCAGCAGGTTCTGACCAGTTCTAGAGAACCGGTAGCGGAAATTTTGAGTAGTTTGGAGAACCGGTAGTAAAAATTCTGACTGGCCCCGCCCCCATCTATTCTCTGCCTCCTGAGTCCCAGCTGATCGGGAGGGAATGGGGATTTTGCAGTAATCTTCCCCTGCAGTGGGGAAGGAATGGAGATTTTACAGTATTCTTCCCCCTGGAGAGGGGTGGGAATGGAGATTTTACAGTATCCTTCCCCCTGGAGAGGGGAGGGAATGGAGATTTTACAGTATCCTTCCCCTGGAGAGGGGAGGGAATGGAGATTTTACAGTATCCTTCCCCCTGGAGAGTGGTGGGAATGGAGATTTTAAAGTATCCTTCCCCTGGAGAGGGGAGGGAATGGAGATTTTACAGTATCCTTGCCCCTGGAGAGGGGTGGGAATGGAGATTTTACAGTATCCTTCCCCCTGGAGAGGGGAGGGAATGGAAATTTTACAGTATCCTTCCCCCTGGAGAAGGGTGGGAATGGAAATTTTACAGTATCCTTCCCCCTGGAGAGGGGAGGGAATGGAGATTTTACAGTATCCTTCCCCTGGAGAGGGGAGGGAATGGAGATTTTACAGTATCCTTCCCCCTGGAGAGGGGAGGGAATGGAGATTTTACAGTATCCTTCCCCCTGGAGAGGGGAGGGAATGGAGATTTTACAGTATCCTTCCCCCTGGAGAGGGGAGGGAATGGAGATTTTACAGTATCCTTCCCCTGGAGAGGGGAGGGAATGGAGATTTTACAGTATCCTTCCCCCTGGAGAGGGGAGGGAATGGAGATTTTACAGTATCCTTCCCCTGGAGAGGGGAGGGAATGGAGATTTTACAGTATCCTTCCCCTGCCACGCCCACCAAGCCACACCCACAGAACCGGTAGTAAAAAAAATTTGAAACCCACCACTGCCCCAGACCATTTCTGACAGATGGCAGTCCAGTCTCCTCTTGAAAGCTTCCAGTGACGAAGTTCCCATAACGTCCGAAGGCAACTTCTGTTCCATTGAATAACAAGAGTTGGAAGGGACCCTTATAGGTCATCTAGTCCAACCCCCTCCCTAAGCAAGGAGACCCTACACCATTTCTGACCGAGGGCAGTCCAGTCTCTTCTTGAAAGTCTCCAGGGATGAAGCTCCCACAACTTCCGATGGCAGCTTCTGTTCATTGGGTGGATTGTTCTCACTGTCAGAAAATTCCTCCTTATTTCCAGGTTGAATCTCTCCTTGATCAGTTTCCATCCATTGTTCCTTGTCTGGCCTTCAGGTGCTTTGGGAGAATAGCTTGACCCCCTTCCTCCTCTCTGGGGCAGCCCCTCCAATATTGGAAGATGCTCTCCTGTCTCCCCTGGTCCTTCTCTTCACTAGACCAGCCATGTCTTCTGTCCATCTATGGTTCATTCAGATGTCTGTCTTTCTTTCTTTCTTTCTTTCTTTCTTTCTTTCTTTCTTTCTTTCTTTCTTTCTTTCTTTCTTTCTTTCTTTCTTTCTTTCTTTCTTTCTTTCTCTCTCTCTCTCTCTCTCTCTCTCTCTTTCTTTCTTTCCCTCCCTTCCACTTTCCTTCCCTCCCTCCCTCCCTCTTTCCCTCCCTCCTTCCTTCCTTCCTTTTGCTTTGGAAAATAGCTTGACCCCCTTCCTCCTCTCTGGGGCAGCCCCTCAAGTATTGGAAGATGCTCTCCTGTCTCCCCTGGTCCTTCTCTTCACTAGACCAGCCATGTCTTCTGTCCATCTATGGTTCATTCAGATGTCTTTCTTTCTTTCTTTCCTTCCTTCCTTCCTTCCTTCCTTTCTTTCTTTCTTTCTTTCTTTCTTTCTTTCTTTCTTTCTTTCTTTCTTTCTCTCTCTCTCTCTCTCTCTTTCTTTCTTTCCCTCCCTTCCACTTTCCTTCCCTCCCTCCCTCCCTCCCTCCCTCCTTCCTTCCTTCCTTTTGCTTTGGAAAATAGCTTGACCCCCTTCCTCCTCTCTGGGGCAGCCCCTCAAGTATTGGAAGATGCTCTCCTGTCTCCCCTGGTCCTTCTCTTCCCTAGATCAGCCATGTGTTCTGTCCATCTATCGTTCATTCAGATGACTTTCTTTCTTTCTTTCTTTCTTTCTTTCTTTCTTTCTTTCTTTCTTTCTTTCTTTCTTTCTTTCTTTCTTTCTTTCTCTCTCTCTCTCTCTCTCTCTCTTTCCCTCCCTTCCACCTTCCTTCCCTCCCTCCCTCCCTCCCTCCCTTCCACCTTCCTTCCTTCCTTCCTTTTGCTTTGGAGAATAGCTTGACCCCCTTCCTCCTCTCTGGGGCAGCCCTCAAATATTGGAAGATGCTCTCCTGTCTCCCCTGGTCCTTCTCTTCACTAGACCAGCCAGGCCCAGTTCCTGCAACCGTTCATCGTCTGTTTTAGCCTCCAGTCCCCTCATCATCCTGGTTACTCTTCTCTGCACTTTTTCTAGAGCAGCGATGGCTAACCTTTTTGCCATCGCGTGCCAGGAAAGGGTGGGTGGGGGAGGTTCGCGTGCCCGCGTGCCCACACCCATAATTCTATGCTCCCCACCCCGCACATGCGCACGCGACCCCCCCTCCCCCCCGCTCCTGGCACGCAATGGCCCAGTAGGAACGTTTTTCTTTCTCACCTGGCTCCAGATCCTCTCTATGCATCTGGGGAGGGCGAAAACAGCCTTCCCCACTCCCTCGGAGGCCCTCCGGAGGCCCAAAATGGCTTGTTTTCCAACTTTCGGTTGGACAGGAAGTGACATTTTTTGTGTCCCCAGCCTCCAGAGATTCCAAGAGAGGCTGAGAGCTGAGCTGGCGTGCCAGGTGCCATAGGTTCGCCATCATGGTTCTAGAGTCTCAACAACTTTTTTTATAGTGTGGGGACCAAAACTGGATGCAGTACTCCAGGTGTGGCCTTACTAAGGCTTACAAAATCGTGATTGCTTCGGTTTGAGCACCAACCACATTCAAATTCCTTTCTCATCACGGAAAAGATCACCCCCTCCCCTGTTTCCAAAATTATTAATTAGTTTTCAAATTATTAGTTTCCAAAATTATTAATTAGTAATAATAAAATTAGTTTTTTATTATTAATAAAATGGCTGCACAGGTAATCCTCGACTTACAACCGTTCGCTTAGTGACCGCTCAAAGTTAAAAACGGCACTGAAAAAAAGGACCGTTTTTCAGACTTACGACCTTTGCAACATCCCCGTGAGTTGCCTAATTTACATTTGGACGCTTGAGAACTGACTCGCATTTATGATGGTGGTAGTGTCCCGGGGTCTCGTGATTTTACGACCTTCAGATAAGCAAAATCCATGGGGAAGCCGGATTCACTTAACGACCATGTCACTAAGTTTAACAGCTGCAGTGATTCGCTTAACAAATGTGGCAAGGAAAGTCGTAAAATGGGGCAAAGCTCACTTAACGCCCTTCTCGCTTAGCGACATAAATTTTGGGCTTGGTTGCAGGACCACTACACAAAGGAAATGAAAAAGATGCTTCTAATTGTTTTTCCTTTTATTTTATTTTTTCACATATTGGGCTAAGCTCATTGGTCTACAACATCCAGGTAGTCCTCGGCTTATGGCCACAATTGAGCCTAAAAACTCTTGTTGTTAAGTGAAACGTTAGGTGAGTTTTGCCTCATTTTACGACCTTTCTAGGCACAGTTGTTAAGTGAATCACTGCTGTTGGTAAATTAGCAACCCGGTTGTTAAGCGAATCTGGTCTTCCCCGTTGACTTTGCTGGCCAAAAGGTCGCAAAAAGGGATCACGTGACCCGCCCCCCCAGGATAATGCAACCGTCATAAATATGAATCGTTTGCCAAGCATCTTGAATTTTGATCATGTGACCATGGGGATGCTGCAGTGGTCGTAAGTGTGAAAAATAGTCGTTAAATCCCTTTTTTTCGGTGCCGTCGTAACTTTGAACGGTCCCTAAATGAACTGTTGTAAGTCGAGGACTACTTGTACTCTCAATTGTTTTCCTGGGGTGTTGTTATTTTTATTGTATTTTTAAAATTGATACCAGTAGCCCTCAACAAACCACAATTAAGATCAGAATTGTCTCTGTTTTACAACTGTCACATAAATTACGATAATGAGGTTCCATTCTAGTCGTAATTTGAGGATTACATATATAGACAGTCCTTGATTTCCGTCCACAATTAAGCCCCAAATTACTCTCGACAAGGAAGTGAGTTTTGCCACATTTTATGACCTTTCTTGCCCCCGTTGTTAAGTGAATTAATGAAGCGAATTAAGTGGCCTGACTAGGTGGCTCAGTGACTAAGACACTGAGCTTGTCGATCAGAAAATTCGGCGGTTCGAATCCCTAGTACTGGCATGAGAAGGGGGTTTGGACTAGATGACCTCTAAGGTCCCTTCCGACTTTTGTTACTGTTACACTGAATCACCGCCAGGGTGGATAAAAATCAATGATTTTTTTTAAAAATCAAAAAAATCAGATTTTTTTGATTTAAATTGGATTTTTTTGATTTTTATCGAATTTATTTTAATAAAAAACTTTGGGGGTAAAAATCTATCGTAAGATAGTTTTCTATTTAAGATACATAAATAATTTAGTTTATTCAGCATGAAATGGAGCTTAGTTATGTAGCAGGAGGCTGTATATTCTGCAACACTGGGACTATCGGTGAGTCAACGGTGGGTCAAAGGAGGAGCAGAGATGACAGTTGCTCTTTAAAAATTACGATTTAAATCGAGTTGATTTAAATCAAGCCTTTTTACTAGTGATTTAAATCGTGATTTAAATTGTGATTTAAATCAACTCGATTTAAATCAAATCCACCCTGATCACCGCAGTTAGTCACATGGTTGTTAAGTGAACCTGGCTTCCCGCATTGGCTTTGCTTGTCAGAAGGTCGCAAAAACGGATCACATGACTCCGGGGGGGGGCAGGCGGGGACACACACAGCATCCGTCATAAATATGAGTCAGTTGTCAAGGTTCCGAATGTAAAATCACGTGACCATGGGGATTGCTAGTGTGAAGAGCAGTCATAAGTTTCCTTTTTTCTTCAGTGCCTTCATCACCTTGAGCCGTCACTAAAGAAACTGTCGTAAATCGAGGACTATCTGTGTAGTATCCAAGGCCATAGACTGGTTGTGTTTTGAGCTGTGATGGAGTCAGGCGTGAGTGATCAAATTGGATTATTCTTTTTTTTCTTTTCTTAGCAAAGGGTTGAAATCCACAAACTGCGTGAAGGCGAGAATCTCATTCTGGGCTTCAGCATTGGAGGTGGAATCGACCAGGATCCGGCTCAGAATCCCTTCTCGGAGGACAAGACGGACAAGGTTGGCATGGATCTCCCTTTACTGATAATATTTCTTTGATACGTTGGAGTCCATTTTGGAGATCGAGGTTCCGTTACCAATATTTCAGCTCAGGGGTTTACATTGAAAAATGTTTTGTTGAAGAATAAATATAAACTTGTGTGGGTTATAAGGAAAATATAAGGGGTGCAAGGGTTGAGGGAAGGTTTTTACAATATTTTTTTATAGATATTAAATAGTGAAGAGGGTATTTGACTACGTGTAGTGGATTTGTAGAGAATAAGATGAATAAGTTTATGGAAAGTTATTAAGTAAGGAATGCTTCCAGGAAGAATTAACATTAAGTGTATGGGGTAAAAAGTAAAGATAAGGTTCTTAACAATATATTTTATTTGAGATTGGTTCTAGAATTCACTGTTTCCTGGTGATTGGCCCACAGTCACCCAGCTGGCTTTCGTGCCTAATGTGGGACTAGAACTCACCATCCCCTGGTTATTGGCCTAAAGTCACCCAGCCAGCCTTTATGCCTATGGCAGGACTAGAATTCACTGTTTCCTGGTGATTGGCCCACAGTCACCCAGCTGGCTTTCGTGCCTAATGTGGGACTAGAACTCACCATCACCTAGTTATTGGCCCACAGTCACCCAGCCAGCCTTTATGCCTATGGCCTCTGCCTTGCAAGCAAACAGCAAGAAGAAACAGCTCCTTTCAGCTTCAGCACAGCCTAATTAGCACAAGTTGATTGGATCGGCCTCCCGACTCTCAGCTGTTTTGCTCTCAGCTGTTTTGCGCAGGGCTTTGCTGCTTGCTGCAAAGAGGTAAATTGCCGGAGCAGATTTTTTTTTTCCCCCTTGTGCTAATCAAGCTATGCTGAAAACGAAACTGAAAGTAAAGCAGGCTGTTTGCTGCAAAGGAGGCAAAATTGTTCAGAGGCAGGAGCAGAGGGAGATTTCTTTTTCTTCTTTTCCTCACCAAAAAAGGTAGGTGCGTCTTATACTCCGGTGCGTCTTATACTCTGAAAAATACGGTAAATAAATAAAATAGAACCTCCCGCATTGAACTCTTATCTACGTGGCTAACAATGGCTGGAGAAAAAAGGCAACAGGTTGTCAGTAAGCGATGGCCGGGGGGGGAGGTGGGGGGCAGGTTCATGAGAGCTCATCCAGGCAGTGACCCCCCCCCTCTCACCTCGTTTCTCCCCCCCTCCCCCACTCCAGGGCATTTATGTCACACGCGTGACCGAAGGTGGACCTGCAGAAATGGCTGGATTACAAGTCGGGGACAAAATCATGCAGGTAAAATTCCGTATGGTTTAAGGACCAGTTGGACACTTCCAGCTCCGCTCTTGGTGTCTTCAAAGCCAAATGGATGGAGATTTATTATTTATTTATTTATTGGTTCGATTTATATGCCGCCCTTCTCCGGAGACTCAGGGCGGCTTACAATGCGTTAAGCAATAGCCTTCATACTTTTGTATATACCTGCTTAGTAGGGCTTTCGGGGCCCCCCTAAGCGGTGTTCTTTTTTATACAAAGTCAGCTTATTGCCCCCCACAATCTGGGTCCTCATTTTACCTACCTCGAAAGGATGGAAGGCTGAGTCCACCTTGAGCCTGGTGAGATTCGAACTTGCAGTAATTGCAGGCAGCTGGTGTTACTTAACAGCGCTTAAGTCTGCTGCGCCACCAAGGTTCTGTTATTATTCCAGAATCCCAAAAGTTAAGAGCCTTGGTAGTACAGGGGTTTAAGGCACCCTGTTATTAAGCTGGTTATTAAGACCAGCTGCCTGCAATTACTGCTGGTTCGAATCTCTCCAAGGCTCAAGGTTGACTCAGCCTTTCATCCTTTCTAAGGTAGGTAAATTGAGGACCCAGTTTGTGGGGGCAATAAGCTGACTTTGTATAAAATATACAAAAGGATGAAGGCTATTGCTGAGCACATTGTAAGCCGCCCTGAGTCTTCGGAGAAGGGCGGCATATAAATCAAATTTAAAAAAAAAAAAAAAGTGCTTTTTTCAAGAGGCACCTGAACTGTCTTGTTTTTTTCTTTTGAAGACATTTCGCTTCTTATCCGAGAAGCTTCTTCAGCTCTGACTGGGTGGTGAGGAACGGAAGGATTTATACTCCTTGCAAAAGCTGGTCATTTGCATCCTTTTAGAGAGTCGTTGAGGCTACTTGGAGGTTTATCTGTGTCCTCAGGGAAAGCTGAGTGGTGTCAATGTATTCCTGTAGTCTGCAGTTTTTTTCCTCTGGAAATCCATTCCTACTCCCACACCCAAATTGTATAGTTTTAGTTTAGTTTAGTTTTATTGAATTTGTATACCGCCCTACTCCCGAAGGACTCAGGGCGGTGAACAGCCATGGAATAAAACAATATAAATACAAAATTTAAAAAAGAATAAAACGAATTAAATAATTTGGCCGAACGAATTTAAAACCCCAATACTTTAAAACCAAATTTAAAATTTCCATTTAAAAAGGGGAAAGACTTAGGTCAGGCCAGCCTGATGAAACAAGACTATGAAGAACTCTTCTTCCAAAAGAACAATAAAGCAACAAACTATATTTAAATATAATTTAAATCCTGCATCAGCCAAGCTACGTCACCGGTTCGAGGGAAGTGAGCCTGCAGCTTACAGCTTTTAATCAATTGTGTTATTTTGAAAAAGGGATATTGGGACTTCTCCTGATCTTTGAATTTGATATAATAATAGTCTGTAGAGATTCTCAGTCCTCCGTGACATGATTGTCCCCAAAGGTGCTTTTTTCAGGAGGCAACTGGACTTTCTGGTTTTTTTCTTTTGAAGACGTTTCGCTTCTCATCCAAGAAGCTTCCTCAGCTCTGAGTGGATGGTGGGGAATGGATAAACCAGATAAACCTCCAAGTGGCCTCAACGACCCTCTAAAAGGATGCAAATGACCAGTTGCCTGCAAGGAGTCTCAATCCTTCCATTCCTCACCATCCAGTCAGAGCCGAAGAAGCTTCTTGGATGAGAAGCGAAACGTCTTCAAAAGAAAAACCAGAAAGTCCAATTGCCTCTTGGGAAAAAAAAAAGCAATTTATGCGGGTTGGAAAGGGACAGCGAAAGAGCCCCAGTGTTGTGGCTCCGTTACCTGAGCCTGTGTCATTGGCAGGAAAGGACTCTGAGAGTGAAGGAGAGGAGTTGGCAAGGCCTCCCTCTCCAGGACCCTCCTCTCTGGCAATGCCTTCGGTGTCTGCCGAAGGGCAAGAGATAGGGCCGGGGCCAAGCACGTCCACGCAGCCACAGGTGGACAGTGATGAGGGTAATGAGTCTTGGCTGGATCCATGCCAGCATCGCAGAGATAAGCGCGCGCAACAGAAGAAAAGGCGTGCCCGAAATTAGGCTGAGTCACTGGACCACACCCCACAGGATATAAAAGGGAGCGTGGTGGCCAGTCAAACCTTGTGACAAACAAAGCTGAAAGCTTCCACGCCATTCTGCATTGCCGGATTTTTGCTATAAGACTTTGCTGGATTATCTCTGGACTTGATTGTAATTATTGAGCTGTTTCTTTTGATGTACCAGAAGTGGGGAGAAGTTATCTCTCCTCTTTGCAAATAATAAACTCTTGGCAGGCAGCCACTAGGTTGTTGCCAAGTTCCGTTATCATAAGGAAAAGGACTTTGCCAGCTGGTTTGGTCTTTAACTCTTGAACGTCTGTTGGTGTGTGTGCGTGTGGTTGGGGACAGAACACTCAGATGTGTGATCCGGGGACTGTAAAAATACCCGTGTTTGATCGTGACGCTTACCGTCAAACTCACTCTGAATTCTTCCAGGTGAATGGCTGGGATATGACCATGGTGACTCACGACCAAGCCCGCAAGCGTCTGACCAAGCGGAACGAAGAAGTGGTCCGGCTGCTAGTGACCAGACACTCCCTGCAGAAAGCGGTCCAGCAGTCCATGCTGACCCAACCCTGCCACTGAGCGGGGACGAGCGACGGGCCTCCACGACACGGCGTAGAGATGTTGAAGATGGACCACAGAGCTTTATCACCTGTTGACCTGAGGAACTTAAAAAAAAAAAAGACAGATGTCTCCTGACACACCTATGCAAAAAATGACTCTGTTCCAGCGGGGTGTCCCCGCAAAGGGCACCTCTGGGGGCAGTTTGATGCCCACTGGATCAAAGACGGTGGGCATCAAACCGCAAACGAGAGGATAGCCTGGTTCTGATCCACTGGGAACCAGCTGAGAGCTTTTCTCCCAGAAATCCTCCAGTGGACGAGTCTGTTCTTAAATTTCCGTTTTTGTAAGGCGGCCATCTTGAGGGACAAGATGGCCGCCTAATGAGCTTCTTGCAGTCCTCTTAGCCAGACCAAAGTTTTTACTGCCGATATCTAGAATCCCGCACGGGTTTTGTGTTTAAGAGGCATCCAACCGTTGGCTTGTCTCCTCAGAGACACCGAGAAGGCCATGATAGACGGGCATTTGAAACCGGTCCCCTCTTTCCAGAAGTCCTCAAATGAAGGCGATCAGTTTCAGTGGCCTTAAGCCTTTCGTTTGCCTGGACTGCCGCTCGGCCAGAATTCCTGTTAACCACAATCAGTCGGAAACAGGCCGACGTTAGCGACTCCCGTTGTGTCGGGAGGCCACGGTTTCCACCCTCGAGGGGTCTCTCAACTTTTCCAAAGTTAGCTTCCAATCTTGACTGTTGTGCCAAATTTCTCCCCTGAAGGCCTTTTTCTACGTCTTGTAAATAACGTCCCTTCCAACATTTATATCACTAATTTATTTTAGTATATTACTGCTATTTTGACTCGTGAGTGGTGTGGTGGCCTAGAGGTGGAGCTTTCTCCTCACAATCAGGGGGCTGTGAGTTCGATCCTAGGTAGAGGCAGATATTTCTCTCTCTCTCGGCACAATAAGAATATGTCTGCCGTACAAAACTCTGCATTGGTGACAGGAAGGGCATCCGGCCATTAAAACACTCTGCTAGCTCCATTCAGTTGCCCAGATTCCACCCCGCAAGGGATTATGGGGTCATTAAAAAATGATGATGATGACTGCTATTTTGACTCTTTAACTCCTGGGCCCTTAAATCTCGGCCTGTCTTGCAAGGAAAATGTGTCACAACCCTTCTATCTGTTTCTTATCCCTGTGGTTTGTCTTTTCGAAGCAGAAATGGCGGTGGGAAGGACGGTTGTTGTTTTTTTGACAAAGCCTTGTGGGGTTTTGTTTCATTTTTTTTGGTATTGCCGGATCGCATCGGTTTAGTTCGGAGGTTAAAGCAACCAACGGGCTGCTGTAGATCGTTTTACACAAAATAAACCAAGCTGGACTTCTGATCTCAAAAGTCTCTTCCTTTTTTTAAAAAAAAGAAAGAAAAGAAATTAAGCTAGAAGCCTGGAGTCAATTAAAAAAAATTGCATATATGCCCAAGAAATGAATGAGGAATGAGAATGAGAAATTCGTTTGAAACGTTGTACAGGTACAAATAGTCCTTGACTTACAACTGTTCGTTTAGTGACTCTCCAAAGTTACCACAGCACTGAAAAAAAAGTGACCTATGACCATTTTTCACACTTAACGACCGTTGCAGCATCGCCATGGCGCCGGCCACGTCATCAAAATTCAGATGCTTGGCAACTGACTTAAATATTTATCCTGGAATCGCGCAATCCCCTTTTGCGACCTTATGATAAGCTAAGTCGATGGGGGAGCCAGATTCACGGAACAACCGTGTGACTGACGTCACAGCTGCGGTGATTGATTTAACAACTGTGGCAAGGAAGGTCGTAAAACGGGGCAAAACTCACTTAACAACTCTCTTGCTTAGCAACAGAAATTTGGGGCTCCATTGTGGTCGTATGTTTGGAGTGGTGCGGTGGCCTCACAATCAGGAGGCTGTGAGTTTGATCTTAGGTAGAGGCAGATATTTCTCTCTCTGGGCACAATAAGAATATATCTGCCAAACAAAACTCTGCACTGGAGACAGGAAAGGCATCCGGCCAGTAAACACTCAGCTCCATTCAGTTGCCCAGACTCCACCCAACAAAGGATTATGGGATCGTTAAAAGACGATGATTGTGGGCGTATGTTCCTTGATTTAAAGCCACAATACGGGATCAAGAGTTTCTGTTGCTAAGCCAGGCAGTAGTTAAGTGAGTGGCGACTGATTTTACGACCCTTTTACGACTCCCACTATCACTGACACGGCAAGCCACTATCTAAAATCAGCAAACCCCTCTTCCTTCTAGCACCAATGATGTTACCTAGTTAGGTAATGAAACGTCTGCAAGAAAAATAACCAAGCTCCGAGAGCATTAAGGACCCCCCAAATTGCAGCACCCTCCTCCTGAAAAGTAGCCCCCTCAGTTCAATTTAAATGGAGAAGGAGCAGATCCCTTTGTCTTCAATCCCGGTCAGATAAACAAGGTCTTACGGAAATCCAACCATAGGCCTGTCTGTTGTGGTCCACCAGCAGCCTGCGGAGCTGGCAGCGGAGTCGGACAGTGAGGAGGCCGGGGAGGACCATGGGCCAGTCCTGGAGTCTGGGGAAGCCCTGGATGAGGGCTCTGCATTGGAGGCAGAGACGGGACCAGGGCCATCTGGGAGTGATGCGCGGACTCCGGAGCCTCCAGAGTCGGACAGCAGAGAGGCAGAGGAACAGGAGAGCCTGTTCCTAGTGCATGCATGCACAGAGCTGCCAGAAGGCAAGAGCAGCTAAAGCAAAAGGGACAACTTGGGAGTAAGGCCAGGAGATGACTGGCCCCTCCTATAAGGCTTAAAAGAGCAGCAAAGGCTCTTGGGCTCTTTGTAGGAAAGCAACATTGCTAAATCTGTTTCCAGTTGGTGTCTCGTTTCGGGACTTTGTGGGGCTTTGCCAAGAAAGGCCTTTGGCAGCGTGCCAAAGAAGATAAAGGTTTGTGATAAGCCCAAAGGACTTATTCTGAAAGACTTGTTTTGCAATTAATTTGGACTAAACTGGGAATGAAGTAATTCTCACCTGTTACAATAAAATAATTTGTTGGGGACTAATTGTGTCTTGTAATGACTAAGTGAGCCTAGGTCACAACAGTGTCATAGTTGCAGATGGGGCTCCGCGATCCCTTCCAGAGGGACCCACAATCTCCCTCGGGTGTCCTGAACCCCTTGAAACCTTGGCCAACCACAACAGGACTTTTGAAAGGAGCCTTCGTCAAGCAACCACAAGGAAGCCATCCACAACCTGTTAGAAAAGCTTTAATAATCACGACCCCTATATTCAGTCCTTTCACACAAAAGTTCTTACAAGAGATTTTTCAATGCATTGTTCCTTGACTCCAACGTAAAGCTTTTCGAGGTAGTCCAACATCCTCCAACCATTTCTCCCCGTGTGCAAGAGAAAGTGGGATCCAAAGTCACACAAGCTGTCTTCCAAGTTTAACCGATTTAAAGCTTCCGATGACAACCGTTTTTTCCTTTCCTTGTAACCAACCAAACTTCAAAAGCAGGTTCTTCCTGGCCAAGATGCCTTCAATGTAGGGTTCCTGTAAGAAATTGGAGGGCAAAACAAGAGCATCTCTGCTTCTCTTGCAAACGACGACTTCTTCGGAAGCTTTTGAGGACTTTGCATCCGAGAAAATCGGGAGGACGACTTTGACAAGGCCGCACTGGTGGATTGAGAGACGCAAAGGCGCAAGAGGGCCGAGTAGGTTTGATGCAATTAAAGTGGCGTGGAAACTCGAGTTGTACCAATTTTGCCAGTCCTGGTTTCTTTGGAGTAAGGCTTCTCAGTGCAATGGACGCACTCAGATAGGCTACTGATCTACTCAAACCCTTCGTAATTTTGGTGGCGATACAAGCAGTAATGTTGGATCATAAAGACAATGTCGAAGACGATGGAAAAGAGGCCGAGGCCAAATTTGGTGGGGTCTCCAAAAATCAGCTTCCATTCATCTGAAAAATAAGAAGAAAGAGACAATGAAGGCTTACAAGAACTGGTAGGTTGACCGATAGAGACTAATAAATACTTGGAAAAGCATAAATAGATTTTTCCCGTTTATAATTCACAATGGAATGAAAAGTTTTTGGCATTTTACTGAAGAGTTTGTACAATTTTGTAAGAAAATTGCGCAGCAGGTATCTAAATGGAATCAGAGACGCTGACACGAACTCGTAGTTTTATATAGAAAAATATATTTTGCATCTATATACAGAAAACTAGATAGTCAGGCAAACAAGGGCATCCTGAGGTAAATCAACACAGGAGGAACATCCTGAGATAAATCAGCACAGCAGGAGCATCCTGAGGTAATTCGACACAACAGGAGCATCCTGAGGTAAATCAGCGCAGCAGGAGCATCCTGAGGTAAATCAGCGCAGCAGGAGCATCCTGAGGTAAATCAGCGCAGCAGGAGCATCCTGAGGTAAATCAGTACAGCAGGAGCATCCTGAGGTAAATTGACACAGCAGACACATTGTGAGATAAATCACAAAGCAACGGCACACAGAAGAAAAAGGTGGGGAAGAAAGGGAAACGCCCCCTCCACAATCATAGCAACCAATCACAGCTCAGATTGAATCATACAGGAGCCAGCACGCTCTGAACAATCAACCAAAACTGTTTACAACCACAAAAAAAAAAGGTTGTAAAATTGGGCATGCCTTACTTAGTTACTTACTTAATCCTGACTACGGCCATAAATTAAGGACAATCTATCTATGCAGTGAATAGGGATTAAGGGTAGCTCTTGTTAGGCGCATACAGGTAGCCCTCGATTTACAATAGTTCATTTAGTGATCGTTCAAAGTTACAAAGGCACTGAAAAATGCGACTTATGACCGTTTTTCACAGTTACAACCTTTGCAGCATCCCCCTGGTCACGTGATCGAAATTCAGACACTTGGCAACTGATTCATATTTATGACTTAACTGCCTCTTAATAATAGAATTTTGGGCTCAATGATGGACATAAATCGAGGACTAGCTGTATGCCACCTTCTCTTGTCTGCCACAACGGGCTGCTCTTACCGTTGTTGTAGGATTGTAGAAACATCTGGATGAGACTGAAGGCACCTCCGGTGAAGTCCAGCAGGACGTTGCCAATACTCCAGCCCATGGTGCTCTTCCGGCGGAAGTTTAGGTAGGCCTAAAAAAAAGACCAGGATGCTGGGTAAGTAGGAAAAGAACAGCTCTTCCACAATCAAGACCTCAAAACAAATTAGCATCTTCTCCTTTCCCAATGTCGCACAGTGCGTCAGAGAGAAAAGAGCCACAGGTAAAATCCTTCACTTACAACCACATCCGAGCCCAAAATTTCCATTGTTAAGTGAGACAGTTCCTGAGTTTTGCCTCATTTGACCACCTTTCTTGCCAAAGTTGTTAAGTGAATGACAGTTAAATTAGTAGCAATAGCCCTTCCTTCCTTCCTTCCTTCCCTCCCTCTCTCCCTCCCTCCTTCCTTCCTTCCCTTTCTTTCTTCCATCCTTCCCTTCCTCTCTCTCCCTCCCTCCTTCCTTTCTTCCTTCCCTCCCTCCCTCTCTCCCTCCCTTCCTTCCTTCCTTTCCTTTCTTCCCTCCCTCCCTCTCTCCCTCCCTCCTTTCCTTCCTTCCCTCCCTCCTTCCTTTCCTCTCTCTCTCTCCCTCCTTCCTTCCCTCCATCTCTCCTCTCTTTCTCCCTTCCTTCCCTCTCCTTCCTTTCCTTCCTTCCTTTCCTCCCTTTCTTCCTTCCCTTCCTCTCCCTCCCTTCTTTCTTTCTTCCCTTCCTTCCTTCCCTCCCTCTCTCCCTCCCTCCCTTCCTTCCCTTCCCTCCCTCCCTCCCTCCTTCCTTTCCTTTCTTCCTTCCTTCCCTTCCTTCCCAAGCAACAGCATATACCGCTTCACAGTGCTTTTACAGCCCTCCCTAAGAGGTTTATAGAGTCAGCATTTTGCCCCCAACAATCTGGGTCCTCATTTTACCGACCTCGCAAGGATGGAAGGCTGAGTCCACCTTGAACCAGTCAGGATCGAACTTCCGGGCTGTGGGCAGAGTTTAGCCTGCAATACTACATTCTAACCACTACGCCACCACAGTTAGTAACACAGTTGTTAAGTGAATCTGGCTTCCCTGTTGACATTGCATTGCGCCAAAAAGTCGCAAAATGATACCCGGCACATTGCAACCGTCATAAATATGAACCAGTTCCCAAGTGTACAAATTTTGATTATGTGTTCGTGGGGATGCTGCCAGTCGTATGAAAAACAGTGACAGATCATTTTTTTCAGTGCCATTGGAACTGAACGGTCACTAAATCAATGGTTGTACGTCAAGGACTACCAGCGTCTTCATGGTCTCATGATCAAAATTTGGACTTCTGGCAACTGACTCATATTTACGACGGGAAGGGTCATGTGATCCCCTTTTGCGACCTTCCGACAAGCAAAGTCAATGGGGAAGCCAGATTCACTTAACAACCGTGTTGCTAACTGAACAACGGCAGGGATTCGCTTAACAGCTGTGGCAAGGCAGATCATAAAATGGGGCAAAAACTCGCTTAGCAGCCATCTTGCTAAGGCGCAGAAATTTGGGGCTCACTTGTGATTGTAAGTTGAGGGCCACCTGTACCCTTTTCCGGTGTGGACCGCGGAGTCCACAGCGGAAGAGAATCGGGAAAAATCTAAGCTTTTCGGCGAAGTATCCTGTTTCCCTGAAAATAAGACCCAACCGCAAAATAAGTCCTAGCATGATTTTTCAGGATGCTTGTAATATAAACTCTTCCCCCAAAATAAGCCCCCGTTAAGATTGTTAGCCAGATGGCGTATTTAGTACCATGATGGCAAACCTATGGCACTTCTGCCACAGGTGGCAGGTAGAGCCATATCGGTGGGCACGCGAGCTCAGCTCTGGCACGCATGCGTGCACCAGCCAGTTGATTTTCGAGCCTTCTTGGCCCACCAGAAGTCAGGAAACACGCTGTTTCCAGCCTCCGGAGGGCCTCTAGGAAGGGTGGGGAAGGCTGTTTTTGCCCTCCCCAGGCTCCTAGAAAGGCCCTGGAGCCTGGGGAGAGCGAAAAATGGGCCTACTGGGCGCACCGTGCCATCACGTGCCAAAAGCAGGGGGAGCATGAGGGAGGGGCGGGGCGCATAGAATTATGGATGCGGGCAAACATGCGTGTGTATCTCCCCCCCTCACCCCCCGCTTTTCGCACGCGATGGCAAAAAGTTTAGCCCTCACTGATTTAGTACCATATTTCCCCAAAAATAAGACCTAACCAGAAAATAAGCCCTAATGCCCGGGACTCCTTGCGCACGATCACTCATGCCCTTGTCACTTCCCGCCTGGACTACTGTAATGCTCTCTACATGGGGCTCCCCTTGAAGAGCACCCGGAGGCTCCAACTGGTCCAGAATGCGGCCGCGCGGGTGATTGTGGGAGCGACGTGGCGCTCCCATGTAACACCTCTCCTGCGCGAGCTGCACTGGCTCCAGGTAGTCTTCCGGGTGCGCTTCAAGGTCTTGGTTACCATCTTTAGAGCGCTCCATGGCTTAGGACCTGAGTATCTACAAGACCGCCTTCTGCCACCGATAGCCTCCCACCGGCCAGTAGGCTCCCACAGAGAGGGGCTCCTCAGGGTGCTGTTGGTCAAACAATGTCGATTAGCAGCCCCCAGGGGAAGAGCCTTCTCTGTGGGGGCACCTGCCCTTTGGAACCAGCTGCCCCCGGAGATACAAAGGATCCCAGATCTACGCACCTTCCGCCGTGCCCTCAAAAGTTTTCTATTCCAGCAAGCCGGGCTGGCGTAGCTCTTTTAATTGTTTTTAATTCATTTTTTTAAAAAAGAGGGTTTTTGTAATCAATATGGACCAAATTTGTTTAATATACTTTTATACTGTTTTAAATTTTATATTTTTATGTTTTTATTTTTGGCTGTACACCGCCCTGAGTCCTTCGGGAGAAGGGCGGTATATAAATTTAAATAATAAATAAATAAATGCATCTTTTGGAGCAAAAATTAATATAAAGCCCGGTCTTATTTTCGGGGGAAACGGTAATTGAAAACCGATCCTTCCTTCGCTCACCTGAGGGAAGTATTTGATGAGCGTGATTGCCAGCTTGATGTAGGAGAAATAAAACAAGAATTGCAACCAGGTGATCTCTTGGGCGACCGTCACGGCCAAAGTGGAGAAGACGAACAGCCACGCTGCCACCAGGCACGCAATGGCGACTCGAGAAACCTTCTGAGTCCCTCTCTGCAGGGGAAGTAAAGAGAGAGTGAGTGTTAACATTGTCTATAGTGAGAATTCGGCCTCAGAAATCGGATTCCAGTGGGCATAAATGCAAGGAATTCACCGGTCAACTCAAGGGTGGCAAAAGAATTTGACGCTGGGCGGCCCGTGGCCAGAGGAATGTTCTTAGTCTGCCAAACGGTTTTGCTGAATTTGAGTAAAATCATGCAATAGCATGTAGACTCATATACCACTTCGCAGTGCTTTTACAGCCCTCTCTAAGCGGTTGACAGAGTCAGCTTCTTTGGAAGGATGGAAGGCTGAGTCAACCTTGAATATGGTGAGATTTGAACTGCCAAATTTCAAATAGCCTGCAGTACTGCGTTCTAACCACTGTGCCACCACAGCTCATAGATAGATAGACGATAGATAGATAGATAGATAGATAGATAGATAGATAGATAGATAGATAGATAGATAGATAGATAGATAGATAGATAGATAGATAGATGATGGATGGATGGATCAAGAGAGAGAGAGAGAGAGATGGATGGATGGAGAGAGAGAGAGGTAGGCAGGTAGGTAGGTAGATGGTAGATAGAAGATAGATAGATCGAAAGAGAGATGGAGGGATGGATGGATGGACGGATAGAGAGAGAGGTAGGTAGATGGTAGAAGAGAGAGAGAGAGAGATAGGTAAATAGATCGATAGAGAGAGATAGATGGATGGATGGATGGACAGAGACAGCGGTAGGTAGGTAGATGGTAGATAGAAGATAGATAGAGAGAGAGATGGATGGATAGATGGATGGATGGACGGACGGACAGAGAGAGAGGTAGGTAGGTAGAGAGATGATAGATAGATAGATAGATAGATAGATAGATAGATAGATAGATAGATAGATAGATAGATAGATAGAGGCAGACAGACAGACATAGGGTCCTTGGTGCTCTCTGAACTTGGTTGTTTCATGACCCAACTAGGCAACACCATCAGTGCACCTACCTCATAGATTAAGCACTGGAAGATGGTGAACAGAGTGATGGCCACCGCGTGGAGGCTGAAAAACACATCATTGCTGGCTACGGGATTCACGCCATTGGGATACCGGTGCAGGAACTGCTCCTGTGGAAGAAGGCCAAGAGGTTACACCAGAATTGGTGCCCCAAGTTGACGGATGACACCCAGCCAGAGAAGAAGGCGGGACCTTCTGGGTACCTTTATGGGGACAATCCAAAAGAGTCCGATGTTGAAGACGCTGTAGGCAATGAAGCCGGTCAGGTTCAGAGCGATGAAATCGAAACTGAGTCCCACAACGCTGGCGAAAGGAACGGATGAATAAGTTTGAGAAGAAGAGTTGTGGGAGGAACTTAGCTAATTTCAGGAACTTCACGAATGCACTAAACTCAGCATTTTGTGATCATAATTGTCAGTGAGCTGGGAAAATCCAGTTCTAGGCCACTGTGTTCCAACTTTGGAAAATTTTAAAATAAGCGGAATTCAATTCCCAGAATTTCCCCAGCCAGCGTACTTTAAGATGGCTGGGCTTAAAAATTTCCTTTTATTTCCTTTTTTTTGGGGGGGTTGTATTGTTGCAATTACTGTTAACATAGTACAATTATAGTCATTAGCACGTATGTTATTTATCATTGATCTCTCTCTGGTTGTGCTTTATGGGCATTGTTATCCTGACATGGCACTGTCCTTTCAATGAAATAAAATAAAGTAAAATAAAATAAAGTAAAATAAAATAAAATATAAAATAAAATAAAAAGTAAAGTAAAATAAAATAAAAATAATAAAATTATAATAAAATAAAATAAATAAAATAAAATAAATATAAAATATAAAATATAAAATAATATAAAATTAAAATGTAAAACATAAAACGTAAAACGTAAAACATAAAACAAAATATAAAATAAAAAATAAAATAAGTAAAGTAAAATAAAATAAAATATAAAATAAATAAAATAAAATAAAAAGTAAAGTAAAATAAAATAAAAATACTAAAATTATAATAAAATAAAATAAATAAAATAAAATATAAAATATAAAATATAAAATATAAAATATAAAACATAAAACGTAAAACATAAAATATAAAATATAAAATAAAATAAATAAAATAAAAAATAAAATAAAGTAAAATAAAATAAAATAAAATAAAAAATATAAAATAAATAAAATAAAATAAAAAGTAAAATAAAATAAAAATAATAAAATTATAATAAAATAAAATAAATAAAATATAAAATAAAATATAAAATAAAATATAAACCATAAAATATAAAATAAAATAAAAAGTAAAGTAAAATAAAATAAAATAAAAATAATAATAAAATTATAATAAAATAAAAGAATAATAAAAGAATATAAAAGAAAATAAAAGATGGCTGGACTTCAACTCCCAGAATTCCCCAGCCTGCATGCTTTAAGACCATGATGGTGAACATATGGCACATGTGCCACTGGTGGCACGCAGAGCTCTCTCTGCGGGCATGCGAGCCGTCGCCCCAGCTCAGATCCACCCCGCGCGCCTCCCGCCAGCCATCTGATTTTCAGGTCTCTGCTACGCATGTGCAGGGCACACGTGGGAGATGCATGTGCATGTGCATGTGGATGGGGGGGTCATGGGTGCATGCACGGGGGGAGCGGTGCCCCCCCCGCAGCCCAGTTTTGGTCCCAGGAGGCTTCAGGGAGGCCCGCTAGCCCAAAACAGGGCGCGAGGGGGGTGTCACACACACATGCGCCGTGCCAACCGCTGCTACGCCTTCTCAATGCCATCTCGCAGGTTAACAATGGCAGCTTGCAGAGGACGGTAAATGAGGATCGTCGTGTCTTTTACCTTTTGCGTCTCCAATTCTCATACACCTGAGGGTAGAAGGAAACCGACCAGGCTAGGAAATAGATCCAACCGATCACTTGGTCCACAATGTTTATGGCCTTGCTGTGGATCACAAGGAACCGGATTCTGGGCCTGCAAAGGAACGAGGGAGAGGTTATGTTTGTGGGAACGTAACGATTCTAGGCTGATGACTTGCTTGACGCCGCCCTCCGGGCTCTTCCGCTTCTCCTCCTACAATTCCACCACTGGCGCCCACAGACACAACACAGCTGTCAGCGTCTCAGCGCTGACATAGAAAAGGGAGGAGAAGCCTGAACTTTTGCCTGCTAAATCCCTTTTGAAGATTCGGTCTCCTCGGAGATGGGGAGGGGGGAGACATTCCTGTGATCTGACGAAGAAGGAATCAGGAAAGTGACTTGAAAGATAGCCAATGAGAAGCAGAGAATTGGGGATCGGAAAGGGAGGGATTGGGGGGCAAAGGTCAGTACTGACCGCGAAAGAGTCAGGATCAGATTGCTGTGCTCGAATAAAGAGAAAATTTCCTTAAAGATCGGCAGTTTGGAAATTCATTTATTTTGACAAAGCATCGAAACCTGACAACAGCCTCAGTTGGAGGCGGATGTCTAAAGTGTCTGGAGTAGAGAAGGGGAAATGGCCACTAAGTGAAATTACATCTCGATGAATAGAATCACCGGCCGAACATGGTTCGGGATGGGCGCTTACCCTGTGTCGTGGGATGCGTTCACTTGTAGATATACCGTCACCTGCCCGACCTCTTTAGCTTTCACAAGGAAATGTGCCTCCTTTTGGCCTGCTGCAATGATGACCTGTCAGGGATGGAGACATAAAATATATGAACTGCCAATGAGATTCAAGGGATGGGCGTGTGGCCAGATGGATGTCAATATCCAGATGGATACTGACTCCACCTTGTCTTGGGGCTTAGAGTTTTTCAACCTTGGCAATTTTAACAATGGGTGGATTTCAACTTCCAGAATTCCCTGGCCAGCCATGCTTCAAACTGGGGATTCTGGGAGTGGAAGTCCACCCCTCTTAAAGCATTGCTGGCTGGGGAATTCTGGGAGTGGAAGTCCACCCCTCTTAAAGCATGCTGGCTGGGGAATTCTGGGAGTGGAAGTCCACCCCTCTTAAAGCAAGCTGGCTGGGGAATTCTGGGAATGGAAGTCCACCCCTCTTAAAGCATGCCGGCTGGGGAATTCTGGGAATGGAAGTCCACCCCTCTTAAAGCAAGCTGGCTGGGGAATTCTGGGAATGGAAGTCCACCCCTCTTAAAGCATGCTGGCTGGGGAATTCTGAGAGTGGAAGTCCACCCCTCTTAAAGCATGCTGGCTGGGGAATTCTGGGAGTGGAAGTCCACCCCTCTTAAAGCATTGCCGGCTGGGGAATTCTGGGAATGGAAGTCCACCCCTCTTAAAGCAAGCTGGCTGGGGAATTCTGGGAATGGAAGTCCACCCCTCTTAAAGCATGCTGGCTGGGGAATTCTGGGAATGGAAGTCCGTCTATCTTAAAGCATGCCAGCTGGGGAATTCTGGGAGTTGGAGTCCACCCATCTTAAAGCATGCCAAATTTGGAGACCCCTGATCTAAAGTTTTTCCCACTTCAAGCCGGACATTCTGGAGTTAGGACTAGAGATATACAGGTAGTCAGATATGATCTACAGATGTACAAGTTACGACAGTAATTGAGCCTGGCAATTACAGCTGTTAAGTAGTGATGCTTGTTTGTAAAGCCAATTTTACAATCTTTTTGCAATGGTCATAAAGTGAACAAGTGGTTATGGCACGCTGCAGTTGTTAAACCCATTATTTGCTTTGGGTTATTTTTGTGCTGGAAACATTTGCAGAAAAAATTGTCATCAATCATAGTCATCTGGCTGCGGACAGACCTAGATGCGAGTCAGTTGCTGAGCATCCCAGAATGTGTCATGCGAGCATGGGGGGGGCAACGTTGAAACTTCAAATGGTTGCTAAGCGATCGGCCATAAGTTGAGGACTATAGATGGACCTCAACTTACGACCACAACGGAGCCCCAAATTTCTGTTGCTATGCAAGAGAGCGGTTACGTGAGTTTTGCCCCCGCTTTGCCCCCTTTCACGACACCGTTGTTAAGTGAACCAATGCAGTCGTTAAGTTAGAAACATGGTTATTAAGCGAATCTGGCTTTTCTATTGGCTTTGCTTGTCAGAAGGTCGCAAAAATGGATCAGATCACCCCGGGATGCTGCAACTGTCATAAGTACATGCCAGCTGCCAAGCATCCTAATTTTGATCACATGACTGTGGGAGATGCTACAACAGTCATACGTAGGAAAAATGGTCGTAACTGTGCCGTTATAACTTCAGCCGGCCACTAAGTGAAAAGATGGGTGGGTAAGTCAAGGACTACCTATACCAGGGGTCTGCAAATTTAAACACTCAAAGAGCCATTTGGACCCGTTTCCCACAGAAAAGAAAACACCGGGAGCCACAAAACCCTTCCCGTGCCTGACTATTTCTTGAGTGGCCACAAAACTAGCATATGTAGTTGAATTAAACGTTCTGTTTTCTTCTAAAACTTTTCTTTTCTTGGATTTATCCATGGTTGGACGACTGGGGGTTGAAAAGCTCAATAAATCATGTGCCGGTGGGTGTTGCACGTTGGTGGCTGTGACGCGTATTTTGAGTGACGGGGAGCCGCAGCAGAGGGATGAAAGAGCCACATCTGGCTCCAGAGCCGCAGATTGCTGACTCCTGACCTATACCTAAATTGCAAAATGTTAACAGACTGAACTGACTGGTCGAATCCAATTCAAGCAAGCTCAAATCTACATCTAAACACTTACCTGGTCGGGCAGTTCAACGATGGTGATGTTCTCCTTGGACGTATAGGTCATGTTGAACCTTACCGCCAAAGTCTCATTGGGGGGAGCTCTGCAGGGGCATCAAGAAATAGGAAAACCGCAAAGATGCAGCCGGGAGAATTGGCACCCTCAGCCTCCCCCCGGTGCCATCTAGCCCTGCTGATGGGGCCCAGCCCTTGCTATTCCCGGCCGGGACGACATGAAAGTTAGGATTCGCAGCACGATAACCACAGGTGGTATTCAGCCGGTTCGAGAAAACCAGTAGCGGAGTCTTGTGGGTAGGTCCTAAATAGGATGTAATGCCGTCCTATTTAGTCATGTTTTCGAGGCCGGGCGTATGCGCGGAAGGTGAATGCGCAAGCAAAGAACATGTGCAGAAAGGCGCACACGCACGCGGGGCGAACTGGTGGTAAGAATATGCGAAACCCATCGCTGACGATAACATCATCCTGTTCTGCCCCAGCTACGGACCCCAAAGAACGCAGCACACACAAAGTCCGTTCAAACCTTAATTTACTGAATAAACCAGTCTTTTACAACAACGGCTGTTAATTAATTGCATAAACAGCCGCCAAGAAGTCAAAGAATAATAACTGAAAGCTTACTATGGTTGGCAGAATGCCCAGAAGCAATTTGCAGGAAGCTGATAAGATAAGCAAGACAAGACAGGAAGGAGAGTGAACGAAGTTGTTCCCTGCAAATTGCTTCCATCGGTGTTCCTCCTTAAATAGGCTAGGGGAATGGCCAATTAGCCCCAAGCCTTACTCTCGAGGAGACCTCCTCCTGAGGAGCCACTCCTGCCTTTTGGCAGCTCTGCGTGCCCGTGCATCGAGAAGAGGCTCCTCCTCTTCTTCCTCTTCACTTATGGGAGCTTCTGGAGGTTCTGAAGGCCCTGGCTGAATCCCCGCCTCTGGCACCACATCTTCTCCAGCCTCCTCATTGTCCGACTCGAGTGCCAGCTGCACAGGCTGCTGGCGCAGCACCACACCAGTTTCCTCGCTGTCTGAATCAGCTACTAGCTGCACAGGCCACATACGGGCCACAACACATCCTACAAGTCATGCCCAGACAGAAAGTCCCAACAGAACAAAGAAAATTGAATTCTTATCACCGGGAGTGACTGCATCCCGAATGACTTGCCTGATTAGCACTTCCTGGGTTCCCCCCCCCCAGGTGTGTTTACCTTGAGGTGGAAGGTGCAAAATATCGGAGGCGGTTTACCTGAAGGCGAGTGTGATTTTTTTCACGCTGTGGTTTTCTAGGGAAACCTGTTCAGGAGCAGAGATAGCAGGGGGTACGTCTTTTTCAACTGGGAAGAGGGGGGAAAAAAAACCATCAGGAAAGTTTGAAGTCCCTTTCCATCCCACGTTCCTGGTTTTGGACAAGAATATTTTGATTTGGCAGCGTTGGAACCAGTGGT
This sequence comes from Pantherophis guttatus, assembly GCF_029531705.1. The sequence goes on along the minus strand of NW_026843948.1, from coordinate 15,010 downwards.
GAAATGTAAAATTTGTTACTACCGGTTCTGTGGGCGTGGCTTGGTGGTGGTGGGGGGATAATATGACTGAGTGGGCGTGGCCAACTTTTTTTTAAAAAAAAACTTTTAAAACCATTTTTTCTACCTCCTCTTCGGCTGAAGAGGTTGTAAAAAAAAAATGCTTTTAAAAGCCTCTGACGATCCCAGCTGAGTTGCCTGATCGGCAGAGGCTTTTTTTTCTTTTTAAAAACATTTTGTCTACAACCTCTTCAGCTGAAGAGGTTGTAGAAAATATGCTTTTAAAAGCCTCTGATGATCCCAGCTGAGCCGTGCGATCATCAGAGGCTTTTTTTTTTTTTTACTTTTAAAAGCATTTTTTCAGCCAAAGAGGTTGTAGAAAAAATGCTTTTAAAAATAAAAAAAAGCCTCTGATGATTGCACCGCTCAGCAGGGCAATGGGGGGGTGGGGTTAGGGCAGGGATTTTTGCTACCGGTTCTCCGAACCACCCGCCTCCATCGCTACCAGATCGGGCGATCCGGTCCGAACTGGAAGCATTTCACCCCTGAGTGGAACCCACATTATCCAGTCCATTTAAGAGGCTGGCACATGAGCTTCCCCCCAGATCTTAGCTCAAGGCCTGGAGGAGATTGCCCTTTGGGTGTAACACACCCCAAAAAAGAGCTTTGGTAGCACAGTGGTCTAAAGCACCCTGTTATTAACACAGCTGCCTGCAATTACTGCAGGTTCGAATCTCACCAGGCTCAAGGTTGACTCAGCCTTCCATCCTTTCTAAGGTAGGTTAAATGAGGACCCAGTTTGTGGGGGCAATAAGCTGACTTTGTATAAATATACAAAAAGTATGACAGCTATTGCTTAATGCATTGTAAGCCGCCCTGAGTCTCCGGAGAAGGGCGGCATATAAATCAAATTAAAAAAAAACAAACCCACCTCCAATTTTCCGTGTCACCTTTTCTTTGACTACAGCCCAAGGGTGTCTAATCTTGACGACATTAAGATCGGAGGACTTTTACTCCCAGAATTCCTCATGGCTGGTTGAGGGATTCTGGGAGTTGAAGTCCACAAGGACTTAAAAGTTTGCCAAGGTTGGAGATCCCTGTTCTAGACCAGTGGTTTCCAATGTTGGCAGCTTTAAGGTGTGTGGATTTTCAACTTCAAATCAAGATGGGTGGATGGATGGATGGAAGGAGAAGAAAGAAGGAAGGAAGGAAGAGAGGAAGGAAGAAGGAGGAAAGAAAGAAAGAAGGAGAAGAGGGAAGAAAGAGGAAGGAAGGAAGAAGGAAAGAAAGGACAAGAAGGAAGAAAGGAAAGGAAAGAAGGATGAAAGGAAGGATGGAGAGGAAGGAAGGAGAGGAAGGAAGAAGGAGGAAAGAAAGAAATAAGGAGAAGAGGGAAGAAAGTGGAAAGAAGGAAGGAGAGGAAGGAAGAAGGAAAGAAAGAAAGAAGGAGAAGAGGGAAGAAAGAGGAAGGAAGGAAGAAGGAAAGAAAGGACAAGAAGGAAGAAAGGAAAAGAAAGAAGGATGGAAGGAAGGAAGGAAGGAGAGAAAGGAAGGAAGAAGAAGGAAAGAAAGAAGGAGAAGAAGGAAGAAAGTGGAAAGAAAGAAGGAGAGGAAGGAAGAAGAAGGAAGGAAAGAAAGAAAGAAGGAGAAGAGGGAAGGAAGAGGAAGGAAGTAAGAAGGAAAGAAAGGACAAGAAGGAAAGAAAGGACAAGAAGGAAGAAAGGAAAGGAAGGAAGGAGAGGAAGGAAGGAAGGAAGAAAGAAGGAAGGAAGGAAAGGAAAGAAGGATGAAAGGAAGGAAGGAAGGAGAGGAAGGAAGGAAGGAGAGGAAGGAAGGAAGAAGGAAAGAAAGAAGGAGAAAGAAAAAAGGAAAGGAAAGAAGGATGGATGGATGGGAGGAAGGAAGGAAGGAGTCAACCCTGAAGCTGGCCTGGCCGAAGCCATCTTGGAGCTTCAGTGCTGCCACAATGGAGTTGAGGGATAGGGAGGGGGGATTAGAGACAGCTGGGGTTGTGTAGTCGAAACCAAATACTTTCTCTTGGGAACCAAGGACGTTCTTGCACCTGGTCAGAGGAAGGAGGAATGATGTCACCAGACCATCAGACAGCGCATTGATTGGACCATGTGACTGACTGTTTGGGGTTGAGAGGAAAACTTTTAATCAGGTGAAAAACCGCGGGACTTTTCAGAGTCGGGTTTTCACCAGATATGTGCCAGTATGATCGTTCCAAGAAAGCTATTCTTTGAGGAATCTACTTTGCCTTGGATTGTTGCTTGAAATGGATTTATTACTTGGAACCGTGACCAGAAGGAAGGAAGGGGAAGGAGGGAGGTGATGAGAAAGAAGGAAAAGGGGAGGAGAGAAGGAAGAAAAGGAGGGAGGAGGAGGAGGAGGGGAGGAGGAATAAAGATGTTGGCTAAGGAATTGTGGGAGTTGAAGTCTACAGGTCTTCATGTTACCCAGATCGGACCCCCTTTGCTATAGAGCCCATGTAGAGATAAACACTGAAAGGAGATACTCAAATTTTCTCAGCATCCTCCCTCTAGATTTAGGGATATAGTTTAAAAATATCTCATTTGCATCCATGCATGCATAAATAGGGGGCAGGTGCTGGAAAGGGAAGAAGAGATGAATTTAACCAGCCGGTTTATCTACAGCCGTGTTTTTCCAATATGGCAACTTTAACCTGGGGGGGGGAGACTCCAACTCCCAGAATTCCACAGGCAGCATGCTTTAAGGTGGGTGGACTTCAATTACCAGAATTCCCCAGCCAGCATGCCTTTTTTTTTAAGATAGGTGGAATTCTGCTGGCTGGGGAATTCTGGGGGTTGAAGTCCGCTCAGCTGAAAGTGGTTAAGTCAGAAAAACTCTTATAAAGCACCTCTTAAAAAACAGGAAGCAGATGTTGAACAGGTTGAAAAAGAAAACCGGAAAATTCTGATTTTGCAAGCCAAAAATCACTTACCGCAGGCTGCGAACGAGACGAAGGATAGAAACAGCAGCGAGAAAAGGCTGAGTCTATTCGCCATTGCGCCGAAAAAGCCGACAGCTGCAAAAGAGAACACGAAAGAGGAAATTCTCAGTTTTTCTAAGAAAAACCACCCCCCAAAAAAATCCAGCCTCAAGACGCCAAACTGCCATGAAAAATACAGTTATCACCCAAAGCAAATTGTGACTCTTCGCGGACAATCACATGATAAACTTATCTGTGGTTTTTACAATGGAAAAAAATTGCCCTTGTGACGCCTCAGTGGGGGAAATTTTTCAACTCTCCGAAGACAATCAATCCTTATCTGAAGATGATCGATCGATCCCGAAAAAAATGGGACTGCCAAAGAAGCAAAGCTGTCCCCAGACTGCTCAAAACTAAAAGAAAATCAAAACCATTTCAGGTAGTCCTCGACTTGCGACCGTAATTGAGCCCCAAATTTTTACGTTGCTCAGTGAGACAGTGGTTAAGTGAGCTTTGCCCCATTTTACGGCTTTTCTTGCCGTGGTTGTTAAGTGAATCATGGCAGCTGTTAAACTGGTGAAGTCGGGAGTCTCCAACCTTGGCAACTTTAAGCCTTGTGGACGTCAACTCCCAGAATTCCTCAGCAAAGCCGTAGTTTGAGGACCCCCGATTTAGTGCAATATAAAAAATGCAAATAATTTTTCTGCGGACCATCAAAATTTTCTTGCGGACCACCAGTTGGTGACTGCTGCCCTAGTTGGATATATTCTTGTGATTAACAAATGCAAAGGGCCCTAAGTTTGCTATTTCGAAGACAGCAAATCTCTTTTCTAGAAATGTTTCCTTGCATGAAACTTTTTACAAATCGGATAATGTGGGAGCCAACAGTCACCTCACAACAGAACTGTTTTCTCCATAAACCTCTACGGCTAAGGTAAAAAAATAAATAAATAAACATTTAGATTACAATCCCACATGCATCCCATGTACAATCTTGAGTTTTAATGTATTGACCGGGAGGATTTTTCATCAGGTTCGCCTGATTCGCCAGTTTCTGGATCGGGACTCGTTACGCACGGTCATTCATGCCCTCGTCACCTCCCGCCTGGACTATTGCAACGCTCTCTACATGGGGCTCCCCTTGAGGAGCACCCGGAGGCTCCAACTGGCGCAGAGTGCGGCCGCGCGGGTGGTAATGGGAGCGACATGGCGTTCCCATGTAACACCCCTCCTGCGCGAGCTGCACTGGCTCCCGGTGGTCTTCCGGGTGCGCTTCAAGGTTTTGGTTACCACCTTTAAAGCGCTCCATGGCTTAGGACCTGGTTATCTACGGGACCGCCTGCTACCACCAATAGCCTCCCACCGGCCAGTACGCTCTCATAGAGAGGGGCTCCTCCGGGTGCTGTCAGCCAAGCAGTGTCGACTGGCGGCCCCCAGGGGGAGGGCCTTCTCTGTGGGGGCACCTACCATCTGGAATGAGCTCCCCCCGGAGATACGGAGGATCCCCGATCTGCGCACCTTCCGCCGCGCTGTGAAGATCTTTTTATTCCATCAGGCGGGCTTGGCCTAATCTCTTCCCTTTTTTAAATATGTAAATTTTAATCTGTTTTTAAATTATTGGGGTGTTTTAATCTGTCTGGGCCAAAATGATTTAATTTGATTTTATCTGGTTTTTAAATTTTTTGTATCTATGTATTTTATTGTTTGGCTGTTCACCGCCCTGAGTCCTTCGGGAGTACGGCGGTATACAAATCAAATAAACTGAAACTGAAACTGAACTGAATAGGACTGGGGTCTCCTGTTTGAGCAGCGGGCTGGACTAGAAGACCTCTAAGGTCCCTTCCAATCCTCTTGTTATTCTGAGAAAGGAATGATGGATAGAAAGGGAAAGAAGACACAGGTAAAGAGGGAGGAAGGAAGGAAAGAAGGGAGGGAGGGAAGGAAGGAGAAGGAAGGAAGGAAGGAAGGAAAGAAGAGACAGAAGAAAGAAGAAAGAAGAAAGAAGAAAGGAAAAAGGGTTTCTTGAGTAGTTGGAGTAGGGTTGGACTAGATGACCTCCAAGATCCCTTTCAACGCTGTTATCCTGTATTCTGTACAAAAGATATCTGACAACGAGATTGGATTGAGGTTTTGTTATCTTGTACGAACAAAAGGCAAAAGTATCAACCAAGATTATCTACGGGACCGCCTGCTACCACCAATAGCCTCCCACCGACCAGTACGCTCCCATAGAGAGGGGCTCCTCCAGGTGCCGTCGGCCAAACAATGTCAACTGGCGGCCCCCAGGGGGAGAGCCTTCTCTGTGGGGGCACCTACGATCTGGAACGAGCTCCCCCCGGAGATACGGAGGATCCCGGATCTGCGCACCTTCCGTCGCGCGCTTAAGACTTTTTTATTTCATCAAGCTGGCCTGGCCTAAATCTTCTCCCCTTTTTAAATTGTTTTAATTTGTTTTTAAATTATGGGGTATTTAAAATTTGTTCAGCCAAATTATTTAATTCGTTTTTATTCTATTTTAAATTTTTTGTATTTATGTGTTTTATCCTGTGGCTGTTCACCGCCCTGAGTCCTTCGGGAGAAGGGCGGTATAGAAATATAAATAAATAAATAAATAAATAAATAAATAAATAAATAAATAAATAAATAAATATTAGTGAACACTAATCTTGTGAGAGAAATCACATTACTGGTAGATTGACAGGATGTAAAGAAAAAAAAAACTTTTTGTATAAATATCTGAATTAACTTTTATTCAGGGCACCTTTGCAGAAATAAACAGCTAAAATAATTGCCTTCCTCATACTAATGAAAACTCAATCATCCAGGCCAAAGGTATCTAAAGGTTAGATTAAGGCAATTGGACCAAAGTTTTTACAAAGTTTGGCCATGATTTAACCTTTTTTTAAATTGCCTTCCTCGTTCCAGCGTGATTTATTATCCATTCATGCTGGGAAATCAGAACCCAGCTGACACTCCAGACAGCAGCTGTTTAAATGTTTTTTTAAATAGGAACCAGGAAAAAAAATATATTTACTTTTCTCTTAATCAGTACATTAAATCTCACCTTCTGAATTCTCACTTACGTCTCAGCTCAGTACAGTATATAGCTGTATACAGCAATAATATTTTTAATTAGATATATGTTTAAATATCATTTAAACGTTTAAATAGATGAATACCAATAAGAGTCACCTCTACATGATGGGTCGATATACAGTAAATAAAACAGATGAATTGGGGATTATATACCACTATATACATCATTACCTATTATGTATTCTATTCTTGCCTCTTGACCTCCTTTTTTCTTTGCTGTTTGTTTCTGTTTTTATCCAAGTAATAAGAATAAAAATGCTTACTAATGCAGAAGAAACTAGTTTGTTTGCCAAGCAGGAAGCAAGTTACTCATTCGAAAATAAATGTCTGAAAAACATTTTCACTGTGATTAACAAACTGTTCCTAATGTTTTTTTAAAAAAGGATAAGTGATAAAGGCTACAGAAGATGCTCTAGCTGTTGTTACCACTATTGTTAGTTGTTGTTGATGATGATGATGATTTACATATTCATTAAACATGAAACTCAGTCAACTGAACATTCAAAAATGCATCACAAATACCATTGACATTATACATTATTATTATTTACTTTATTCATTAAACATGAAACTCAGTCAACTGAACATTTAAAAATGTGTCACAAATACAATTGACTGGTGCTAATGGTTGATACGGGTTGCTGCCAGCGTCCTAGGTATCAACCAAGTCTTCTTCTTCTTCTTCTTCTTCTTCTTCTTCTTCTTCTTCTTCTTCTTCTTCTTCTTCTTCTTCTTCTTCTTCTTCTTCTTCTTCTCTCCTTCTTCTTCTCCTTCTCCTTCTTCCTCTTCTTCTCCTTCTTCCTCCTCCTTCTCCTCTTCCTTCTCCACTACTACTACTACTATTTCTTTTTCTCCTCCTCCTCCTCCTCCTATTATTATCATCATCATCATCTCTTTTATTCATTAAACATGAAAACTGAACATTTTAAAATGTGTCACAAATACCATTGACTGGTGCTAATGGTTGATAGGGGTTGCTGCCAGCGTCCTAGGTATCAACTAAGTTTCTTCTTCTTCTTCTTCTTCTTCTTCTTCTTCTCCTTCTCTCCTTCTCCTTCTCCTTCTCCTTCTTCCTCTTCTTCTCCTTCTTCCTCCTCCTTCTCCTCTTCCTTCTCCACTACTACTACTACTATTTCTTTTTCTCCTCCTCCTCCTCCTCCTATTATTATCATCATCATCATCTCTTTTATTCATTAAACATGAAAACTGAACATTTTAAAATGTGTCACAAATACCATTGACTGGTGCTAATGGTTGATAGGGTTGCTGCCAGCATCCTAGGTATCAACCAAGTACCTTAAGATGATGATGATGATGATGATGGACTGGGCCTGGTGGCTCAGCAGACTGATAGCATTGTGATTAACACCAGCTGTCTGCAATTAAAGTAAGATCGAATCTCTCCAGGCTCAAGGTTGACTCAGCCTTCCATCCTTTCTAAGGTAGGTAAATTGAGGACCCAGTTTGTGGGGGCAATAAGCTGACTTTATATAAATATACAAAAGGATGAAGGCTATTGCTTAACGCATTGTAAGCCACCCTGAGTCTCCGGAGAAGGGCGGCATATAAATCAAATTTAAAAAATAAAATGATGATTTATTAGGTTCCCCAGATGAGTGTCCTGAGCTATGAATCCCACGTCTACACCACAAAGTATGGGAGCTGTAGTCCAAAGGCATATGGGTCGCCTTTGGGTCCCATTCCCCCCTCCCCCAAAACCCCAGGAATCTCGATATCGGAGAAGCCATGAACTCTGCCCATGCTCAGAGGCTCTATGACTCAAGAGGGGCAGACATTCTAAGAGGAAGGGGAACATTTGGGGGGGGGCTTCCAAACCAGAAGGGGCATAAATGTCTACAATTAATGCGGGGGGGTGTCGTCATTTGTCACCCCCTATCCTCCTGGACTACAACTCCCATCGTATAGGAGGGCGCCCAGTTGGAGAAGGGTCTGCTTAGACAGACCGATGGGGGGGCTTACTCTTCCCAAAACCACAATCCCCATCATGCAACGCGGGGGCTTAACCGTCGAAGCTCGCGATGAGGCTTCGCGGGGCACGCTGGGAGCGGTAGTCCTCCTCACTCCCCACTCCGTTCAGGTCGCTCCGTCCCGCTCAAATGAAGCCTCGGGACTTCGTCTCCGTCCCCGCCGCCTCTCGAGGGAAGGGGCGTCCACTTACCCGGAGAAGCAGCGCCGCTGCTCCATCCCGCGAACGTGACTCCCCGCCCCGTCCCCATCGTTCCGTTCTTGCCGTTTGCTCACGAGATCCGCGCTATATAATGACCGGACGGGCATCCCCTTTCCCTGTCGCTTGCCGTAGCGGCCATCTTGGGTGGGTAAAAGGGTGGTCGTTTCCGTGGCAACGAGCCTCGCGTGCGCATGCGCGTGAAGGATCCGGGATACCTTCCCAGTTTAACGAAGTCCAGGCGGGGAATGATTAAAAGCTCTAGGACGCGCCCAACATGGCGACCGCGGTTTTAGTCCGCCATCTTGGATGCGGCGAAGCCATTTCTACAGCACAAATACGAGGGTGACCTCTTCAAGATGGCTGCCGCGCCCCGACGGCCGCCATATTGAGTGTGGCAGGCTTCCTCTTTGCTCCAAAGTTCATTTTAAAGCCGATTTTTCTGCCTTTCGCAGCTGCTTTTCCAGCCTAGAGCGCAGCCCACCCAACTTTACCTGTTTGAAGGTGAAAGATATGCTTGGAAAATGAGGATTCAAAGCTATTCTGCATTGCTCCAGCTGCCTGCTCCGTTTTAATTGCATTTCCTGGTCATTATAATTTTATTGTTTTATTGCATGTATCTCTGCAGCTGCTTTGGGGAGTTGGGGGTTTAAAGGCTGTGGAATCTACTTTTTTTGCCTTATCTTTGAGGTTGCATTTCTCTTCCCTAGTCTCTTTGGAGCCTTTCTTCTCCAGATGTTTGGGACTCCAATACCCATCATGCAGCATGGCCTGGGATGATGGAAATCTGGGACACCTGAATAAATTAGCAAGGCTTGCCAGCCTGCTTGCAGGTAGGCCTCGATTTACGACCACAATTGGGACAGGAGCTTCCGTCCCTAAGTGAGGCTGTTGTTAAGTGAGTCATACCCTTTTTTTTTTTTTTGCTGCGGTCATTCAATGAATCACTTTAGTTTGGTAAGTGAATTTAGCTTTCCTCACTGACTTTGCTTGTTGGAAGGTTGTTTATAAGCCGTCCAGGCTCACTGAGATTAGTGGGAGGGCAGCCAAATAAATTACAACTACAATTAAGCCCAAGATTTCTGTTGTTAAGTGAGTTTTGCCCCGTTTAACGACCTTTCCTGCTGCAGTTGTTAAGTGAATCACTGCAGTTGGTAAGTTAGGAACCCGGTTGTTAAGTGAAGCTGGCTTTCCCATTGACTTTGCTTGTGGGAAGGTCACAAAAGGGGGAATCACGTGACATATGAACCAGTTGCCAAGCATGTGGATTTTGATTACATGCCCATCGGGATGATGCAACGGCCGTAAGTGTGAAAAATGGTCATAAGTCACATTTCTCAGTGTCGCAACTTTGAACGGTCATTAAACGAACTGTTGTTAGTCGAGGACTACCTGTGCAAGGTTTGCCTTTGGGGCAGCTGGCCACATCGGCAAGATTTTTATAGGATTTTAAGCCTTTGGCGAAAGACATGTGAATAGAAATAGGAATAGGAATGGTACAGAATATAATATTTTGTTGGCCAATTTTGATTGGACACACAAAGAATTTGTCTCCGGTGCATAAGCTCTCAGTGTACACACACACAGTAACAAAAGTGATAGGCCATAGATCAGTGATGGCTAACCTTTTTGCCATTGCGTGCCAGGAGGAGGGGGGGCGGGGGAGGTTCGCGTGTGCGTGTGCCCACACCCCTAATTCTATGTGCCCCACCCTGCGCATGTGTGCGCAACCCTCCCTTCCCCCCCGCTCCTGGCATGCGATGGCCTGGTAGGCCCGTTTTTCTTTCTCACCTGGCTCCAGTTCCTCTCTATGCATCTGGGGAGGGCGAAAACAGCCTTCCCCACCCCCTCGGAGGCCTGAAACAATTCCCAACTCCCGGTTGGACAGGAAGTGAAGTTTTTTGCTGTCCCCAGCCTCCAGAGCCTCTTGAGGGGATGGGGAAGGCTGTTTTCCTCCTCCCCAGATGCATAGAGAGGATCTGGAACCAGGTGAGAAAGAAAAACGGGCCTTTCCCACCCACCCCCAAAGCCCTCCGGAGGCAAGAAACAGCCTGTTTCCCTACTTCTGGTGGGCCCAGAAGGCCCGAAAATCAGCTGGCCGGCGCGTGCATGTGTGCCATAGGTTTGCCATCACGGCCATAGATCATAAATCATAGTTTACATATAATATATGATTTTATTATTTTAATTTTTTTTTCTTTTAATGACCCATAATCCCTTGCATAGGGGTGGAGTCGGGGCAACTGAATGGAGCTGAGTGTTTACTGGCCGGATGCCTTTCCTGTTGCCAATACGGAGTTTTGTTCAGCAGATATATTCTCATTGTGCCCAGAGAAAGAAATATCTGCCTCTACCCTAGGATCAAACTCACAGCCTCCGGTAGAAAGAAAAAAAAGGAAACACATGGCTTTTTTATGATTAGAGGAAATATTCTCCTAGTGATCTCCTTTATCAGAAAAATATCTCTCTGATCAGACATATATGTCTTTTCGTGGGAGAATTTCATGTTTTAAGCAAAACAGACCTAGCTGCAAAATTCCCACCTCTTTTAAACTTTGATTGATTCCAGTGTGTTCCCTTTAAGGAAACATTGTATTTTATGAAAGGATACTGGGTTTCTCTGACTTCAGATCAGAAGATCTGTTAAAATTAGGGGGGAGGGCAGATCAGAGGCTTTTTAACTTCTAACAAATCAATACAAGTAGTCCTCAATTTATAACAGTTCATTTAGTGACCGAAGTTACAACAGCGCTGGAAAAAATATGTATATCGTATGTACATAAACATCGTATGTTTATGTTTGTTTACGTTTTATTAAATTTATATACCGCCCTACTCCCGAAGGACTCAGGGCGGTGAACAGGCACAGAATAAAATACATAAATACAAAAGTTAGAAACAATTTAAAACCAAATTAAAAAATTTAGCCCAAGACAATTAAAAATCCCAATAATTTAAAATAAATTAAAATTTCAGTTTAAAAAATTAAAAGAAAGGGGAGAAAATTAGTCCTTGAAAACTAGGCATTGAGAGCATATGCACTGGAAATAAATTCCTTTTTTAAAAAAATATTTTTTTTTATTTTTTAAGACAAACAAACATTTAATACATCAATCCTCCCTTCCCTGTGACGCCTCGGTGTTATCTTCTCCATCTTCCATGAGTTTCTTCTATCTTCACATTCATCCAAACTATTCTAACATTTCATTTCTAAATCAATATTATAGTCATCATTTGTACACAGTTATAGTATCAATCATTTATATCTCTTTTCCAACCAACTATAAAAATAATTCCATATTTTAAAATATTCTGATTCCTCCTTATCTTTAATCATCAAAGTTAATCTACTCATTTCTGCACAGCCTAAAATTCTTTTATATTACTTCTTCTTCAAAAGGTATTTTCTCCTATTTCCAATTTTGAGCATACACAATTCTTGCGGCTGTTATTGTATAATCAAATATACATTTTCCGTACTAATTTTTTCTGGAAAGATATCCAGTAGGAACAATTCTGGTTTAAATTCAGTACGTTGTTGTATCATTTCTTCCAGCCAGATTTTAATCTTGTACCAATAATTTTTTGCTTCGGGACAAGTCCACCACATATAAGATCCTGGTGTTTGATGACATTTCCAGCATTTAGCTGATTTATCTTTAAATATTTTTGCTAAGTTCTCCGGTAGCATATGCCATCTATAAAACATCTTATATTGATTTTCCTTATATGCTGTGGACATTGTTAATTTATAGTTCCTTTCCCATAGTTGTTGTCATTTTTCAAATTCGATTGGATAACCAAAATTTTTACTCCAGGCTATCATCGTTTCTTTTACTTGCTCCTCCTCCAATTCAATATACAACAAAAAATTATTAAAAATTTTTATTAAGTTTTCCTCTGTTCCCATGAGTATCTTATCCAGTTCAGTCTTCTCCATATAAAAATCATATAGTTTAGCATAAATTCCTTGTGTGTCTAATCACACTTGGCCAATAAAGAATTCTATTCTATTCTAAACGTGTGACTTATGACATTTTTTCACATTTATGACCGTTGCAGTATCTCCATGGTCACGTGGGGATACATTCAAATGCTTGACAACGGACTCGCATTTGTGACGCTTGCAGTATCCTGGAGTCATATGATCCCTTTTTGCGACCTTCTGATAAGCGAAGGCAACGGGGAAGACAGATTCACTTAACAACCGAGTTACTAATTTACCAACTGCAATGATTCACTTAACAACGGTGACAGGAAAGGCCGTAAAAGGGGCAAAGCTCACTTAACAAATATCTCACCTCACAACAGAAAGTTTGGTTGTGGTCGTAAGTTGAGGATTACCCTATATTGCAAATAGCGATCACATGACCACTGCCCAAATTCTGATCATGTGACAGCGGGAATCCTGCGAGGGACCTAAGTGCGCGGACCGATTGTCCCTTTTTTTCAGCGCCATCGTAACACTGAACAGCCATTAAACAAATGGTCGTATATCGAGGTCTGTCCTTGCTTAACCAAGAGTAAGGAAGGCCCACTGAACGTCTCTCCAAAGGCAGGTTTCACCAGATCAAAATAAATAAAATAAAATATCACCAATTCTGGGCTCCATTGTGGTCGTACGTCGAGGACTACCTGCATAATGATTTGATTGCTGTATTTGTTCGGTTTTCCATATTCATTCAAAGTCAACCATCTTTACATTTATTTGATGGCTGGATTTTGTTCCATTTCTTATATTTATTTGATTTCTAGAGCCACCATTTCAACCCATGGCTCTGGACAGCATCCAGTTCAAAACCTAAATGGCAAATTGAAAACAATGTTGTTGTTGTTAGTTGCGAAGTCGTGTCTGACCAATCACGACTCCATGGACAACGTTTGTTGTGTCCCGTCAGCGGCCTGTGCAGCTAGTAGCTGATTCCGACAGCGAGGAGGCTGGTGTGGTGCTGCGCCAGCAGCCTGTGCAGCTGGCACCCGAGTCAGACAATGAGGAGGCTGGAGAAGATGTGGTGCCAGAGGCGGGGATTCAGCCAGGGCCTTCAGAACCTCCAGAAGCTCCCATAAGTGAAGAGGAAGAAGAGGAGGAGCCTCTTCTCAATGCATGGGCGCGCAGAGCTGCCAAAAGGCAGGAGTGGCTCCTCAGGAGGAGGTCTCCTCGAGAGTAAGGCGTGGGGCTACTTGGCCACTCCCTTAGCCTATTTAAGGAGGAACGCCGACTGAAGCAATTTGCAGGGAACAACTTCATTCACATACCTTTGTGTCTTGTTTTGCTTATCGGCTTCCTGCAAATTGCTTCGGGGCATTCTGCCAACCACAGTAAGCTTTCAGTATTATTCTTTGAATTCTTGGCGGCTGTTAATGCAGTTAATTAACAGCCGTTGTTGTAAAAAAACTGGTTTATTTAGTAAACTAAGGTTTGAAACGGACTTTGTGTGTGCTGCGTTCTTTGGGGTCCGTAGCTGGGACAGAACAACGTTCCCCCAGGCCTTCATGTCCTCTACCATCCTCTGGAGTCCATTTAAGCTCCCGCCGACTGCTTCAGTGACTCCATCCAGCCCACCCTCGTTCTCTGTCGTCCCCCTTCTTCCTTCTTTTGCCCTCCATCGTTCCCAGCATTATGCTCTTCTTCCTCCAGGGAGCCCTTCCTTCTCATTAGGTGCCAAAGTATTTGAGTTTCCTCTGTTGGCAGGGTGATGTCTCTGCTTTGAAAACAATAAGGACATTTTACTCAGCTTACTGAAATTAGTATTTTTTTAAGTTTCAGTAAAAATGTTTAACTAAAAATGGAGAGCTTTTTAAAAGTTATCGAGGTATTAAAACGGTTAAGTTTAAAGTTAAGAGATTTTAAAAGGTTTAACCTAAAATAGTATTTTTCTTTTTTCTTTTTCTTTTTTTTCCTAAAAAATATGATTTAAAGTAAGTTTTTAAAATGTTTAATTTAGAATTTTAAAAGGGAGGCTGACGAATAACTTTTAAAAGAGGATTTAAAGAGTGTGAGGGAGTTTTGAATCTTGTAGTAAGTTAGTATACTTTAGTTTATGCTTGTTTAATGTTATACCCTGTTTTTGCTCTGGGAAGTCGGGGGGGTGGGGGTTTGAAGGTTGTGTGGGGATAAAATTGTCTAATTTTTAATAAATTAAAAGATAGATAAATGTGTTAATAGAGAAGTAAGAAATGTGGGGGAAATATAATAAAGGAAATGATAATATTAAGATATGATAAATATTGGAAGAGTAAAAAGAAGACACAAAAGATGTATTCAGAAGATATATTGAATGATTGATTATGTATCGTTTGTTTGTTTATAAAATAAAAAAAACCTTTTTAAAATAAAAAAAAAAGAAAACAATAAGGACATTTTAAAAAACAGCGATTTTAAAAAGCATCCAAAATTCGTCCCGCTGCGGTCTCTCCAGTTGAGCAGGTGTAGGACTAACCTGGTTTCATTTTTCCGGCAGTGGTCCAGAATCCAGGCCTCCAGGATGGCGCAGGGGAGACGGAGGTCCGTCGGGCTGCCGGCCCCGTGCATCCTTGGCATCGATCTGGGTACCACGTCGGTCAAGTAGTGGCCCTGGTGGAAAAAACGAACAAGGGCCCGTCCCTGGTCGCCAGCTGCACCAAGCCGGTTCAGGCTGATGTGCCCATCAAAGACCCTCAGTTGCGGGTAAGGTGAATAGAGAATAAAGTTGGAAGGGACCTCGGAGGTCTTCTAGTCCAACCCCCTGCTCAAACAGGAGAACCCTGTACCGTTTCTGACAAATGGCTGTCCAGTCTCT
>NW_026843947.1:157500-198067 GCF_029531705.1 Pantherophis guttatus | reverse complement strand
TGTGAGTTCTAGCTCCGCCTCAGCTGTGAAAGCTGGCTGGGTGACACTTGGGCCAATCACCAGGAGACGGGGAGTTCTAGTGTTGCTTTAATCAAGACTTTGGACCAATCACCTGGAGATTGTGAGTTCTAGCTCCGCCTCAGGCATGAAAGCCAACTGGTTTGACTCTGAGCCAATCACCAGGAGACAGTGAATTCTAGTCCTGCTATTGGCATGAAAGCCGACTGGGTGACTTTGGGCCAAATATCAGGAGACAGTGAATTCTAGTCCCGATTTAGGCATGAAAGCGGGCTGGATGATTTTGGGCCTATTACCAGGAGACGGTGAGTTCTAGTCTTTCTTAAGCATGAAAGTGAACTGGTTGATGACTCTGGGCCAATCACCAGGTGACAGTGAATTCTAGTCGCCGTCCCCTCGCCCAGGCATGAAAGCCAGACTAGCTACAGTGGTTGTGAGGGTTTCCATCTCTGCAGGTTTGTAAGAAGAAGACAGAGGGGCATCTTTCCAGAATGATCTAAATGTTTTTTCTACTTATTGGGTTCGAATAGATGACCTTTAGGCTCCCCATATCTAGATGATTCTACGATCCTACGTTCTGCAACGCAGAAGCCAAGTCCTTTCCCTCACTGCCTTGTCTTTCTCAGAGGTGGGTTTCAGCAGGTTCTGACCAGTTCTGGAGAACGGTAGCGGAAATTTTGAATAGTTCGGAGAACTGGTAGTAAAAATTCTGACTGGCCCCCCTCCCTCATCTATTCTCTGCCTCCTGTAGTCCCAGCTGATCGGGAGGGAATGGGGATTTTGCAGTAACCTTCCCCTGGAGTGGGGAGGGAATGGAGGTTTTGCAGTATCCTTCCCCTGCCACGCCCACCAAGCCACGCCCCCAAGGCATGCCATGCCCACCAAGCCACGCCCACAGAACCAGTAGTAAAAAAAATTGAAACTCACCACTGGAGTTAACTTTTCCGGCCATTCGTCCCTCAAGCAAACCTAATGTTGCCAGGTGTCCACTATTTGAGCGGACAGTCCGTTTTTTTCACATTATGTTCACTATTTATTTTTTTTTTCACAAAATAGTGGACATTTTTTTTTTATTCAAAAGCTTTATGATGAAATTAAAGTGTAATTTAATATTTTACATATTATTACAATATATTGGATGTTTTGAATTTTAAGTAAAGTTTTGAAGTGATGATTTTAATACGTGTTAAAATGTTTGTAAGAAAATATATAATTTAATTGTAAATATTTTTTTTATTTTTTTACTACTTAACCCCCCCCCTCGCCCCCCTCCGCTTGTCTGCTATGTTTTGGAAGCAGACCTGGCAACCTAAGCAAACCCAGAAAACCACCCCAGTTCCCAACACGGATAACAACCACAATTACCCTTAAAAACACCACAATGATGGAAACCCTCACACTCCAGAGCGGGCTTTAAAAGTTCACAACTTCTATCCCTCTCTCGTTTTTTATTATTGATGGCTATTTTTCCCTTCGTTCTCCCGGATTCTCGCTGGCCGACAGAAAACCAGAAGCATCAAAAATACATTTGAAGCCTTCTCAAACATAACAGGGCACAAGCCATCTCAGATCATCATCAAAAATGCAGGCGGGAGACAAAAAGCGAGAGAGAAAAAGGAAGCAATTTCTCCAAAAACAGGTTAAGGCACGGACTGATTTGTTGACAAATATCTAAAGCTGAGACCTCATTTTATTTCTTTAAATTTATTTCTTCAAATCTTTAAATTGGGAAAAGTTCAGAGAAGAGCACCTAAGATGATCAAAGGCCTGGAAGCTAAAATATATGAAGAACGGTTGCAGGAATTGGGCATGTCTAGTTTAATGAAAAGAAGAATTAGGGGCAACGTGTGATAGCAGTCTTCCAGCATTTCAGGGGCTGCCACAAATTGGAGGAGGGGGGGAGCAATTTATTTTTCAAAGCCCCTGAAGGCAGGACAAGAAGCAACAGATGGAAACTCATCAAGGAGAGAAGCAACCAGGAACTAAGGAGAAATTTCCTAACAGTGAGGACAATTAACCAGTGGAACAACTTGCCACAAGAGGTTGTGGGTGCTTCCATCACTGGAGGTTTTAAGAAGAGACTGGACAGCCACTTGTCTGCAATGAAACAGGGTCCCCTGGTTGAGTGGGGGGTTGGACTAGATTACCTCCAAGGTCCCTTCCAACTCCATCATTCTCTTATTCTGACGGACTCTACTTCAGGGAGTTGCCCTGCTATGAATTGACATTCAGGGACTCCTTGAAAGTTGCACTTTTCCAAATTTTGCCTTGGAGTCGGTCAGTTGGAAAAAGGATGATGGGCAGTCCTCGACTTACGACCAGGATAGTCAGCCCAGATGTAGATAGTCCTCGACATACGAACACAGCTGGCACCAGGATTTCCATTGCTAAGCAAGGCAGTTATTAAGGGAGTTTTGCCCCATTTTACGACCTTTCTTGCCAATGTTGTTAAGTGAATCATTGCAGTTGTTAAGTGAGTAACACCGTTGTTAAATGAATCTGTCATTGACTTTGCTTGTCAGAAGGTTGCAAAAGGGAATCACGTAACCCCGGGACACTGTGACCGTCGTATATAGGAGCCACCTGCCCATGTCTGAATGTTGATCATGTGACCACGGAGAAGCCGCAATGGTCGTTAAGTGTGAAAAACGGTCCTAAGTTCCTTTTTTTCAGTGCTGTTGTGCCTTCGAACGGTCACTAAATGAATCATCGTAAGTCAAGGACTACCTGTGTAGGTTGGCAAGGTTACTGAGCACTTATCTGAGAACGACCCTTTGGTGGTGCAGGTTTTTAACTTTTGAACGCCCCAAAGGAGCCTGAGTGGCGTAGGAGGATAATGCCTCCTACTAAGGCAGCATTTAACATCCAGCTGCCTGCAATTATTGCGAGTTCGAATCTCCCCAGGCTCAAGGTCGACTCAGCCTTCCATCCTTTCTAAGGTGGGTAAATTGAAGACCCAGTTTGTGGGGGCAATAAGCTGACTTTGTATAAAATATACAAAAAAGTATGAAGGCTATTGCTTAGCGCACTGTAAGCCGCCCTGAGTCTCCGGAGAAGGGCGGCATATAAATCAAATTAAAACAACAACAACAACAACAACAAAACAACAATCTCAACTCAAACCTCCTTTTGCTTTCCCAGAGACCAGGGCTGATCTGTCGCACCCACAAAAAACGAGCCATAAAATAAGATGCTCAGAGGGAAGCACCTTTCTAATCTTTCCCTCGAGCTCCACGTTAGATTAGCCCTTTTCAAGTTTTGTAATCCAGTAAATTGGCCGGATCGTGGGAGTCTTTGCTTCGAAAGCCGACAGCGTCTCTGCCCGTGATGTCAGCTCATCTGTCAATCTCGTGGCGGCTGTTGAGGAAATGTCACTCTTAATCCGTCATCGGTGGGACGAGAGGCAGCCGGCCCACTTCTCTCTTCCGTGGATGATTGACAGCTAGTCCTCGACTTACGACCTCAACTGACGCCAACATTTCTCAGGCTGAGAGTAAGTGAACTTGGCCCTGTTTTATGACCTTTTCTGCTGCAGTTGTTAAGCGAATCGCTGCCGTTGTCATACATTTGTTAAATGAATCTGACTCCCACCTGGGCTCTTTCCTTGTCAGTAGGTCGCAAAAGCGGATCACAAAATCCCAGGGAAGCTGCGACCATCATAAATATGAACCAGTTGTCGAGTCTGATTTTTAAAAATTTTTTTTTATTAGGTTATTAAATAAGATAGAAAATACAAAAGAAAATAGGAAGACAATGAACAGAAAGGGGGGGAAAGAGAAGGGAGGAAGGATAAGAAAAAAGAAAAAAAAAGTTTTGACTTCCGACTCCTTCTGTTGCAGTAAAATAAAGCATTAACATCAAAGCACAACTTTTTATTTTCTTCCATAGTAATATAAACTAGCCATTTCTATAAAAGCATACAGGGATTCAGCCGGTTCGCATCGGTTCAGGAGAACCGGTTGTTAACTTTCTGAGCAGTTCGGCGAATCGGCTGTTGGAAGAAATGCACATCAATCTAATCAGTAAAACCCCAAATCATGGTTTCATTTTTTCCCCCACCTCAAGCACAAAGTCCAGAAACGGTCTCCATGTGGCAACAAAGGCACTTATGCTTTTGATGGACTGTTTTGATTAAAGAAATAGAATATAAGTGCCTGGATTTTGCTCTTGGGACCACGGGGACGCTACAACAGTCATAGGTGTGAAAACTCACCTTTTTCGGTGCCATTGTAACTTCGAACGGTCACTAAGCGAGGACCAGCTGTAATCATTACCATCAATACCCATGCCCAATTTATTTTCCAATGCACCAGAAGTCAGGACAAGAAGCAATGGATGGAAACTAACCAAGGAGAGAAGCAACCTGGAACTGAGAAATTTCCTAACAGTGAGGGCAATTAACCAGCGGAACAACTTGCCACTAGAAGCTGTGGGTGCTCCATCACTGGGGCTTTTTTGAGAAGAGACTGGACAGTCACTTGTCTGAAATGGTATTCTCCAGCTGGAGCAGGGGGCCGGACTAGAAGACCTCCAGGGTCCCTCCTACTCCCTATTCTATTCTATTCTATTCTATTCTATATTCCATATTCCATATTCCATATTCTATATTCTAAATTCAAAATTCATTTACTTATTCAAATCTATTTATTTATTTATTTTTATGCCACCTGTCTCATCAATAAGGCGATCCTAGGTGACTTACAAACAGTAAAAAGATAAATATTACAACCATTAATGTTTTTTTAAAAAAACCTATATCAAAGAATCTTTGCCTTTCTTTTATAACCAAAACGCAAAAAGTAAAAGGGCACCGAATCATAAAGAAGAAGAAAAACAAAGGAAGCTAAAATAAGAAGTAAAAACATTGGGGGCCTCTGTTTTGTATTATAAAATGATTACCCTAAATACATCAATGAATGCAAGACACAGTTCATTAGAATAGTGTAATCCAGTGTTTCTTAAACCACATTAAGATGTGTAAACTTCAGTTCCCAGAATCCTCCAGCCAGCTCTTTTGGATTCCCAGAATTTATGGACTTCAACTCCCAAAATCCCCAGCCATTTGAAATCCAGATATCTTAATGTGCCTGAAGTTGATCTAATCTATATTGATAATTGATTGATTTGTAGATTGCTGGTAATATCAATTCTCCTGGCCATACGCTTGTCAATCCAACATAGACCAATAAGGTTTTTTTTTAGCTGTAATTAAGATACATTAAAACCTAACTCTGTCCAGATGTCAACTCCCTTGTGATTGGAATAAACTTCAAAAGTTGAACCTCTTAAAATATTGAATTTCAAAATTGAGGTAATAAACATCGTCCGTAGACAGAATAATTATTATGTCCATCATACTTTTAAATAAACATTTAATAAACTATTCATTGGCACTGCTTCTCTAAACGACACAATTTATTTATGCCTTTTCTACCTAAACGCAATGAAGTTGTTTCTGAAAGATTATTTTTGGTATTTTTTTTTTTAAAAAAAAACCTTTCCCCTTTCTTTTTAGTAATGTAAAACATGCAAACTGAAAAAGCACCCAATTTGTCCACCAGATTTCTTTCATCTTTACAGAAAAAAATAAATGAATAACTGCTTTATTATTTAAGAGACAAGAAAGAAAGAAAAATCAATGAATTTCTGCTCGTAAAATCATCCGTCGCATGAGTTTTAGCAGAGAAGGAAGCTGTTTATTTAGGGCAATTCGGTGAAACTTTGATTTTTTTTTTGCAGCTTCTGTTTAGAGATCAACAAATGCATTTTTGCATATTTATTTTGTTTACATTTTTGCATGGACATCTCCACAAATTAACAAATGGAGGGAGGGGGGTTTTCCCTGTAAAAGAATTCACGGGAAGCGATTAAATGTGCATGCATTTTGTATTAATTTTGCCTCATTGGCAAGGACAATTGCTGTTTGCAACAAATGATGTCATTTGTAAATCAATCCATTGCTGGGTGGATTGAGCGGGTAACCTCCATGCTCTGACGGAAAGGTTTTCATTTGCAAATCAATTACAAGTAGTCCTTGGCTTATGGCCACAATTGAGCCCAACATTTCTGTTGCTAAACGAGACCGTTGTTAAGTGAATTTTGCCCCCTTTTATGACTTTTTTTTGCCACACTTGTTAAGTGAATCTCTGCAGTTGTTAAACTAGTGACATGGTTGTTAAGAGAACAGAACAGAACAGAAAGAACAGAACAGAGCACAAAGAAGAGAACAGAAAGAACAGAACAGAACAGAAAGAACAAAACAAAACAGAACAGAAAAAACAGGACCAAATAGAACAGAAAGAACAGAACAGAACAAAACAGAAAGAACAGAACACAACAGAAAAAAACAGAACAGAGCACAAAGAAGAGAACAGAAAGGGTCCTATCTACCCAATGCAAAGGGGAAACATGCCAGCAGTCTGGGGAGTGGCGTCAAACTGGCCACGCCCACCCAGTCCGCCACACCCAGTGAGCGGCATCAAAGTGGCCATGCCCACCCAGTTGGCCACGCCTGCCTGCCCCCTCCCCAAGATCAACCACTGATGTGGCCCTCAATGAAATTGAGTTTGATACCTCTGGAATAGAATATAGAAAATGAATAGAATAGAATATATAAAATAAATAGAATAGAATAGAATAGAATAGAATAGAATAGAATAGAATAGAATAGAATAGAATAGAACAGAAGAATATAGAAAATGAGAATGGAATGGAATGGAATGGAATGGAATGGAATAGAATAGAATAGAATAGAATAGAATAGAATAGAATAGAATAGAATAGAAGTGGAGTGGAGTGGAGTGGAGTGGAGTGGAGTGGAGTGGAGTGGAGTGGAGTAGAGTAGAGTAGAGTAGAGTAGGGTAGGGTAGGGTAGGATAGGATAGAATAGAATAGAATAGAATAGAATAGAATAGAATAGAATAGAATAGAATAGAAGTGGAGTGGAGTGGAGTAGAGTAGAGTAGAGTAGAGTAGAGTAGAGTAGAGTAGGATAGGATAGAATAGAATAGAATAGAATAGAATAGAATAGAATAGAATAGAATAGAATAGGAGTCGAGTCGAGTCGAGTCGAGTCGAGTCGAGTCGAGTCGAGTCGAGTAGAGTAGAGTAGAGTAGAGTAGATTAGAATGCAATGCAATGCAATGCGATACAATACAATAACAGAGTTGGAAGGGATCTTGGAGATCTTCTAGTCTAGCCCCCTGTTCAGGCAGGAACCCCTGTACCATTTCAGACAAAAGGCTGTCCAATCTCTTCTTAAAAGCCTCCTGTGATGAGCATTCACAGCTTCTGGTGGCAAGTTGTTCCACTGGTTAATTGTCCTCACTGTCAGGAAATTTCTCCTTAGTTCCAGGTTGCTTCTCTCTTTGATGGATTTCCATCCGTTGCTTCTTCTCCTGCCTTCTGGCTTCCCCATTGCCTTTGCTCGTCGGAAGTTCGCAAAAGGTGATCCCATGACCGAAACGGTCATAAATACGAGTCGGTTGCCAAGCCTCTGAATTTTGATCACAGCAGGACCATGGGGATTCCACAACGGTCATCAGTGTGAAAAATATTCCTAAATCCCCTTTTTTAGTGCCATTATAACTTCGAATGGTCACTAAATGGACGGTTGTAAGTCGAGAACCACTCACACCTCCAGTTCTTCTTCTAAAATGTTCTGATTTGTAAAGTCTGGCCAGCAGCTCAAATGGATTTCTCTGCATTTTCCAAGGCCAAGCAAAACGAAACCGTACCTTATTCCTATTTAATAATTTAACCAGATACATTAAATTTCAAGCCATTGGCCATTTTTTGGCCGGGGGCGGGGTAGTCTTCTAATGCAGAAATGGGGTCAGTCCTGGAGAAATCGATGGGTTTCAAATGTATTTTTATTTTTTGGAGAGCGTAAGGGATTCCTCCAGGAGAAAATAAGATCTTTGCTTAGAGGTTTTGCAGCCTGCCTGAATTCACCCAAGCAAATCTTTCTTTCATAACTTCTGGGTTTTTCCCGATATCCGATCTTAAAATTTGGGCATTCTACACGCCGAGGGACTATGAAATATGCAGTTGGACCTCGACTTCTGACCATTTCAAGGACCCAGATTGTTGGGGGCCAGAGGCTGACTCTGTAAACCGCTTAGAGGGGGCTGGAAAGCACTGTGGAGCGATATATAAGTCTAAGTACTATTGTTATCTTCCTTCCCTCCCTCCCAGTGGTTAGAATGTGGTATTGCAGGCTAACTCTGCCCAGTGCCAACAGTTTGATCCTGATTGGCTGCAGGTTGACTCGGCCTTCCATCCTGCCGAGGTCGGTAAAACGAAGATTGTTGTAAATGGGGGGAGGGGGATTGTGTAGGGGAGCGGGTTGTGGAGTGGTTATGTCTTGTAGTACTTTTTCTTCCTTTCCTTCCTTCCTTCCTTCTCTTCCTTCCTTCCTTCCTTCCTTCCTTCCTTCCTTCCTTCCTTCCTTCCTTCCTTCCTCCTTCTTTCCTCCTTTCTAACCTTCTTCTTCCTTCCTTCCTTCTTCCTCTCTCATTCTCATCCCTATCTCCCTCCCTCCCTTCCTTCTCTCTTATCCTTTCCTCCTTCCTTCCCTCTTCCTTCCTTCCTAATTCTTATTCCCTCCCTCCCTCCCTTCCCCTCCTTCCCTCATCCCTTCCTTCCTTCCCTCTTCCCTCTTTCTTCCTTCCTTCCTTCTTTCCTAACATTCTTATTCCTTCATCTTATTCTCTCTTCCTTCTTTTATCTTCCTTCCTTCCCTCATTCTTATCTTCCTTCCTTCCTTCCCTCATTCCTCCCTCCCTTCCTTCCCTCATTCTTATCTTCCTTCCTTCCTTCCCTCATTCTTATCTTCCTTCCTTCCTAATTCTTATTTCTTCCTTCCCCTCCCTTTCTCTCATTCTTATTTCTTCCTTCCTTCCTTCATTCTTATCTTATCTTCCTTCCTTCCTTCCTTCCCTCATTCTTATCTTCCTTCCTTCCTTCCTTCCCTCATTCTTATCTTCCTTCCTTCTTTCCTTCCTAACATTCTTATCTTCCTCCCTCCCTTCCTTCCTTCTCTCATTCTTATCTTCCTTCCTTCCTTCCTTCCTTCCTTCCTTCCTTCCTTCCTTCCTTCCTTCCCTCATTCTTATTTTCCTTCCTTCCTAACATTCTTATCTTCCTTCATCCCTCCCTTCCTTCTCTCATTCTTATCTTCCTTCCTTCCTTCCCTCATTCTTATCTTCCTTCCTTCCTTCCCTCATTCTTATGTTCTTTCCTTCCTTCCTTCCTTCTTTCCTTCCTTCCTTCCCTCATTCTTATGTTCTTTCCTTCCTTCCTTCCTTCTTTCCTTCCTTCCTTCCCTCATTCTTATGTTGTTTCCTTCCTTCCTTCCTTCCTTCTTTCCTTCCTTCCTTCCCTCATTCTTATCTTCCTTCCTTCCTTCCCTCATTCTTATATTCTTTCCTTCTTTCCTTCCTTCCTTCCTTCTTCCTCCCACCCTCCCTCTCTCCCTCCCTTCTGTGGTGGAATCGTGGTTAGAATGCAGTATTGCAGGCTGACTCTGCCCACAGCCAGGAAGTTCAATCCTGACCAAGGTTGACTCAGCCTTCCATCCTTCCGAGTTCGGTAAAACGAGGACCCAGATTTTGGGGGGCAACAGACAGGCAGACTCTGCAAACCGCTTAGAGAGGGACTGTAAAGCACTGTGAAGTAGTATTTAAGTCTAAGTGCTATTGCTATTATTCTAATCTGTGCAGAGAAAGGATTCCATCAGAAGTACCTGTCTGGTCTCCAAAGAAGGAGAAACCACAACCTCTGAAGCCAATTTTGTTCACCACACTATAAAAACAGACGTTGAGACTCTGGAAAAAGTGCAGAGAAGAGCAACTAGGATGATGAGGGGACTGGAGGCTCAAACATACGATGGACGGTTGCAGGAACTGGGCCTGGCTGGTCTAGTGGAGAGAAGGACCAGGGGAGACAGGAGAGCATCTTCCAATATTTGAGGGGCTGCCCCAGAGAGGAGGAAGGGGGTCAAGCTATTTTCCAAAGCACCTGAAGGCCAGACAAGGAATAATGGATGGAAACTGACCAAGGAGAGATTCAACCTGGAAATAAGGAGGAACTTTCTGACGGTGAGAACCATCAACCGATGGAACAGAAGTTGCCTTCAGAAGTTGTGGGAGCTTCATCCCTGGAAGCTTTCAAGAAGAGACTGGACTGCCATCTGTCAGAAATGGTGTAGGGTCTCCTGCTTGAGCGGGGGGGTTGGACTAGATGACCTCCAAGGTCCCTTCCCACTCTATTAATCTAATATCTACAAATCTTCTTTTAAAATAGAATCTAGGGAGCTGCAACTTAACCCCGTTATTATAAGGCATAGGTAACCCTCGATTTCCCATCATTTGTTTAGTGACCATTCAAAGTTGCATCAGCCCTGAAAAAAAGTGACTTACAACTGATCCTCATGCTTACGACCATCACATCCTCCCAGTCATGTGTCCAAAATTTAGGTGCTTGGCAACTGGCGTGCATTCCCAAAAACTGCAGCATCCTGGGTTTATGTAATCCCCAATGGTAACCTTCCCAGCCGGCTTCCGACAAGCCAAGTAAATAGGGACTCACTTAACGACTGTAGCGACCCGCTTAACGACCGTGACGAGAAAAACGGGACAAAACTCAACTTCACACCTGCCTTGTATAGCCATGCCAATTTCGCCATGCCTCCCTTGCGGGTCGTAAGTCGAGGACTACCTGTATAATAACGTGCCTATTTCTTCCTTCGACCCATCACGTCTAATACGGAGAAATACGGTGTGGAAACTCATAATTATTGGCAAGAAAGTTCCATTTTTATTCATTTTTTTTGCTTTAAACGCTCCTCGACGTCTCAGCCAAACTCAAATATAGAACAATTTTCAGCTCCCTTCCTTCATTAACGTTTCAAAGGCTTTTGGAGCTAATCCCCTCCCCGAACGTCATTAATTCAAGCGATGAGTAAATCGCGCTTGGAAGCAAAGTCGAACAGCTTGTGTTGAAGAGGAAAACAGGTGCAAAATACCTCGGAGGTATTTTGAGCTGCAACTTGGGGTAAAAACACCAGCAGAACAGATTTGCAACCGCCACCTGGCTGGCTCTTCGCGTTATTTATCCCTGAAATCGTGCGGAGAGCGGCGCTAAATGGGGCGGCACGCAGACGATGGCAGGCCCCAGATGGGGCTTCGGGACGTACAGAGGCGCCAACATTACAGCCTCCCTGTGACTCTTCCCAAGAGCTTCCAAGGTGGAGAAGATGGGGGACGCCTAACTCCCTCAAATTTACAGATTACAGATTAACAGAGTTGGAAGGGGCCTTGTAGAGGTCATCTAGTCCAACCCCCGACTAAGCAGGAGACCCTACACCATTTTTGACAGCTGGCAGTCCGGTCTCTTCTTGAAAGCTTCCAGGGATGAAGCTCCCACAACTTCTGAAGGCAACTTTTGTTCCATTGAATATAGAATAACAGAGATGGAAGGGACCCTGGAGGTCATCTAGTCCAGCCCCCCCCCCACCCAAGCAGGAGATCCTAATACACCATTTCTGACCGATGGCAGTCCAGTCTCTTCTTGAAAGCTTCCAGGAATGAAGCTCCCACAACTTCTGAAGGCAACTTCTCTTCCATGGGTTGATTGTTCTCACTGTCAGGAAATTCCTCCTTATTTCTAGGTTGAATCTCTCCTTGGTCAGTTTCCATCCATTATTCCTTGTCCGGCATTCGGGTGCTTTGGAGAATAGCTTGACCCCCTCCCTCCTCTGTGGGGCAGCCCCTCAAGTATTGGAAGATGCTCTCCTGTCTCCCCTGGTCCTTCTCTTCTCTAGACCAGCCATGTCTTCTGTCCATCTATGGTTCATTCAGATATCTTCCTTCCTTCCTTCCTTCCTTCCTTCCTTCCTCTTTCTTTCTTTCTTTCTCTCTCTCTCTCTCTCTCTCTCTTTTCTTTCTTTCTTTTGCTTTGGAAAATAGCTTGACCCCCTTCCTCCTCTCTGGGGCAGCCCCTCAAATACTGGAAGACTGCTATCCTGTCTCCCCTGGTCCTTCTCTTCACCAGACCAGCCATGTCTTCTGTCCATCCATGGTTCACTCAGATGTCTTCCTTCCTTCCTTCCTTCCTTCCTTCCTTCCTTCCTTCCTTCCTTCCTTCCTTCCTTCCTTCCTTCCCTCCCTCCCTCCTTCCTTCCTTCCTTCCTTCCTTTCTTTTTCTTTTTCTTTCTCTCTCTCTCTCTCTTTTCTCTCTCTCTCTCTCTCTCTCTCTCTCTCTCTCTCTCTTTTCTTTCTTTTTCTTTCTTTCTTGTGCTTTGGAAAATAGCTTGACCCCCTTCCTCCTCTCTGTGGCAGCCCCTCAAATACTGGAAGATGCTCT
Organism: Pantherophis guttatus; assembly: GCF_029531705.1. The sequence goes on along the minus strand of NW_026843947.1, from coordinate 185,683 downwards.
CCTGTCTCCCCTGGTCCTTCTCTTCCCTAGACCAGCCAGGCCCAGTTCCTACAACCGTTCATCGTATGTTTTATCCCCCAGTCCCCTCATCATCTTGGTTGCTCTTCTCTGCACTCTTTCCAGAGTCTCCACATCTTTTTTATAGTGTGGTGGCCAAAGCTGGATGCGGTACTCTAGGTGTGGTCTTACTAGGGCTTTATAGAGTGGTATTAGTACCTCACTTATTCATTTTTTGAATTTTTGGAAGCATCTTCTTGAGACCACTGATCCAGAAACCCTGTTTATTCACAGAGGGTTCAATTACACCCTCAAGTCTCAAAGTCTCCATCCGCCGACAATCCGGTTGCAAATTAGAAGGTCACCAGAGAAGTTCATTACATGGATGGGGTTTAATCGTCTCCACGGTGTCTAATTCACGTAATTATTTTGATTCTGTCCTCTTCTTGGCTCCTGGCTTGGGTGTGAAGCTCCTGTAGGGTGGAGGACCAAGTATGACCCTTGGGAAGGAAAGGCCACCTTGCCTTCTAAGATAAGAAAGGTGGAGAAGAACTAGAAATTTGTGTGGTCTTTCTGAGAGCGCACTCCTCTCTGTGTTGCCTAGAATAAAGAGGTTGCAACTTCCCTCCTTGCGGGAGAATTGACTACTTTGCACCAGGAAGGAATCCATTCAGCTTTTGGCTGGGCCATCAATGAGGTGGAACCCATGGAGAAGACCTTGAGGGCCCACAACACAACCATGGTGAGAGCTCTTGTAAAGATTACCGTCCAGTTGCAAATTAGAAGGTCACCAAAGAAGGTTGTTATGTGCATGGAGTTTAATCGTCTCCACGGTGCTTAATTCACGTAATTATTTTGATTGTGTCCTCTTCTTGGCTCCTGGCTTGGATGTGAAGCTCCTGTAGGGTGGAGGAACAAGTGTGACCCTCGGCAAGGAAAGGCCACTTCACTTTCTGGGATACCCGATAGAGAGACCATCTGGAATGCCATCGACTTACCCATAATAGCTTCCCTGTTCTGTGAGATCAACCGTGGGAAGTGACCTTCCTAACCAGAAAGGCGGAGAAGAAACTTGGAGATCTCTAGAACTTCACTTCCTGGAAACGCTAAATAACTTGGTCAACCTGGAAGGGACCTTGAAGCCATCAAATCCAATCAGGGCAAGATCCATGTTGATTTCTCTGGGATGTGCCCCATTTTATCTTCACTGCTTCTACTGTCCAGCTGCCTGTTTTCTTAGGAAGCATCTTCTAACACTCAGCTAGAATCGGCCTCCTCGGCTCTTCAATAATTTAATATTTGGAGACCTGAGACAGAGCAGGAGTTGGCCTCCTTCTTTGGGACATCCTTGCAGGTGTCTGAGGAACGTTTTCAGATTCTCACCTCCTCTTTTGAAGCTCCTTTCATCCTTCACCCTCTCGGATACAAAAAAATGATGTTTTCTCACCACATAGCTTAAGTGAGTCAATGCCGTTCTTAAATTAGTAAAACGGACGTTAAGTGAATCCGGCTTCCCCCTTGACTTTGCTCGTCAGAAGGTCGCAAAGGGGGATCACGTGACCCCGGGGAACAGTACGACCGTCATAAATGTGAATCCCTTGTCAAGCATCCGAATGTAAATCGCGTGACTATGGGGATGGTGCCACGGTCGTAAGGGTGAAAACCGGTCGTAAGTCACTTTTTCCATTGCTGTTGTAACTTTGAACGGTCACTAAATGAACTGTCGTAAGTCAAGGACTACAATATATAAATTTGCCCATCTGTATTTAATATATAGATGGGCTAGTTTATATACAGAGACAATATAGAGACAATATATAAACTTGACCATCTGTATTTGATAAAAATACTAAATTACATGGAAATATGTGACTGATTTGGAAATGGATTTATCTGTCAATCCGATCAAACCAGCATCGGATGTATTTGTGAGGTTGTGTATACAGAGTGTGTGTGTGTCGGAAGGCTGCCGATCAACAGAACCAGTTTGTTGAACATTCTGGATATCGATGTCAAGAATGGATTAAGATCTCTAGAAGTCGATTTAATGGGCTGGTTACCTATCATTTTAGGAAGGAAATTACACCCCCCCCAGCCCACACGGAAAAAAATGCAGGTGGGTGGAGAACCGGGACGGCGATCTGGGTGCCAAGTCTGCACCAGGTGTGAGTTTGCATGGAATTTGGGAAGAGTTTGCTAACATGCAAATTTGGCCCGGCGCAAAGTTGCAGGATTCAGGTTTAATTTGCATTCAGGAATCTTCCAACGCTTTCCGGGAAGAAGCAACACGTTCGGCGACTGGATGAACATGTTCCGGCAGATTTCGCTGGCAACGGTAGAGAAATCGTTTCCCTGCCTGTCAAAATTTGCTCTGGTTTCCCAATTGAGCTTACGTGGTCTCTGAGTGGTCTCCCATCCCTGTATTTAGCCAGTCTCTTTCTGCTTCCCTTCCAAAGTAATTGAGTCCAGTTCCTTGAATGATGATGGGAGGGAGGGGGGAGGTGGAGGAGGAGGAAGGAGGAGGAGGAGAAGGAAGGAAGGAAGGAAAAGAAAAGAAAAGAAGGAGAAGGAGGAGGAGGAGGAGGAGAAGAAGAGGAGGAGGAGGAGGAGAAGGAAGGAAGGAAAAGAAGGAGGAGATGGAGGAGGAGGAGGAGGAAGGAAGGAAGGAAAAGAAAAGAAGGAGAAGGAGGAGGAGGAGAAGAGGAGGAGGAAGAGGAGGAAGGAAGGAAGGAAAAGAAGGAGAAGAAGAAGAGGAGGAGGAGGAGAAGGAGAAGGAGGAGGAAGGAAGGAAAATGAGAAGGAGAAGAAGAAGAGGAGGAGGAGGAAGGAAGGAAAAGAAGGAGAAGGAGAAGGGGAAGGAGGAGGAGGAGGAGGAGGAGGAGAAGAAGAGGAGGAGGAGGAAGGAAGGAAGGAAAAGAAGGAGAAGGAGAAGAGGAAGAGGAGGAGGAGGACAACACTAACAACTATGGAATCCTTGATGCTTTCCAAGCTTGGCAGTTTTCTTGCAGACATTTCATGACCCAACTAGGTAACATCATTAGCGCTAGAAGGGAGAGAGGGTGTTCGTTCTCTGTTTATACACTAGTGTCTTGTCCTGTCAGTGTTGGTGGGCGTGTGGTCTTCTTGGTAGTCCCTTGATTAGGGTATTGTTTTCTGCCAGATTGTTTGTCTGGTGTTAATCCCTGCTTATCTGGGTGATGTTTGCTGGAGCAGAGGTGTTCTCGTCTGTTAATTTCCGTCTGACTTTTTTTATTGACATTTCTGAATGCTGTGTAAATACGGTTTGTCTCTCCATGTGCCTATTGATGGTTGATTTGTCTGACTGCCAAGCTTCCAGCAGTTCTCTTGTTTTTGGATTTAGCTTTCTCAAGGATGCTGAACCGTTTCCTAGTTAAAGCCACGGTTGAGTCTTAAAATGTATAAAGATACTTCAAACCTTTTGCTGGAAAGGTAAACAAGACGAAGGGACAATTTAACAAACATGGTGGACATGAAAAAGCCATAACATTTGAGTACGAATAAGTGCATTAATGAAGAGTGCATTAACCATTTGTCTGAAGTGGTGCAGGGTTTCCTGCTTAGTTCCTGCGGGTTGGACTAGAAGACCTCCAAGATCCCTTCCAATTCTGTTATTCTATTCTATTTTAAGAAGATTTTAAGGAGCAACCACACAATGAAAATTAGAAACCTTTCTTTTGGAATGAATGGACAGACAGCTAGAAAAAAAACCTAGAATTTTCTCTTTTATATATAAAACAACAGCAGCAAGTTTACTATATGCTCAAAAGCATAATGGTTTGATGCTACCCACAATAAAGGAATGATTGATAAAATGATGGAATTTGCAGACATGACTGAACTGACTTCCTGGATTAGAGAAAAGACAATATCTACATTTACGGCTGAGTGGAAATTCCTTGTAGACTTTTGCACGAAACCGGAAAAAAAACAACTGCACTCATCACTTGTGGTTTTGTTGATTAGAAAAAAAACAATTAGATAATGGAAAAAAGTGAGGTTTTTTTTTTTAAAAAATAATCATAGGGTAAAAGATAACCTTGCAACCAGATTTATATTTGCTGCAATGAGGAGCGATTAGAACACAAAGATAGCTGGATGTTGAAGAACAAAAGCTGAATCAAAGAAGGCATCTTGGTCTGTGAAAGGGAGAAAGAAAGAAAGAAGGAAGGAAAGGAAGGAAGGAAGGAAGGAAGGAAGGAAGGAAACAGAGAGAAAGGAAGAAAGAAAGACAGCAGAGAGAGAAAAAGATGAGAAAACACCATAAAGAAAGATGGGTGAGAAAGGAAAAAAGAGACAAGGGAGCAATTTTTTTCAGCAAGCCGGTCTGGTTTAACATATTTTTTTAAACATATTTTTAATTTTTTAATTGGTTTGTTATCTTAAATTGGGGCCAAATTAATATATATCCTTTTAATTGTTTTTTAATGTGTGTATTGTATGTTTTTATCTGGCTGTACACCGCCCTGAGTCCCTCGGGAGAAGGTGCGGTATATAAATTCGAAATAAAATAAAAAATAAAATAAATAAATAAATAAAGAGAGAGTGAGAGAGGAGAGAGAGAAAAAGAGAAAGAAAGAAAAATCAGAGAGAAAGACAGAAAGGAGTGAGAGAGAAAGATGAGAGAACACTAGAAAGAAAGAAAGAAAAATGAGAAAGAGAGATGAGAGAACAAGATGAGAAAGAGAGAAAGGAAGGAAGGAAGGAAGGAAGGAAGGAAGGAAGGAAGGAAGGAGAGAGAAAGATGAGAAAACACCAGAAAGAATGATGGGTGAGAAAGAAAAAGAGAGAGAGAAAATGATGAGACAGAAATAAAAAGAGAGAGAGAGATGAGAGGGAGAGAACGGGAGAGAAAGAAAGAAAACAGAGAGAAAGACAGAAAGAAAGGAGAGAGAGAGACAGATGAGAACACCAGAAAGAAAAATGGGAGGGAGAAAAAGAGAGAGAGAAAATGATGAGACAGAAATAAAAAGAGAGAGAGAGGTGAGAGGGAGAGAAAGGGAGAGAAAGAAAGAAAACAGAAAGACAGAAAGAAAGGAGAGAGAGAGAAAGACGAGAACACCAGAAAGAAAAATGGGAGGGAGGGAGGGAGAGAGAGAGAGAGAGAGAGAGAGAGAGAGAGGTAGAAAGAAAGAAAGAGAGAGAGAGAGGAGAAAGATAGCGAGAAAGAAAGAAAGAAAGAAAGAAAGAAAGAAAGAAAGAAAGAAAGAAAGAAAGAACACCAGAAAGAAAGATGGGAGAGAGAGAGAGAAAAAAAGAGAGAGAAAGAGAGGTGTGTGAGCACTTTATTGCTTGTTGCCTGAGCCTTGCTAATGGTCCCTTCCCTATGATTTACCAAAGCTTTGTGAATTGGGGGCTCTCGATTTGTGAGTTTTGTGTGGTCTTTCTGAGATCACACCCCTCCTTATGCTGCCTAGAATAAACAGGTTGCAACTTCCCTCCTTGCGGGAGAATTGGCTACTTCGCACCAGGGAGGAATCCATTCAGCTTTTGGCTGGGCCATCAATGAGCTGGAACCCATGGAGAAGATCTTGAGGGCCCACAACACAACCATGGTGAGAGCTCTTGTAAAGATTACCGCCCAGTTGCAAATTAGAAGGTCACCAAAGAAGGTTGTTATGTGCATGGAGTTTAATCGTCTCCACGGTGCTTAATTCACGTAATTATTTTGATTGTGTCCTCTTCTTGGCTCCTGGCTTGGATGTGAAGCTCCTGTAGGGTGGAGGAACAAGTGTGACCCTCGGCAAGGAAAGGCCACCTCACTTTCTGGGATACCCGATAGAGAGACCATCTGGAATGCCATCGACTTACCCATAATAGCTTCCCTGTCCTGTGAGATCAACTGTGGAAAGTGGCCTTCCTAACCAGAAAGACGGAGAAGAAACTTGGAGATCTCTAGAACTTCACTTCCTGGAAACGCCAAATAACTTGGTCAACCCGGAAGGGACCTTGAAGCCATCAAATCCAATCAGGGCAAGATCCATGTTGATTTCTCTGGGACGTGCCCCATTTTACCTTCACTGCTTCTACTGTCCAGCTGCCCATTTTCTTAGGAAGCATCTTCTGACACTCAGCTAGAATCGGCCTCCTCGGCTCTTCAATAATTTAATATTTGGAGACCTGAGACAGAGCAGGAGTTGGCGTCCTTCTCTGGGACATCCTTGCAGGTGTCTGAGGAACATTTTCAGATTCACACCTCCTCTTTTGAAGCTCCTTTCATCCTTCATCCTCTCGGACGCAAAGATGATGATGAGTCCCTAGAAAGAGTGCAGAGAAGAGCAACAAAGATGATTAAAAGGCTGGAGGCTAAACATACAAAGAACGATTGCAGGAATTGGGTACCTCTAGTTTAATGAAGAGAAGGACCAGGGAAGACATGATAGCAGTCTTCCAATATTTGAGGGGCTGCCAGAAAGAAGAGGGGTCAAGCTATTCTCCAAAGGAACTGAAGGCAGGACAAGAAACAAAGGATGGAAACTAACCAAGGAGAGAACCAACTTAGAAATAAGAAGAAATTTCCTGACAAGGAGAACAATTAATCAGTGGAACTGCTTGCCACAACAAGTTGTGGGTGCTCCCTTATTGGAGGTTCTCAAGAAGAGAATGGACAGCCATTGGTCAGGGATGGAATAAGGTATCCTGTCCTGAGCAGGGGGTTGGAGTTAAAGACCACCAGGGACCCTTTCAACCTCTCCGATTCTATGATTCATATGATTCTGTGACTTTATGATTCTATATGATGCTATGATGCTATGATTTTATCATTGAATTATTCTAAGATTCTGTGATTCTAAGATTCTGATTCTCTGATTCTAAAATTCTATGATACTAAGATTCTCTGATTCTAAAATTCTCTGATACTAAGATTCTCTGATTCAATGATTCCATGATTCTGTGATTCTAAAATTCTAAGATTCTCTAATTCTAAGATTCTCTAATTTTAAGATTCTAAAATTCTCTGATTCTAAGGTTCCCAGATTCGATTCTAAAATTCTCTGATTCAATGATTTCAAGATTCTGTGATTCTGTGATTCTAAGGTTCTATGATTCTAAAATTCAATGATTCTCTAATTCTAAGATTCTAAAATTCTCTGATTCTAAGATTCTCTGTTCTAATGATTCTCTGAGTCTAAGATTCTAAAATGCTGCGATTCTAAAATTCTCTGATTCTAAGATTCTCCGGTTCTAAAGTTCTAGTCTCACTCTCAAGGAGGAGAAACGGTATGGCACTTTCCAGGAAACATCCTGTTCTTCCAGCAATTTCTCTGCACCCCTTGACCTGCTGCTGAGGTCAGATTTTATGAGCTTCCCCAAACAGGCACAGAAGAACAGGAACCTTACCTGGCCCAGCTGTGGCCAACTAAAAAAAAAAAACCCACAAAAATTCCCCTTTTCACACCTGGAAGAGTAGAGACGGGCTCTCTACCTGAGTAAACAAAGTTTGAATCCAGACAAAGTACAAACTTTGCCCTGGGCTCTTCTTACAGAACGCCTTCTGTGTTGCCAAGCCATCTCAGCAGGCCGGGGAAGGGAAGGCACGTGAAAGTTTTAAGAGTCTGCTGAGTTTCCTCGACCAATTTCTCGGGGTTTAAAAGTTCAGTGTGAATGCTTGATCTGGAAGAGTGTTCAGGTTCAAAGATGGGGTAGTAGGCCGAACCTGCCCTGGGGAGAAATGAACACTTAAGTGCATACGTTTTGTCCCTTCTACGGTGGATTCCAAACTTCATTACTTTAAGACGAGTGGACTTCAACTCCCAGAATTCCCCATCTGTGCTGGCTGGGGAATTCTGGGAATTGCAGTCCACCCGTCTTAAAGTTCATTAAAAGTATCAGCAGTCAATTTGGACCTGTTGACCTCAGTGTGAGGTTTCCTCCCTAATTTCCAACTTTTTTTCGTTATACATTTTATTAATTTTCTATTGTTTACATTTATTAGTGCTTAATAAACATCTTCTAGAAGGGACACGGTGGCTCAGTGGCTAAGACGCTGAGCTTGTCAATCAAAAGGTCGGCAGTTCAGCGGTTTGAATCCCTCGCGCCGCATAATGGGGTGAGCTCCCGTTCCTTGTCCCAGCTTCTGCCAACCTAGCAGTTCGAAAGCAGGTAAAAAATGCAAGTAGAAAAATAGGGACCCCCTTTGGTGGGAAGGGAACAGCGTTCCATGCGCCTTTGGGGTTTAGTCATGCCGACCACATGACCACGGAGACGTCTTCGGACACCGCTGACTCTTCGGCTTTGAAACGGAGATGAGCACCTCCCCCTAGCGTTGGGAACGACTAGCACATATGTGCGAGGGGAACCTTTACCTTTACCTTAAACATCTTCTTGTCTGGGTATTTAATTTGCTTAATACTACAGATCACATTCTTAATCTCCACCCCATTTTTCCAACCACTAGTAAAATAAATTCCTTGTTTGATAATAGTCTGCCTCTTCTTTCTGTTTGATTTTCATTGTCAGTCTCTCCATTTCGGCACAATCTAGTATCTTCCTAATTATCTCTTCATCTCGCGGCGTTTCTTCATTTTTCCAATATCGTGCAAGTATAATCCTCGCTGCTGTTAAGACATGCAACGTTAAATATATACTTTGCGTATCAAGTTTTTCTGGTGTTATACCTAATAAAAACAGTTCACCTTTAAAATCTACGTGTTTCCCTATCATCTTTTCTAACCACCTGTGTATCTTTGCCCAAATGTTTTTTTGCTTTGACACGTCCACCACATGTGATAAAATGTGCCCGTTTTCTGGTTACATTTCCAACATTTGCTAGACATATTTTTAAACACTTTAGCTAACCTAGCAGATGGTAAATAAACCTAATTTCCAACTTTTAAAGGGACTCAGCTCCTTTAAGGATCACTTTGGATCGGCCACTGTACAGGTAGTTTTCGACTTACAACGGTTCATTTAGCGACCGTTCAAAGTTTCAACGGCACTGAAAAAAAGCAATTTAGGATTGTTATTCACACTTAACAACCATTGCAGCTTCCCCGCAGTCACGTGATCAAAATTCGGAGGCTTGGCAACTGGCATGTACTTATGACTGTTGCAGTGTCCTTGGGGGGGAGGGTGTCATGTGACCCCCGTTTACGACCTTCTGACAAGCAAAGTCAATGGGGAAGCCAGATTCACTTAACAACCATGTGGCTTAATCGCCGCTGGGATTCCCTTAACAACGGTGGCAAAACTAAATGAACAGCTGCCTTGTTTAGCAACGAGAATGTTGGGCTCCATTGTGGTTGAAAGACGAGGAGTAGCTTTTACTGGGATTAACTGGGATTAACTATCTCATTGGTGCTGAAGGCTTGAAGTGTTGGTGTGAGGGTGTGACGTTGTGTTTGGGGATGCTGGGATCTCCAACAGATCATTTGAGATTCCCAGAGAAGATCCATCTGTGTCTGAGCCAAGAAGAGCTAAAGGCCACTGTGTGGCTGTTTGCAAGAATCTCCCAGTTGAAACGATACATTTGGGATCGGTCGATCCCCTGCTTCTTTGCCTTCTGAGATGATACCCTGCATACAGGGTAGTCCTCGGTTTACGACCACAATTAACCTCCCAACTTTCTGTTGCTAAGTGTGACAGTTTTGCCCATTTTATGACCTTTCTGGCCACAGAAGGTCAGAATTGCTGCAGTTAGTGACAGGGTTGTTAAATGAATCCGGCTTCCCCGTTGACTTTGCTTGTCAGAAGGTTGCAAAAGTGTGTGACACACACACACCCCGGGACACCGCAACCGTCATAAATATGAGTTCAGTTGCCAACGTCTGAATTTTGATCACAGGAGCACGGGGATGTCGCAATGGTCACAAGTGTGAAAATGTCACTTTTTTCAGTGCCATTGTAGCCTCGAACGGCCACTAAATGAACTGTCGTAAGTCGAGGACTAACTATATCACAGTAGTGGTGGCAAACAATTCCCAGAGATTATATTCATATAAATGGAGGGCTATCTGTATTTTGTTTGGCCTCACTGGATCCCTTCCTTGTCTCCTCCTACATCTATTATTTTTCTACTGTTTAGGAACGGATTGTGGATTTAATAGTTGTGCGTAATCTAGGGAGTGTGTTTTGGTTTTAAATTATTAACGGAGTGTCAACTGCTCCGAGATTTCTAACAATGGGAAGCAGTTAAATAACAGAAGCGACATCATCATCATACTGGCATGCCTTAATCTACTGACAATACCGGTTCTGAGAAATACTGACGTATTTATTCATGCAGTGGGCAAAAAGGAAAAAAAAAAGGTATACAATTTGAATTTTATAATCTGAATTTTGTTACAGCAAACCACAAGTTAAATGCCAAGCGATAAAAGAATGCAGAGGAAAGAGGAGGATTGAATTTAGCGGATTTGAAATTGTCATTTGCAGCTCGTTGTTTCGATGACAGAACAGGGACTGCTGAGAAACAAAAGACTTTTAGAGTTAGAAGAGTCTGATCTGAGGTTTGGATGGCATGGATATTGATGGTAATGATTACAGTGGATCCTCGCTTAGTGACCGTTCGAAATTACAATGGCACTGAAAAAAGTTACTTTTCACACTTACGACCATTGTAAGTGTAATCTTGATCCCAAGTGATCTTGGTCCCAAGATCAAAATCCAGCCTCTTATATTCTTTTTCTTTAATCAAAACAGTCCATCAAAAGCATAAGTGCCTTTGTCGCCACATGGAGACCGTTTCTGGACTTTGTGATTATGGTGGGGGAAAAAATGAAACCATGATTTTGGGTTTTACTGATTAGATTGATGTGCATTTCTTCCAACAGCCGGTTCGCCGAACTGCTCAGAAAGTTAACAACCGGTTCTCCTGAACCGATGCGAACCGGCTGAATCCCTGTATGCTTTTATAGAAATGGCTAGTTTATATTACTATGGAAGAAAACAAAAAGTTGTGCTTTGATGTTAATGCTTTATTTTACTGCAACAGAAGGAGTCGGAAGTCAAAGCTTTTTTTTTTCTTTTTTCTTATCCTTCCTCCCTTCTCTTCCCCCCCCTTCCCGTTCATCGTCTTCCTATTTTCTTTTGTATTTTCTATCTTATTTCATAACCTAATAAAAAAAATGTTTTAAAAATATCAGACTCAACAACTGGTTCATATTTATGATGGTCGCAGCTTCCCTGGGATCTTGTGATCCCCTTTTGCAACCTACTGACAAGGAAAGAGTCCAGGTGGGAGTCAGATTCATTTAACAAATGTATGACATAACAATGGCAGCGATTCGCTTAACAACTGCAGCAGAAAAGGTCATAAAACAGGGCCAAGTTCACTTACTCTCAGCATGAGAAATGTTGGCGTCAGTTGAGGTCGTAAGTCGAGGACAAGCTGTCAATCATCCACGGAAGAGAGAAGTGGGCCGGCTGCCTCTCGTCCCACCGATGACGGATTAAGAGTGACATTTCCTCAACAGCCGCCACGAGATTGACAGGTGAGCTGACATCACGGGCAGAGACGCTGTCGGCTTTCGAAGCAAAGACTCCCACGATCCGGCCAATTTACTGGATTACAAAACTTGAAAAGGGCTAATCTAACGTGGAGCTCGAGGGAAAGATTAGAAAGGTGCTTCCCTCTGAGCTTCTTATTTTATGGCTCGTTTTTTGTGGGTGCGACAGAACAGCCCTGGTCTCTGGGAAAGCAAAAGGAGGTTTGAGTTGAGCTTGTTTTGTTGTTGTTGTTGTTGTTGTTTTTATTTGATTTATATGCCGCCCTTCTCCGGAGACTCAGGGCGGTTTACAATGCGTTAAGCAATAGCCTTCATACTTTTGTATATTTATACAAAGTCAGCTTATTGCCCCCACAAACTGGGTCCTCAATTTACCTACCTTAGAAAGGATGGAAGGCTGAGTCAACCTTGAGCCTGGGGAGATTCGAACTCGCAATAATTGCAGGCAGCTGGATGTTAAATGCTGCCTTAGTAGGAGGCATTAGCCTCCTACGCCACTCAGGCTCCTTTGGGGCGTTCAAAAGTTAAAAACCTGCACCACCAAAGGGTCGTTCTCAAATAAGTGCTCAGTAACCTTGCCAACCTACACAGGTAGTCCTTGACTTACGACGATTCATTTAGTGACCCATTCGAAGTCACAACAGCACTGCAAAAAAGGAACTTAACGACCATTGCGGCTTCTCCATGGTCACATGATCAACATTCAGACACGGGCAGGTGGCTCCTATATATGACGGTCGCAGTGTCCCGGGGTTACGTGATTCCCTTTTGCAACCTTCTGACAAGCAAAGTCAATGACAGATTCATTTAACAACGGTGTTACTCACTTAACAACTGCAATGATTCACTTAACAACATTGGCAAGAAAGGTCGTAAAATGGGGCAAAACTCCCTTAATAACTGCCTTGCTTAGCAATGGAAATCCTGGTGCCAGCTGTGTTCGTATGTCGAGGACTATCTACATCTGGGCTGACTATCCTGGTCGTAAGTCGAGGACTGCCTGTCATCTTTTTCCCACTGGCCGACTCCAAGGCAAAATTTGGAAAAGTGCAACTTTCAAGGAGTCCCTGAATGTCAATTCATAGCAGGGCAACTCCCTGAAGTAGAGTCCATCAGAATAAGAAAATGATGGAGTTGGAAGGGACCTTGGAGGTAATCTAGTCCAACCCCCCACTCAACCAGGAGACCCTGTTTCATTCCACACAACTGGCTGTCCAATCTCTTCTGAAAAGCTTCCAGTGATGGAAGCACCCACAACCTCTTGTGGCAAGTTGTTCCACTGGTTAATTGTTAGGAAATTTCTCCTTAATTCCAGGTTGCTTCTCTCCTTGATGAGTTTCCACCTGTTGCTTCTTGTCCTGCCTTCAGGTGCTTTGGAGACTAGATTGACCTGACCCCCTCTCTTTTGGGGCAGCCCTAATCCTTCTTTTCATTAAACTAGATTTACTCAATCCCAGCAACCATTCTTAATATCATATAATATATCATCCACAATCTATAATCCATAAATTATGTATTATATCCATAATCCATACATTATGTCTTATTATATCAGATATAATCTGTTCTACATTGGCTAAGTTTACACCACTAGCATTGAATTACTCCATTTTCTTAGTACACACCCCCCAGATTATCAACTGACCAAACGAGTTAGACTGACATCCGACAGCTCTGGTTAACCTCAGCTAACCTAGCATGTTGTGTGAATTCATAAGCTGACAAGCTGATTCAGTTCAACAAGTTGTATAACCTCCTGAGGATCGAAACAAAATTAATCAGACGTCCTGGGAAACGGCTGGGATTTAACTTCACTCTTATACAACACAGAGTTAGGCAAGAATTTTGCCTCTGGGGTTTTCCCCATGCAAAGCTGATCTTTCTCACCTGAGCCAGACCACTCCCCCCTCTCTCTCTCTATTTTTTAAAATATATGTAAAATGTTCAAGTTTGTTCTACAAATACAGGTAGTCTCCTACTTATAATAATTTGGAAGGGACCTTGGAGGTCTTCTAGTCCAACCCCCTGCTTAGGCAGGAAACCCTACACCACTTCAAATGAATGGTTATCTAATCTCTTCTGAAAAACTTCCAATGTTGGAGCATTTTCACAACTTCTGGAGGCAAGTTGTTCCGCTGGTTAATTGTGCCCAAAATTTCGCTTGCTAAGGGAGACAGACGTTACGTGAGTTTTTGCAAACATATTAATGCCATTTTTAGCCACCGTTGTTAAGTGAATCACTGAAGTCATTAAGTTAGTAACACGGTTGTTAAGTGAATCTGGCTTCCCCATTGATTTTGCTGATCAGAAGGTCACAAAAGAGGATTACTGGGCCGTGGCGAACCTCATAAATGTGAGTCAGTTCCCAAGTGTCTAAATTTTGATTATGTGACCATGGGGTCATAAGTGGGGAAAAACGGCCATAAATTTTTTGTTTTTTTTTAATTTGATTTATATGCCGCCCTTCTCCGGAGACTCAGGGCGGCTTACAATGCGCTAAGCAATAGCCTTCATCCTTTTGTATATTTATACAAAGTCAGCTTATTGCCTCCACAAACTGGGTCCTCAATTTACCTACCTTAGAAAGGATGGAAGGCTGAGTCAACCTTGAGCCTGGCGAAATTCGAACCAGCAGAAATTGCAGGCAGCTGTGTTAATAATAGGGTGCACTACACCACTGTACCATCAAGGCTGTTACAACAATCCCACTGTAAGTTTGGACCGTCATGAACTCTTATAAGTTAAGGACTACCTATATGTAAAATGTTCAGCATTGTTCTACAAATATGGGCTATTATCTTGGAAATATCTAGCATCAGTGCCTGGATGTTTTGATACGAGATGGATGGCCAATGGTGGCGCAGCAGACTAAAGCGCTGTTAAATAGCACCAGCTGCCTGCAATTACTGTGAGTTCGAATCTCACCAGGCTCAAGGTTGACTCAGCCTTCCATCCTTCCGAGGTAGGTAAAATGAGGACCCGGATTGTGGGGGCAATAAGTTGACTTTGTATAAAAAAAAACACCGCTTGGGGGGGGGGGCGAAAGCCCTACTAAGCAGGTATATACAAATGTATGAAGGCTATTGCTTAAAAGCATTGTAAGCCGCCCTGAGTCTCCGGAGAAGGGCGGCATATAAATCGAACCAATAAATAAATAAATAATAAATAAATAAATAAACAAATAAACAAACAAATAAATAAATAAACAAATAAATAAATAAATAAATAAAATACATAAATAAATAGATGAGGCCTCCATCGTGCTCTCGGAGCTGCGTTGTTTTTTTGTAGACTTTTCATTACCCAACTAGGTAACATCATCAGTGCCAGAAGGAGGAGGAGGAGGAGGACTCTGGATCCTTGGTGCTCTCTGAGCTGGGTTGTTTTGTTTTTTTTTTGCAGACTTTTCATGACCCAAAACCAGGTAAAATCACTCGGGTTAGACTACAAACAGATAAATAAACGAAAGAAAGAATAAATAAATAAAAAGAAGTAAAATGTCTGCAGAGGAGAATTTGGAGGCAGCCTTATTTTCACACAGCCTAAGCTGCCAAGTCAAGCATGACTGTCAACAACCCAAGAAGAGAAAACAGACACAATAAATAGAAACAAGAATCTCTAAATCGCTCTGCTGATTAATAGCGGGAAAAGGGCAAGTAACCTCATCGCACCACACTTTCACAATGATCCAAATTTACCCCCGGGTTCTCACGGGCCGGTAAAAGCTTTTTGCACACCGAGTGGGCCGCATCGCGTTTCGAGAAAAATTTTGACTTTCTCAAAGCCGGCAATGCAAAATAGCTGGGCAGCGGGCAAAAAAAAACAACAAAAACCCATCATCCTGTCTCAGGATGGCAGGAAGCAAGTCAGTTCAGAAGCTGCAAAGGCCTCTCCAAAAAAAGCCATCCGTGACAGATTAACAGAGTTGGAAGGGACCTTGGAGGTCATCTAGTCCAACCCCTGGCCCAAGCAGGAGACCCTACACCATTTCTGACAGGTGGCAATCCGGTCTCATCTTGAAAGCTTCCCACAGTTTCTGAAGGCAACTTCTGTTCTACTGGTTGATTTTTCTGTCAGGAAATTCCTCCTTATTTCCAGGTTGAATCTCTCCTTGGTCAGTTTCCATCCATTGTTCCTTGTCTGGCCTTCAGGGGCTTTCCTTCCTTCCTTTCTGTTTTCTTTCTTTCCTTCCTTCCTTCCCTTCCACTTTCCTCCCTCCCTCCTTCCTTCCTTCCTTCCTTCCTTTTGCTTTGGGAAATAGCTTGAGCCCCTTCCTCCTCTCTGGGGCAGCCCCTCAAATATTGGAAGATGCTCTCCTGTCTCCCCTGGTCCTTCTCTTCCCTAGACTAGCCATGTCTTCTGTACATCCATGGTTCACTCAGATGTCTTTCTTTCTTTCTTTCTTTCTTTCTTTCTTTCTTTCTTTCTTTCTTTCTTTCTTTCTTTCTTTCTTTCTTTTTCTTTCTGTCTGTCTTTCCTTCCTTCCTTTCTGTTTTCTTTCCTTCCTTCCTTCCTTCCCTTCCACTTTCCTCCCTCCCTCCTTCCTTCCTTCCTTCCTTTTGCTTTGGAGAATAGCTTGACCCCCTTCCTCCTCTCTGGGGCAGCCCCTCAAATATTGGAAGACTGCTATCCTGTCTCCCCTGGTCCTTCTCTTCACTAGACTAGCCAGGCCCAGTTCCTGCAACCGTTCATCGTATGTTTTATCCCCCAGTCCCCTCATCATCCTGGTTGCTCTTCTCTGCACTCTTTCCAGAGTCTCAATATCTTTTTAATAGTGTGGTAACCAAAACTGGATGCAGGATTCTAGGTGTGGCCTTACTAGGGCTTTATAGAGTAGTATTAATACCTCACATGATCTTAATTCAGTCCCTCTGTTAATGCACATTTTGGATTGCATTGGCTTTTCTGGCTGCCGCTACACACTGCTGACTCATATTTAATTGGTTATTAAGACAAAGACTAAGACTCCACTAAGATTTTCTCTCACGCTTGAATACCCACCAGCATTGACAAAATCCCCATCAGTCAATTGCAAATGGCAGATGTACTTGGAACTGCTGACATCCTGTGACGAGACCTTTAATCCCATCAAACTTCCACATCTGGCTGTCCCAGGTCCTTGGGAAGGATACGATAGGCGGACAGAAGGGCCAAATCCAGCCTAAACATCTGGCTGACTGTGTCACCAACAACAATAATCACAATAACCACCTGAACATCATCGGCGTTGACAAAATCCGCATCAGTCAATTGCTAAGGGCAGCTTGACTCAGAACAGCTGTCATTCTTATTAAATAATTTCTGCCTATCCCAGATCCTTGGAAAAGTGGTGAATCAACATGCCAAATCCAATCTAAACACCTGGCTTACTGTGCAACAGACCGTAATCCATAATATCTTTTATTAAATATAGTAATTATGTCATGGGTCTTTTAAATGGAAAAGAAGAATGGTAGTTTGCTGGCTCGGCAGCTCTCCCTCATAGCAAGTGCTCGGATTTAGACCTGTGAAATAATACTTCGAGTGATTAGTGACTATATGTGACTAACTGTGACTATAGGGCCGTAATAATGACTAATAGTGACTCTAGACTTGTGCTTTATTTATTTATGTAGCACATGGAATATCATAGATGGGCTGGCAATATATAGTAACATTTCACCTAGATTAGTAAAGCGAAATAAAATATAAACGTTAAAAAGATCTATGGTTTCAAATACCAATATCTTGCCCATCTAACCATTGAAATAATAGTTAATAACTATTATTAATAACAATACCATTGGATAACCATTTGTCTGAAGTGGTGCAGGGTTTCCTGCCTGGGCAGGGGTTGGACTAGAAGCCCTCTGAGGTCCCTTCCAACTCTGTTATTCTATTCTATTCTATTCTATTCTATTCTATTCTATTCTATTCTATTCTATT
Organism: Pantherophis guttatus; assembly: GCF_029531705.1. Next base: position 168,296 of record NW_026843947.1, on the reverse strand, counting down.
CTATTCTATTCTATTCTATTTGTTCTGTTCCTGTTCTGTTCTGTTCCTTTGCTTTATTTCTATTCTATTCTATTCTATTCTATTCTATTCTATTCTATTCTATTCTATTCTATTCTATTCTATTCCATTCCATTCCATTCCATTCCATTCCATTCCATTCCATTCCTTTCCTTTCCTTTCCATTCCATTCCTTTGCTTTATTCCTATTCTATTCTATTCTATTCTATTCTATTCTATTCTATTCTATTCTATTCTATTCTATTCTATTCTATTCCATTCCATTCCATTCCATTCCATTCCTTTGCTTTATTCCTATTCTATTCTATTCTATTCATTCTATTCTATTCTATTCTATTCTATTCTATTCGGAAAAGACGCCTAGAGAGCATTTGGAGGACTAGTCATTCTGATTCCGACCGGACACAGGTGAGGTCTTATATCAAGACCTACCTAGTGGCGATAAAAGCGGCAAAATCTAACCATTTTTCCACTCTTATCGCATCTGCAGAGAACCGCCCAGCTACCCTGTTTAGGGTGACCCACTCCCTTCTTCGGGGGGGAGTGCGGGAGGATCCCTTGCAGGGTCGTGCTGAGGATTTTGTACAGTTCCCTGCACGATAAAGTCGCTCGGATTCGGGAAGGCTTGGACTCCGACTGGGTGAGTCCAGGGGAGGAGACGAGGGCAGGTCTTGAGAATGTTATCTGGGAGGAGTTTGATCCTGTGGCTCCCGAGGATGTGGACAGGGTTCTGGGTAGGATTAGTGCCACTACATGTTTATTGGACCCGTGTCCCTCCTGGTTGGTACTGGCCTCCCGGGAAGTTACACGAGGCTGGCTCCAGGGGATTATAACTGCTTCTTTGAGCGAGGGTGCCTTTCCTGCCGCCTTGAAAGAGGAGGTGGTGAGGCCCCTCCTCAAGAAGCCTTCCCTGGACCCGGCTGAATTAGATAACTATCGTCCGGTCTCCAACCTTCATTTTGTGGCGAAGGTTGTTGAGAGTGTGGTGGCACGACAACTGCCCGGGCATCTGGATGAAGCTATCTATCTGGACCCGTACCAGTCGGGCTTCAGGCAGGGGCACAGCACAGAAACGGCATTGGTCGCGTTGGTGGATGATCTCTGGAGGGCCCAGGACAGGGGTTGCTCCTCTGTCCTAGTCCTATTAGATCTCTCAGCGGCTTTTGATACCATCGACCATGGTATCATGCTGCAGCGGTTGAGGGGGTTAGGAATAGGGGGCACCGTTCTGCGGTGGTTCTCCTCCTTCCTCTCCGACCGCTCGCAGTTCGTGTTGGCAGGGGGGCAGAGGTCGACCTCGAGGCGTCTCGCATGGGGAGCGCCGCAAGGGTCGGTCCTCTCGCCTCTTCTGTTCAACATTTATGTGAAGCCGCTGGGTGAGATCATCCATGGTTTTGGGGTGAAGTGTCACCTGTACGCTGATGATACTCAGCTGTACATCTCCACCCCAGACCACCCCAACGATGCCCTTGATGTGATGTCTCGCTGCCTGGAGGCCGTGCGGGTCTGGATGGGGAGGAACAGGCTCAGACTCAACCCTTCCAAGACCGAGTGGCTGTGGCTTCTGGCGTCCCGATATAGTCAGCAGGTGCCATCGCTGACTATTGGGGGTGAATCTTTGCTCCCCACAGAGAGGGCTCGCAATCTGGGTGTCCTCCTGGACGCACGGCTGTCTTTAGAAGAGCACATGACGGCCGTGGCCAGGGGGGCCTTTTATCAGGTTCGCCTGATCCGCCAGTTGCAGCCCTTTCTAGATCAGGACACCCTACGCACAGTCACTCATGCCCTTGTCACCTCCCGGCTGGACTACTGTAATGCTCTCTACATGGGGCTCCCCTTGAAGAGCACTCGGAGGCTCCAGCTGGTCCAGAATGCGGCCGCGCTGGTGGTTATGGGCGCACCTCGTTGTGCCCGCGTGACACCCCTCCTGCGCGAGCTGCACTGGCTCCCAGTGGTCTTCCGGGTGCGATTCAAGGTGTTGGTTACCACCTTTAAAGCGCTCCATGGCACAGGACCCAGGTACCTTCGAGACCATCTTCTGCCACCAATAGCCTCCCACCGACCAGTCCGTTCCCACAGAGAGGGTCTCCTCAGGGTGCCATCGGCTAAGTTATGTCGGCTGGCGACACCCAGGGGGAGGGCCTTCTCTGTGGGAGCCCCTGCCCTGTGGAATGAACTGCCCCCGGAAATACGTAAGATCTCCGACCTCCGGGTGTTTCGCTGCGCTCTGAAGACCCTGTTGTTCCGCCAGGCAGGGCTGTCAATATAATAATTTTAAATTGGGGTATTTTAATTTTTGGGGTTTTAAATCGGCCAAATCTATTTAATTATTTTAATTTTTAATTATTGTTGTGTCTTGTGTTTTTAAATTGGCTGTACACCGCCCTGAGTCCTTCGGAGAAGGGCGGTATAGAAATAAAATTATTATTATTATTATTATTATTATTATTATTATTATTATTATTATTATTATTATTATTATTATTATTCTATTCTATTCTATTCTATTCTATTCTATTCTATTCCATTCCATTCCTTTATTCCTATTCTATTCCATTCCATTCCTTTGCTTTATTCCTATTCTATTCTATTCTATTCTATTCTATTCTATTCTATTCTATTCTATTCTATTCTATTCTATTCTATTCCTTTCCTTTCCTTTCCCTTCCCTTCCATTCCATTCCTTTGCTTTACTCCTACTCTATTCTATTCTATTTTATTCTATTCATTCCATTCCATTCCATTCCTTTGCTTTATTCCTATTCTATTCTATTCTATTCTATTTTATTCTATTCATTCCATTCCATTCCATTCCTTTGCTTTATTCCTATTCTCTTCTCTTCTCTTCTCTTCTCTTCTCTTCTCTTCTCTTCTCTTCTCTTCTCTTCTCTTCTCTTCTATTCTATTCTATTCTATTCTATTCTATTCTATTCTATTCTATTTTATTCGATCCGATCCGATCCGATTTTTTTAATGGAATGGTTTCGGTAGATATGAAAAAACACAGGATGAGACGGAAGCTGATTTTTGGAGTGAGGGGAAAGCAGATTTTGGCTGATTCTTGCAACACCGGAGAAGGGTTTATTAGATTTCGGTGTTGCTCAGGCAGGAAGGATGGGGTGGGTGGAGGGCAGGGCAGGGCAGAGACCAAACCCCTTTCTGATTAACAGGGTGGCAAGAAAGAGGCAGAACTGTAGATCAGATAGCAAAGAAGAATTTCCAGATCTTACTTGGTCCAGGTGGCTTGATAGGGAGATCAGGTGAAGATCTCTGACAAGGAGACGGGTGGGCTGGAGATAACGTCCTGCCCTATTTCGGTTGCAAAATAAAGACTAACTGATTAAAGATTCACACCTACCTTGTTCTCTGTTACTCAGTTTGGGCATCTCTTTTTTTTTTTAATCTCAGGGTTTATTTTTTTAAATTTTATGCAGAAGATTAAAATACAATTTTATTTTATTTATTTTTTTGTATTTTATGCAGGTCTTTTTTATTTCAGGCAGAAGATTAAAATGCAATTTTACTTGTATTTTATGCAGATTTTTATTTTTATTTTATGCAGAAGGTTAAAATCCAAAAGAGAGAAAAATGAACAAGAGCCGAACAAAACTAGGCAAGGACATCAGAAAAAGGGAAAAACACGGATGCAAAAATTAAAAATATGAATTCTTAAACATGAATGAAATATGAATTCAAACATTCAAAATATAAACTTCTACAAATGAATGAAATATGATTTCAAAATATGAAAGAGAGAGAGAGACAGACAGAGAGAGAGAGAGAGGGAGAGACAGAGGGAGAGGGAGGGAGAGAGGGACGGAGGGAGGGAAAGAGACAGAGAAAGAGAGAGCAAGAGAGAGCTGGGTCCTGATTCTCCACGTGAATTCAAAGCTATGAATGACATGTGGCAATTCTTCCAAGCTGTCCTCTTTATTTTTCCACACCTAGAGACAAAATCTCCATTATCTGCATCTACAATATACACTGGGAACTGTTAAGGAGGGCTGTCTTTGCCCTTTTTCTCTCCCACATAATGCAACTGGTTCTCATCATATTGCCATTCACTAAGTGACTGTTCAAAGTTGCATTAACAGAGGGATTCAATCAAGATTAAGGGAGGTACTCATACCACTCTATAAAGCCTTAGTAAGACCACACCTAGAGTCCTGCATTCAGTTTTGGTCACCACACTAGAAAAAAGATGTTGAGACTCTAGAAAAACTGCAGAGAAGAGCAACTAAGATAATTAAAGGGGAATAAAACATACAATGAACGGTTGCAGGAACTGGGCCTGGCTGGTCTAGTGAAGAGAAGGACCAGGGGAGACAGGAGAGCATCTTCCAATATTTGAGGGGCTGCCACAGAGAGGAGGGAAGGGGTCAAGCTATTTTCCAAATAAGGCAGGACAAGAAACAATGGATTGGAAATTAGTCAAGGAGAGAAACAACCTGGAATTAAGGAGAAACTTCTTAACATTGAGAAAAATTAACCAGTGGAACAGCTTGCCACAAGAAGTTGTGAGTGCTCCAACACTGGAGGTTTTTAAGAAGAGACTGGGACAGCCATTTCTGCAGAATTAGTCTAAGACGTCTCCTGCTTGACCAGAGAGCTGGACTAGGACCTCTAAGGTCCCTTCCCATTCTGTTACTCTCTTTCTGTAAATAGGTGGACACCCTGTTATACGCATATACATACATATGTTTCAAATTTATATTTGCTGATATAAAGGGAGATTAGTATGGATCTATTTCAAGCTATTTAGCTCTCATCAGCTAGCCATACCCCGGATTCGAACTTGGGCTGCCTGCATGTTAGGCAGTTGTATTAACCTCTGAGCCACAAATTCTCCTCCCTTCATCAGTTTGAGCCAGGGGAGAGATTAAGTGTTTTTCTAACGAAGCACCTGGCCTATCCCTATGTGTGTGTGTGTGTGTGTGTGTGTGTGTGTGTAAGTTTTCACAGGTATATATGTGTGTACAGTTAATATCTCGGGTTTCTTCCCGTGTAATTGTAAACATATCCTTAAAAGGGTAGTAGTGACGTTTCGACGAAATCGCATTCGTCATCTTCTGGCTGATGTTCTCGGTTTGGTGCTTATGGGCAAACTGTGTGATCGTAACATATATATATATATATGTCAGGCAGGAAATTACAAAAAAGGGAAGGTGCCCATACCAAGCATTTTAAACAATGTTTGCATTCCACACTCAGGTGTCTTTCATCTCAGGTATGAGCCGATCACCGTAAAGGTATCAAAGCTAAGGAGGAGCATATCTCCCATTGGATCTTTCAAATCTCCAGGCTTTGTCGAGAAATTTGGTGACATAATAAAAGATCAGTGTCACACCTCTCAGGTGCTTCAGGAGGCTGAAAGATGTTCCTTTTGACATCTGGTACAGAATAACAGTGTTGGAAGGGACTTCGGAGGTCTTCTAGTCCAACCCTCTGCTCAGGCAGGAAACCCTATAACTTTCCAGACAAATGGTTGTCTGAATAACTATATATCCATCAGGGGTGAAATCCAGCAGGTTCTGACAGGTTCTGGAGAACCTTTGGTTTTCCTTGAAGAGGTTTCGCTTTTCATCCAAGAAGCTTCTTCAGCTCTTACTGTCTTACAGAACTGAAGAAGCTTCCTGGATGAGAAGCGAAACCTCTTCAAGGAAAAACAAACAAAACCCAGTTGACTCTGGAAAAAGCATCTTTGGAACTGGTATTCTTATAGCTATGATCAGCTCTTGAGGTTTGTGTGCTTAATATCCCTTCCAGCTATAGGGGGAAAAAAAACCTCTACCCAATAGAAAGAGAACAGAACAGAATAACAGAGTTGGAAGGGACCTTGGAGGTCATCTAGTCCAACCCCCCGCCCAAGCAGGAGACCCCACACCATTTCTGACAGATGGCAGTCCAGTCTCTTCTTGAAAGCTTCCTATGATGAAGCTCCCACAACTTCTGAAGGCAACTTCTGTCCCATGGGTTGATTGTTCTCACTGTCAGGAAATTCCTCCTTATTTCTAGATTGAATCTCTCCTTGGTCAGTTTCCATCCATTGTTCCTTGTCTGGCCTTCGGATGCTTTGGGAAATAGCTTGACCCCCTTCCTCCTCTCTGGGGCAGCCCCTCAAATATTGGAAGATGCTCTCCTGTCTCCCCTGGTCCTTCTCTTCCCTAGACTAGCCAGGCCCAGTTCCTGCAACCGTTCATCGTATGTTTGAGCCTCCAGTCCTCTCATCATCTTGGTTGCTCTTCTCTGCACTCTTTCCAGAGTCTCAACGTCTTTTTTATAGTGTGGTGACCAAAACTGGATGCAGTACTCTAGGTGTGGTCTTACTAAGGCTTTATAGAATGGTATTAGTACTTCACTTGATCTTGATTGTATCCCTCTGTTAATTTTTTTTTTTTAATTTGATTTATATGCCGCCCTTCTCCGGAGACTCAGGGCGGCTTACAATGCGCTAAGCAATAGCCTTCATCCTTTTGTATATTTATACAAAGTCAGCTTATTGCCCCCACAAACTGGGTCCTCATTCCACCTACCTTAGAAAGGATGGAAGGCTGAGTCAACCTTGAGCCTTGGAGAGATTCGAACCAGCAATAAATTGCAGGCAGCTGTGTTAATAACAGGGTGCGTAGACCACTGTACTATCAAGGCTCTGTACTATCAATTGCATTATTGTAATTGGTTGGATAGTCAGACAGATGTTCAGACTGGAGATGGCATTTTTGTCCAACCCTCGAATTCTTCCCAAGGGCCTGGGATGGACAGATATGGATGTTTAATGGTGTTCAAGATCTCGTCGCAGAACGTAAGCTGTTCCTAGTCAAGCTGCCTTTATGCAATTGACGATGCGGATTTTGTCAATGCCGTTGGGGTTCGAGGGGTTGTATGATTATTGTTGTTGGTTGCACAGCCCGCACCAGATGTTCAGACTGGATTTGGCCTTTTCGTACACTTATCGAGTCCTTGCCAAGGGCTGGGATAACCAGATGTGGATGTTTGAGAGTGTCCATGATCTCCTAGCAGGATGTAAACTGTTCCGAGTGAAGCTGCCTTTTGCAATTGACTGACGGCGATTTTTGTCAATGCCCACGGTTGTTGTTATTATTATTATTATTATTATTATTATTATTTTATTGAAAAGTTTTACAAAAAAAAGATTCCCCCCCCCAATATTCCCCCCACCGTTTTTCCCTTCCCCCCCCCACCATCCCCACACCCCTTCCCCCTATCCCACCCTCCCCCCCCAGACTTCCCAGGGCAAAATACAGGGTATTTCATTTAACAATCATAAGCTAAATTAACCTAACTATCCTTAAACTACCAAGTCCCCCCCTGAAACCTTAACTCCACTATAGATAACATAATACTTCTAAAATTTAACATTCATTCATAAGCTATTTGATATTTCCACGGTTGTTATTATTATGGTTCAGTGCCTAGTTAACCAACAGTTTAGGGTGGATTTGGCGTTTTTATCCACTTATCGAGTTCTTTCCAGGTGGAAATTGAATGCTGTTAAAGACCTCATTGCAGGATGTCAGCTGTTCTGAGTCCAGCTGCCTTTTGCAATTGGCTGACGGGGAGCTTGTCAATGCCACAGGAGCTCAAGTGGTTGTATTATTGTTGTTGTTGGTTGCACCATAAGCCAAATGTTCAGACTGGATTTGGCCTTTTCGTGCCCTTAGCGAGTCCTTCTCTGGGAGAGGCAGATGTGGATTTACAATGGAGTTAGAGGTCTGGATGTAAACCAGTTGCCAGGTCCCCAAAGTTTGATCCTGTGACCCCAGAAGAGGCTGCGATGGTTGGAAGTGCGAGCACTGGTCATAAGTCACTTTTTTTTTTCCAGCGTCATAACTTTGAACAGTTGCTAAACGAACGGTGTAGCAATTAAACCTGTCTACCTGCAGCCAACGTTACCTGTGAGTTTAGCCTGCATTAAATGCCGCCGTAACTGGATTTATTTACTTTTTCATGACAGATCACTTTTAACGCACAGAGCTACCTGAGGCAATCGGCCATCCAAACAAAGGAAGATTTCTGATCTAAAAATAATTCTCCAGCCTAAGATTGAACTCCTGAGCAGCAGGAAAGCACCAGACAGTCACGAAAGAGTAGCAAAACAATTGGTTGTGTCGTCAGATTGCTGCAGGCGACGTGGAATGCTCGATTGGCACAACTCTGGCAAGAAAAGGGGAGAATTTCCACTTGAAAAAATCAGCTGACGGGAGCGCCGAAGAACATGAGGCATTGGATGGGGCCCACAGGGCAAAAAAGTCAAAATGGCGGACCAGGAAAGCCACTATCTTGACTTTTGGGTGGCCCCCCAACCCCACAGGGGCACCCCAACACTGGTTCGCCATTATCTTCCCAGCTGGATTGGATTGGAGTGAGTTTTGCACAGGTGATTTAATTATGTTACTGTTCTAACCTAGGCTTCCTGAGTCTTTAAAACACACAAGTAGTCCCAAAAATATCTTTTATTGCAAGAGCTGGGAATTCTGTTCATTCACAGATGAGTCCCAAATAGTTGCAAAGAGTCCTTCGGGATAAGGCTGATGATCACACACCTTTATCTCCCTTGACTCGCTGCCAAAGACCTAATTGGCAAAGCCGCACGGAGTCCAGAATCAAACAGAGCTTCAGGCTTTAAACTGCACAGAATTAACAACAGTTGCTTCCTGCAAAGGCCCACGTGCCTTTGTTCCTCTTTTAAGCCTTATGGGAGGGGCCAATCATCTCCAAGCCTTACTCCCGAGTCGTCCCTTTTGTTTTAACTGCTCTTGGCTTCTGGCAGCTCTGCACATGCATGCACTGGGAACAGGCTCCCCCTGATCCTCTGCCTCGCTGAGGTCTGACTCTGGAGGCTCCGGAGGCAGTACGTACCTCCCAGATGGCCCTTTCTCTGCCTCCGATGCAGAGCCCTCGTCCGAGCCTTCCCCAGACTCCAGGACTGGCCCATGGTCCTCCCCAGCCTCCTCACTGTCCAACTCTGCTGCCAGCTCTGCAGGCAGTTACCTTGGCTGGTGCTCTAATGCAGGGACATCAAACTCAATTTCACTGAGGGCCACATCAGGGTTGTGTTTGATCTTGTGAGGGCCGGGCGGGGTGTGGCCAGGGTTGACATGGCCAGCTCGACGTCACTCGTGTCGGGGCACCTGTGGCAGCCCGAGTGCTCTGCCAGTGAACACGGGCTCCCAAGCTCTGTTTTCTGCTGTGACAGCCTCCTGCAACTCTCTGCCAGTGGAAAAGGAGCTCGGGAGGGGCTCCATTTTCAGCTACTGCAACTTTCTGCCAGTGGAAAAGGAGCTCGGGAGGGGCTCCGTTTTCGGCTACTGCAACTCTCTGCCAGTGGAAAAGGAGATCGGGAGGGGCTCCGTTTTTGGCTACTGCAACTCTCTGCCAGTGGAAAAGGAGCTCGGGAGGGGCTCCGTTTTCGGCTACTGCAACTCTCTGCCAGTGGAAAAGGAGATCGGGAGGGGCTCCGTTTTCGGCTACTGCAACTTTCTGCCAGTGGAAAAGGAGCTCGGGAGGGGCTCCGTTTTCGGCTACTGCAACTCTCTGCCAGTGGAAAAGGAGATCGGGAGGGGCTCCGTTTTTGGCTACTGCAACTCTCTGCCAGTGGAAAAGGAGCTCAGGAGGGGCTCCGTTTTCGGCTACTGCAACTTTCTGCCAGTGGAAAAGGAGATCGGGAGGGGCTCCGTTTTCGGCTACTGCAACTCTCTGCCAGTGGAAAAGGAGCTCAGGAGGGGCTCCGTTTTTGGCTACTGCAACTCTCTGCCAGTGGAAAAGGAGATCGGGAGGGGCTCCGTTTTCGGCTACTGCAACTTTCTGCCAGTGGAAAAGGAGATCGGGAGGGGCTCCGTTTTCGGCTGTGACGGCCAGCAGCCTTCCCGAGCAACTTTTTCCTCCTTTTTCGCTGGCAGAGGTATCACTGTTAAGGAATGATGAGACCAAACAACATTCCTGGTCAGCCAGAGACAGTTTATTGTGCAGTTTCAGAACCAGATTTGTATCTGCAATTCTGAACCCAGAAGAGCTCTGATACAACTGCTTTTATACATATCCAAGACAAAGGATTTTTGCGAGCACAGCCGTTTTCCATATATGGTTAACATACATTTGTTACATTATAATTGACACTTTCTAATTACTAAATTCCTTCATTATTTTCTAGTTCATAAGATTATCTTAGCTAAACAACCTTCCTCAGTTCTGTGATCGCTGATGCGTAGATTCATGGTTGCTTTGGATAATAAGTAACTTTTTGTTTCTTATGGATGTCCTTGCATCCTTGACAGCTAGACCCCTCAGAAGAAGATATATATTACCAAGAATGGAATTTAGCTGACTTAGTGTAATCTCTAAACAAGCACATTTCTTTCTTATAATAATGTGAATAAAGAGGGTCCTTCAGTGTTCATATAGCTGACCCTGTACTATTCCTACATCATTCACATTACCACGGGCCAGTCCGTTGTTTCCAGGGCGGCCCTGTGGGCCAGATCTAAACAGCCTGCAGGCCGGATTTGGCCCGCGGGCCTTGAGTTTGACACCTCTGCTCTAATGGGCGCAAGGAATAAGCTTGAGGAAGAAGGGGGAAGAGACACCACCAAGAGAATGGCTAAATAAAAGAAATCCGAGTCCAAAGCAGAACTTGACCCTCCCTTAGGCATAAAGGCAGAGAAGGAAGAATTGCAGAATTGCAAAATACGGTTGCATAACCTTCGAACAAAGTTGCATTCGTGTTCATAACTTTGGTGCCCTTGTAGTGGTTAATGAGA